>OX451408.1:13659563-14040034 GCA_949629135.1 Eremobia ochroleuca
CGCAGTGACAAACTATCAAAGAGAGTACTCGTTTGTCGCAGTGACAAACTATCAAAAAGAGTACACGTTTGTCGCAGTGACAAGCTATCAAACAGAGTACACGTTTGTCGCAGTGACAAACTATCAAACAGAGTACACGTTTGTCGCAGTGACGAACTATCAAAAAGAGTACACGTTTGTCGCAGTGATAAACTATCAAAGAGAGTACTCGTTTGTCGCAGTGACAAACTATCAAAGAGAGTACTCGTTTGTCGCAGTGACAAACTATCAAAGAGAGTACACGTTTGTCGCAGTGACAAACTATCAAAAAGAGTACACGTTTGTCGCAGTGACAAACTATCAAAAAGAGTACACGTTTGTCGCAGAGACAAACTATCAAAAAGAGTACTCGTTTGTCGCAGTGACAAACTATCAAAAAGAGTACGTTTGTCGCAGAGACAAACTATCAAAGACAGTGCTCGTTTATCGCAGAGACAAACTATCAAAAAGAGTACTCGCTTGTCGCCGTCGCGCCCTCGCTTCTCGTTAATCGCCGGCGGTGGGACAAAATCAAACTCAAAAGTAATTTATTCAAACTAGGCTGAGAATCAGCACTTTTCGAACGTCAAATTACACAAGACAGTCTCCAAAACGCCCGCCCTTCACAGATACCAAAATGTACATTTACATCGTCACTCATCGTGGATACGCTGCCTTGTCAATTATAACACGTTTTTTATAATATTCGTAATATTCCCTAGTATTAATATGTACGACATGAGGCGTCAATTGTTTGCCAGAAGATTAGAATAGCCAGTTTAGCGTAAGTGTTTCTTATATTATGTGTTTTATTATTGAAATGGAGTAACTTTTAGATACACATCTATGTATATATTATTATCTATATACAGGGTTATTGGTAAAACATTATCAATTTCTCCGGACTATATTACTAACATCATAAACAAAAGCTTTGGTTCTGCTATAATAAAAATTTTATATAAAAAAAAACAACCGACTTCCAAAAAAACACTACAAAGTGAAAAATAATTTTAATTTCGGAAGTCGGTGTCAAAAAACCAAAACGCAGAACCAACGACACCGACTTCCAAAATTAAAATTATTTTTCACTTTGTAGTGTTTTTTTGGAAGTCGGTTGTTTTTTTTATATAAAATTTTTTTTGGAAGTCGGTTGTTTTTTTTTATATAAAATTTTTTATTTTTCACTTTTTAGTTATATCTACCCCAATCAAATTCATATAAACACTACTTGCTATGTAAATATAATATATGTTGTGCGATTGCGTAAACAATGCATACATATGCGATAGCAGCAATCGCGGTTGTTTTACTGGTATTAATTATTATTATAATAAAAAAAAATTATAACCTTTGTAGTGAGTACAGGCGTGATATTATGTTGTGTGATGGTGTAAACAATGCTTAGATATGCTATAGCAACAATCGCGGTTAATCTGCTGTTATTTATTGAAGAGTTCCCCCGATTTCTACAAGATCCCATCATCAGATATTGAAATGGTGACAATGGGACCACACGGGAAGCACCAGCTTTCAAATAAAAAAAGAATCATGAAAATCGGTTCACCCAGTCGGTTATTATGAGGTAACAAACATAAAAAAAAAAAAAAAATACAGTCGAGTTGATAACCTCCTCCTTTTTTTGAAGTCGGTTAAAAATTGACATCTGACAGATTTTGTTTGGAAGAACTGTCAAAAAGTTTAAATTATTCCTCGGATAAAATTATCTGACGTTGGGAAATCAGCCCTTAGTAGAATATACACGTATTTATTGGTAGAATATGTATATATTGGAATGTAAAATATTTACATAATAAACAGTGTTCCACATATCTTGGTCGGCTTCCATTTGACAAAATACACTGGGCGCACTATAAAACGTGTTTTATAAAAGTTACTTCATTTCAAGCCAGTGTTTTCGTTTCGTTCGGTTGTTTAAACCTATAATAATATATGAAGTACGTTATCCTATATGAAAGTAGATATTTACGAGTTATGTAAGACAATATTAGACTGGAAATGTTGTGCCTAGTTTTATTTATACTTAGATGAATGATTATTGGAACGAAGTTCCTTATCGCATGTTACTCTGCACACTTGGCGAATGAGAACTAGCCCGAAAAAGTATAACATTTTGACCATCATCACAGCCCTCCTCTCTGTGAGAGGGAATGGGCCGTAAACCACGCGGGCCCAGTGTGCGTTGGTAGATGTCACATGTCTTCGAATGTTTGGTCCTAAGGCATGCCGGTTTTTTCACGACGTTTTCCTGCACAGTTTTTGAGAGCAATGGTGATGGTTGATGAAATAAATTACATAAAGTGCCTGGCTGGGTTCGAACCCACGACCTACAACTTGTAAATCGGGGCCGTTACCACTGGGCCACCACTGCTCTCTGACACTTTGACCGTCACGTCACCTTTATTTCGTAAAGGGTCGTGGCGGTCAAAATGTACATTTTTTTTTTCTTTTATAGCTGTCATTCGCCAAGTGTGCAAAAGCGAAAGGAATTTCGTCCCAACCGGGTGTTCCACGACACCTCTCTTTTTTAGTGAATTGTACCTAGTTTGTGTCATTTAGTTTCCGATCTAAGATTTTGAGCTAATTCACTTCATATTCCGAAAGAATAATGTACGTCACAGTCAACAGTAAACCGTACATCAGTAATCCGGGATTTATGGGACCCCAAATTGCTGATGTACGATACGGCGATGAGAATGTTCATCGCGAAAATATATCAGCTATCCGATACATAACTTTAATACCTACTCGACCCAAATGTATGGGACAGCTAATTATTTTTTAGCGATTACTATGTTAGTCCCATGGTGAAAGATGTACAGTTTGATTGTTTGTACCACATATTTCTGAAAAACGTTGTGTAGGCGCTGTCAATACCACTGATATGCAGTGAAATGTACTGTTACAATGTTCGATTCGTGCGAAAGATTCCGGAAGAAGCCGAACTTTGCCGACTGCCTTAGGTCGGATACTATTTGAATATATACTATTTATATCCGAAGTCTGTGCCGTAATGTATTTGCAGCTGTTATGTTATAATTATGTGTATGTAGCAGCTTACACACTGTATTGACACTGTATGTTCGTATGGACGTACAGACGCCAGCACATCAAGCTAATGCAATCTGTCAAATTTATTTAATAGATTTTCAACTTTATCGCTTAAGCATAAGGTTCAATGTTAATTGGGAAAATTTGACAGTTTCGGGTAGCTTGATGTGCTGGCGTCTGTACCAACGTAGAGTATTTTTATCTCACGAAGCGACGCGCGTTTTACTTGTGGTAGCCAAGTGTACTCGCTGTGAATGTGTGTGTAAGCGCAGGAGCTCTCGGTACCGTCCGGGATAGTAGCGAAGTTGGAAGTGTGTGTGTACTGACGCTACTCGTCTTTACGCACACATTCACAGCGTGTTTGTACACTAAGTTATGACAAGTTAAATGCGCGTCGCCTCGTGAGAAAAAATACTGTATTCTGAAAACGGCTAACGGTCACACAATAATGGCTGTCCAAATACAGATAATTTTTAAACCTTAATGTCAAATACGGGTGGGAAAAACAGATTTTTTTGACATCCGTTATAATATGACGGAACAACTTTCCTAAGAAACCAAAGGTTCCCGCACTTCACTCAGTATCATTATAGTATGTAATCTGTGTTGTTGTATATAAATATGTTTATTCAGTATAGTATATACCTACCTTTATATAAGTACTCATTACAGTAAATGTTATATATGAAAATATAATGTAAAAAAAATATAAAAGTTACATGTATGTGTCGGTGTTAATTTGGGCAAGTACTAATGTGATTTTTTTTTCAATTCATACGTCTTTTCGAAGTTTATCTTAGACATTAGATACTAACATCGGGGAAGATGAAATATGTGAGGAAACCTGGATTTATACTTAACTAGCGACCCGCCCCGGCTTCGCACGGGTGCAATGGAGAAACACTGATAATTTTAGAGTCATTATTTCTCATAAAAAGTATAGAATAAAAAATGGTTATTGTGGGTTATCCCTAAGAGATAGACATATACCATCGCGGACTTTTTTGTAGACCTTTTTAAGGTGTACAATACTGTAGTACATTATTTTGATCTATCTGGACGGGTTCAGCCAGCGTTTACAATGTAAGCGCAAAAAAATGTGTTTATTTACGACATTACATTAGAAACCTCTAAAATTATCCGTGTTTCTCTACTATATTATGCATGTATTATACACATAAACTTTCCTCTTGAATCACTCTATCTATTAAAAAAAAACCGCATCAAAATCCGTTGCGTAGTTTTAAAGATCTAAGCATATATAGGGACAGACAGACAGGGAAGCGACTTTGTTTTATACTATGTAGTGATATAAGTCTGACATCACCAACCCGTCATGAGCAAGCGTGGTGATCAATGCTCGTGCCTTCTCTGTATGAGAAGAAGCCTTTGCTCTGGATTGGGACAATAATAGGCTGGTATTATTATTATTATTATTATTATGTAGGTACAAACAGGACATAGCACCCAGACCTTCAATGCTTAGGACATCCGTTTTCTAAAGAATCAACTTCTTTCGCCATTATTATGACCTAGCACGTTCACTGTCCATGAACCACATGTGGATCGTTTTGGGTTGGAACGAGACGTACGTGCTATACATGTGGCTCCCTGCACTTTTCATGCATAATGGGTTCTTACTTCGTGGACTTAAAATAAACATACTACAGTCCGCGCGCGAGCTCATAAAATGATTTCATGAAGTACAGTCGCGCGGAGGCTCAAGATGTATTAGTATCGACAGTGCAATATCGACTAAATCAGAACTCTAGCTCATTACGTCAACATTCCTTATCATTCCTCGGAGCTCGCGCGCGGACTGTAGTATTAACACAATAGTAGTACCGTAGCTGGCACATAACTTGGCAAGAGTGCCCTTTTCCTCTCCTTTCTTTCACTTTCTTCTAAACAGACTTGTTTAAAATAAATTATGGAAATAACCGTAGAATAATTAAAAGCAATCAAAGTGATATTTTTTTGTTGCACTAAGTGTACATGCGCAAACTTATTCCCACTACGGCAAAACCTTGCCAAGTTACGTGCCGCCGACTGTACCTAGTACTTTATACCACTTATAAAGGCAAGTACCTCAGTACTTAAGAACAAAAAAGTAAACTGGACGTGAGAGCTAATTTCAATATTTTGGCTGGACAGTGAACGTGTTAATTCATGTCATCATTCTCCTGTTCTTATCTCAATATTGGGATCGACGCAACATGTCTTTCTTCAATACTTCTCTATTATTCGTCATCCCGTTAGTCACCCCTTTCTAGCCATATCAACTTTCACACAGTCCATCCATCATTTCTTTGGTCTTCTCCTATTCTGTTAGCCATCGATATAAATACTCAAAACTTTCTTCAAGACATTTTCTTCCTTCCTTCGTATGAAATGCCTATGCCATGACAACTGATTTCTACACAATTTTGTTAATATAGGTAGGTATATACACTGTCTTATTACAGCCAATAAAATGTATATATTATGTAGAAACGTTTTTGTTAAAAATGTACTTTTGTTGTTATGTAAAATTGTAGCGAATTCTATGATATACAGTTATCTATATATTTTGTAAGCTTATGTACGGATGTACTCACTTTAATAATTATTATGATGGTTCATATAATGAAATAAATGATACAGGTTTTATATAAATATGGTTTTATTTTAGTAGTTTATGATGAATACGCTGCTGAGCCCGCCGAATTCAAATTGTCTTTGGTTTATTGCAAATTGCAGCTCAGTTTTAAGTCGTATATTGATAGAAATGCGATTAGCGACTGTAAGAATGATATATTTACTGAATAATAGCCATCAAAATCATATCAACCGTCAAACTTAGGAAAGGGAATGGCTCAGTTTGTTAGGGTGCTCTGGCTTGACGTGGACAGTAAGTATTATAATAAATAAGTTGCGTTTTTAATATTTCATTCCTAGTAGAAACGAAATATTATAATAAAGTTGCAGGAAGTTTGAAAAATGTACCATATTTAGCATGTGCAATATTGTGATCTTGTCGCTGTTCTCAGCGACAAAATCACAATCAACATCTAATAACAATATGTATTTTACAAATTAATAATAAAAATAGTAAAAATGAGTGTTTCTTTTCTATTATAAATTATTCTCGTTATATATTGAATAATAATAATAATAATATTCCACAACTTTCACACAACGCCATCTAGTCCCAAACTAAGCAGAGCTTGTGCTATGAGTACTAGACAACTGGTAAACATACATATATTTTTCTAAATACATGCATCATCAAAATCATCATCTGCCTAGCCTTTTCCCAACTATGTTGGGGTCGGCTTCCAGTCTAACCGGATGCAGCTCAATACCAGTATTTTACATGGAGACTGCGTATCTGACCTCCACAACCCAGTTACTGGGTAATACGATACCCCTAGGTAAGACTGGCTGTCAGACTTTCGGGCTTCTGAGTACCTGTAACGACTGTCAGATCTACGAATGACAGCCGGGACCAACGGCTTAACGTGCTTTCCGAGGCACGGAGGGGTCTCGGTATGTAAAGATGGTCAACCATCCACAGACCAACCGCGGCAAGCGTAGCTTAACCTGATCGATCGACCTGTGCGGCTGTTCTTATTTAGCCACGGGCCCCTCTCTAAATACATACATATCATAGATAAATTACAACCAGACAAAGAACAAATGATCGTGCTCATCACACAAACATTTGTCCTGAGTGGGAATCGAACCCACGACCTTGCGCATAGCAGTCAGGGCCACTGACCACTAGACCAACAGGCCTGTCAGTCATTAGTGCAATGGTTACATTTTAGGGGAATATTATTGGATAAAATAAAACAAGCAGCTATTATTTCACATAATGGTTTTAATCTGAATCTGAAAAACAATGGCTTTGTGTATCTGGTGCTCATGAATAATCCGGTATGTTAATGGTTTCTGTTGATGCTGCTGCTGCTGGTACTTTAACAGCTACTGGAGCAAGAACGGGAACTCTGTCAGCTCACTGCCAACACGGATCCATGAACCTAAACAAAATAATTCTAAGTTAGTGGCATTTCAATATATAAATTACTTCTTTCTATACACATAATTAAGTTAATTTCAAATAATATATCCTATCCATCATCAGCTTAGCCTTTTCCAACTATGCTGGGGTCAGCTTCCAGTCTCGACTGGATGCAGCTGAATACCAGTATTTTACACGGATTGGCTATGTATCAGACCTCCATAACCCAGTTACTGGGTAATACAGTACCCCTTGGTGAGGCTGGTTGTCAGACTTTCAGGTTTCTAATGACCCGTAATGACTGTGAAAGTTACACAAATTACAGCCATGACCAATGGCTTAACATGCTTTCCAAGACATGGAGGGGTCTTGGTATGTATAGGCGGTCACCCATCTACGCACTAACCGCGGCAAGCGCAGCTAAACCTGATCGATCAACCCGTGCAGCTGTTACTTAGCCACAAGCCCTAAATAATATAACCTGTCCATTACACATAAAAGTTAATCTGTGCTCACCTGCTGTGGTGCTATCCACTCGCTAATCACATTTCTTATGTGCATTTCTCTTTCTGTATTTGCATGCATAACATGGGATCTGGTACGTAATACAGAACAATGACAGTTGACAAATGGTTGTCGACGATGACCACTACTTGTGCTTTGTTCATTTTCTTTGTCCGATGAGTAATTAAATGCCAACATCCAGCATGAATGACAGACCAAGCTATGGGCTGTAACCTGTAAATAAGACAAATATTTATAAATGCAGTTTGTTACAATAGACATAATACTAACTCAAAAACATTCATAAACAGAAATCATATTAAACAAGACAACTGATTTTGTTTCAGATGCTTCTCAAGTCAATCAATGTCGGTCTTTCTAGTCTGGGCTATTTTTTTATATAAGTACCTACTGAAATAGTAATAGAGTTTGTGAAAACCTATTTGTGTTAGACCTGTTTGAGTTTTGAAAATAGACTTACGATTTGAGGAGCAGTCCATTGTCGAATAGTTGATTGTATTTCAACGAGCTCCAGAGTACGTCTTCTTCGATGCGTAATATAGATGCCACAATTAACACATCGCAGTTCTTCCTCATAATCCTCATTCCCATGCGAGGAAACAAGACGATGCGCAGGAGTGTCCGAGTTCGTGCCAAGGTTGTCGTTTACAGCAGGTTCAATGTCCAAAATAATGCCAGAGGCGATGTTAGAAACAGATTCGGTGTCCAAAAGTAAGGCCGGGTTAAGGTGCGGTATCGGAGTTCATTATAACAAAAACAAACGCTCGAACAAAAAACAAGACAACATTCACAACACCAAAGAAAGAAGCAAAGCGAATAGTTTTTTTAATTTTTTTTGTTGACCTCGTTATTGACAGACGATGCAGTTGGTGCTGCCAAGTAATAAAAAATAATATATGTTTAATAAATATCGATGTAAGGATTTGATAATCGAGTCCATAATCTATATATATATATATATATAGAAATATAAATATTTTGATTGTTTTCATCTAATCACAGATAAATAAGAATAAAAAATGGCCCAAATCACTTATGTAGTAAAGGTGCTCAAGAAAGATCCACATTTTTTACTCAAATACTAGGAATCGATTTTTTATCGAATAAAATCTGAAATGTCATAACTTTTTTACGTGGTAACCCAGAACCTAAGTCACCGTAACCAAAAAATGGCGTTGCTTTCTGCGTGCAATCAGCGTGAATACTTTTAATACAAGTTTTTTTACAGAAGACTTTCCTGCGACGAGGTTTGCAAAAATATTTATTTTAGAATTAATTATATTTATTTGATGAAATACTTTTTACTGAACAGCATGTCCACGTTAAGCCGAGATTGGCCATACCCTTTAACAATTTATGGAAGGGGTTTGAAGATCCGTGGCATACCTACCTACCCTGTCCGCCATTTTTATTATGGCGGCCATACATCCATCAAAATGGCGCGATAGTTGGTATACCAGTCTCGATAGAAAAATCTTCAATCCCCTTTCTAAAGTTTAAACAGACCTACCATTTACAAAAAAAATAATAAATAAAGACAGTTTGAATTTGGCGGGCTCTCAGCTGCTCATTTTTTTTTTTAGATTATCTTAGTACGCCTTGGGAGGTCGTGACTACTTAACCGGACTCACCTTAAGAGCGTATTTATACTACTGCCGGAACGAACTCACATTAAACAACACAACATAAACTACCTATTGGCCACGGAAACACCAGAGTGGTGGGAACTGTCAGAAAGTTTGACATATCTAAGAAAATTATTCAATTCATCTAAATACTCGGTAAGTTAAGTCCAGTCGTTTTATCACTACGAGGTTTGCAATACCACACTGCAATTAAGCGTAACTATGTTTAAAAAATAAGTTTGTTTTGTACACAGTATACGACCTGTCATGGGGCATGATTATGACAGAACTAAACAGTGACGTGCAATGAGGTTATATTGGGTGTACCGGAAAGTGCTGTCGGTTTTTGTAAATAAAACTCGTGGTTAGCTTAAAGCTATTATTTATATTTTAATCAATTACATATTGTCCCTGATTTTCTACTACACGTTCAGATACACACTCGAGTCCAAAAACACTACCAGCGTTATTTCCCTTCTGAAACTCATAAAGTATACAATGCCTCAAATGAACTTTATCGTTGGCACTCATTTTGACACTGCGGCTACTCAGAAGTGAATGACAAATTATTGCGCAATACGTGTATTTATAGTCCGTAACCCAGAAATTATGACGCAATATTATTCAATACTTATAACGTATTGGTATAGAGAAAAATTTGAAAAATTTCTATGTACTACCAAAACCGACAGAACTTTCCGGTACACCCAATATAATATGGTACTATGTAACATCATTGCCGACGTGTGCTCTTGGGTATATATGTTCTGTGGACGTGTGTGACCTGTAGAGACTACCAAGTAGATTTTGATGTTCGCTTTGTCCCCTCTATCGTAGCCGAGTTGTTGTTAGCATTGGCGTGTCACCTGGTTAAGTGGGCCCTGGATATGTGAGAAACCTCCAAGCAAATGAAATAAATACCAACCTCTGTTACTGGGAATATTAATCCATTCAATGCACCTACGCAACGTTTGCGTTGAATGAAATTTCTAAAATATGCCACCAACGCATCAGTTGGGTTCAGGGTGCCTTTTATTTATTTATTTATTTTATTATTTATGTACACACAGTAAAAAACATATGGATATGACATAGTAATAATTTGAGTACAAAGGTACTGCTTATTTCTTAAGAAATTTCTTCCAGCAGACCTGCGAAAGGAGAAGTAAAAAATTTTTTTTTTTTTTGTTAACTTACTAATATTGGTAGATTTTTTTTTTATTAACAGCCCCACGGGTCGATCGAAGGTTAAGCTACGTGTACACTAATCGACTATTTAATGAAATTATTAGTGTCTTGCAACTGCAAGTGCAACAATGGTGCCGATTCCCTTGTTAACAAACTAACCTAAAAAGTTCGGTGCATCTTTTTCTTTCTATTTCATTTAGAAAAGGACAGAAAATAAATATTAATTTAGTCCTGTCAAATTAAGATAGTCCACAGACAAGCTTAGACGTGATTAAAAAATTGGCTACTAAAAATACATCAATTTATGTCAGGCAATGAGTTTAGTTTGTGAACAAGGAACTCGGCGCTATTGTCATTTTTAAACATTTTATGCTTTTGAGTTGTGGCAACATTTTGATGAAAAACGGCGGGAAAAGTGATAAAGTTCCGGCGAAACCTGCGAGTCAAGTACGCGGGACGCGAAGCGGGAGCGTCAACAACGCGAAATTAAACGTGAACATTGCACGACTACAACGATTCCGTAGGTGTGCAAAGCGCCATAGATAAACACGAGCAGCGTCCGCCGCGCGACTGACGCTCCCGTTTCGCAGTTGCTGTGGTCGCGCAGGTTTGGCCGAATCACGCGATATCGCGTCAACTGGCCATACGTGTATAATCCTCTTATGGGTGGCCAATCGCGCGATATGACATTTACCGCACTATGTAAATCTACTTATTTATCATCAAAATAACTGTATTTATATTTTTACAATAAAAATGTATATAGCATGTGAATTTTTTTTTTTTTGCCATATCGGGGTAACCTGTGTTTGGCTTGTAAGATAACAGACAAACGAGAGCTACTTTCGCAATTATAATACCTCACATATTATTTCAGCTGAAAGACATCTACTGCTGGACATTGGCACAAGCATGGCCACTTCGACCGGTTCTATGCTTCTCGCATGGGTCCAGCGGATTCCTGCGACCTTCACAAGGTCATCGGTCCACCTTGTGGCAGGCCTTCCAACGCTACGTCTTTCGGTATTATAATACTTATTAATATGTTCTTGTTTTGTTGTTTACTTGTTGAGTCAGTCGCGCATTGCCTGTCGTCAAACACAGACGGAACGCAAAATTTGGCGGATTTTTGCCGTTTGCAAATTCTATCTCAGAAAAAACGCGTTTCGTGTCTTGTTGTGTCTTGATAAGATAATGGGTAGTGCTCCAATATCGTTGGTAGGTTCATTTTACATAATCCAAACACTACATTATCGTAGTGCTTTTATCTGTGGTCGTAGTTATACGTTGAGTCCGAAAATTCTCGTTCTTGTTCTCCTCGTTGTGGTTTGTTTTACGAAGTGTTTGAGTTCTCAAAAACATCCATACCTAGTATTTTGCTTGTTAACTATTTCAATAATTTCACTGTTGTGTGCAAACTTCTGTTGATTTTAATATTTATAATTCTTCTAAAAATTTGAAACTTACTAATTTGATACTTACCGGATTAAGTAACTAGTATATTTTTGGTGGTAATTAATAATACTTAATTACCTACTTAGTATGTTTAAAAATTTAATTTAATTGTTACTGACACAGTTAGTTAATAAAACTTAATTAGGTCTTCATGTGACTAGAGGCCATACAACGTGGCAATGCTGCCAGCCTTTTGGGCACTGTTCCTGTTGACAGCGATGCAGACGAATTTTTTGATGCTTTTTTGATTTTTTTGCTTCTTTTTAATCGACTTGAAAAAAGAAGAGGTTCTCAATTTGGATGTTTATATATTTTTTTTCTTTTTTCGGGCATAACTTCCTCAAACATAGACGGATTTGCAAAATTATTTTTCTGTTCGAAAGAGGTTTATTCCGAAGTGGCTTCATTTAAATTTCGTAAAGATCTGATGATGAGTCAGACAACGGAACTCTTCCAGCAAACCAATCACCACCACCACTTGCCAGCAAATCAATCGCGATTGCTGCTATCGCATATGTATGCATTGTTTACGTAATCACACCACATAACATCACGCCTGTAGGTACCCTCTAAAGGGGTACGTATATGTGTTCAGTATACCACGGTACATTATACGGTATACACATTTCTGTCAAAGTTGTTGTTGGGGTACCTCTAATCTTGCAAGTAAATTCGGGCATAACTTTTTTGCTTAGGAATTGATTTAATTAAACTACTTCAAAAAAAGGAGGAGGTTCTCAATTTGGTTTATGTTTTTGTTTTATTATTGTTTTGTATATTCGGGCATAACTCCGTCATATACAAGACGGATTTGCAAAGTTATCTCATTTTTTAATGGATAAGTATGCCCCAGGGGTGGTCCCATTTAATTTTATTAACTTTGCTTGGGTAGTTTTTGAGTTAGCTTCAATAGTACGATTTCTTCCACTTAGTTTTTTTTTTTAATAATATAAAATACCTATTGATGATGTTTTAATAACGTCCTGTCACTGATATTTACATAGAAAGTAGTGTTAAATGAACCTGTGTGGAATAGGTACAAGTAAAAAGTGAAAAATAATTTTTTTTTACAAAAAAATAAATATAAATAAACAACCGATTTCCAAAAAAAAACTACAAAGTGAAAAATAACTTTAATTTCGGAAGTCGGTGTCACAAAACGAAAATGCGGAACCAACGACACCGATTTCCAAAATTAAAGTTATTTTTCACATTCTAGTACTTTTTTTGGAAGTCGGTCGTTTTTTTTTTTTGTAAAAAGTTTTTATTTATATAAATGTAGCGAGCACATCAAGTTACTACAATCTGTCAGATTTCTTTAATAGATTTTCAACTTTAGCGCTAAAGCATAATGTTCAAAGTTGATTGGGAAAATCAGACAGTTTCGGGTAGCTTGATGTGCTGGCGTCTGTACATAATATTATTATTTTAAGTGCTAGCTTAAATTATGTAAATATTATCTTGGTTACTGACATAAACATTGTTTTACAGACTACTGCATACCAACCAACAATGGAATTCCAAAGTTTTGCTTGGTAAGTCTACCAGTTAATTAGAAGTAAGTTAGCACTAAGGCTGCGTTCGGGGGATCCTTTGCTTTCCTAATGCGATAGGTCACATCACCTTATTGTGAAATAGGTATTCAACAAAATTGAATATGTGCAATATTTGTTGATGGAGCCCGAATGAAAGGGAATCATTGATTAGAGAATTCAAATGGAACATTTTGGACGTTAGGATAATCAAAAACATTTTAGCAAATCCTAGATCTGCGATTGCAAAGAGGTTGTGTAGTCTGGTGAAGATGCTTAGTCAACGATTCTATTTCGATACATATGTAGTATGTACCTTAATTAAACTGAAATTGTTGATAAGTTACGGAGTTTGGCATATCCGTATGGGAAAAAAAAACTCTTTTTTATAATCACTACATAGTATAAAACAAAGTCGCTTCCTGTCTGTCTGTCCCTATATATCGTCGACCGTAGGTTCAATTGCTGTAAGGGACAAAATACCCAAAATGAGTTGAGTATACAGTTTTGTTCAGAATTTTTCGCTCTATCGAATGGTGAATATAAAAAAATTCTAGCTTAAAAAAAATGTCCCTTACTCTAATGATTTTTGGATCCAAATTTAGAATCAGCCCCATAATAACAATGTATCTGAAAAACTATGCAATATAGGAACTTGAAATGGTGTAATTATCGCCGCCAATCCACTTCAAATAAGGTAAGGGTCTTCCCAATCAACGAATTACCATTACATGGTTTACTTTTTAAGAAACAATAATAAAACTGGCCTTACACTAATGTCTTTATTGTCTCAAAAAATAAATATCATCCATACTTTAAATGGATTGCACGAGTTTTGACATAGTTGTCCCTTACCCCAATTTGCATTGTCATACTTTAAGCAGTGTCAACGTTACACCTATTTGAATCGAATTATTGCACTATTACCATCCTTTTCTATCTCACAACGTCTTTCTATGTGCAAAAGAGAGGATGGTACCAATGCGAAAGCAGCGCGCGGGCATAAAAAAGTGGTATCAGTGCGAGTTCATCTGTCGTTAAAAACAACAAAAATAATGGCTTTTTGGCAAAACGAAGTGCTCTGGCTCCTTGAAACTTTGTAGTAGGGTAGTAGGTTTCAAGGAGCCAGTGTACTTAATTTAGCTAAAAAACCATTATTTTTATAAATAAATGATAGAAGGGGTAATTTCCGGACGATAAATATTTTCGAAATTCATTCGGCACTTTTTAGTTGATTTATCAGAAATTTTTTACAAAGTTTCAAGGGGCCAGAGCACCAAAAAGCCATTACTTTTGTTATATTTTATAAATAAACAATAGAAGGGGTAGTTTCCGGATGATAAATGTTTTCGAAAATTATTTGGCACTCTGTAGTTGATTTTCCAGAAATTTTTTACAAAGTTTCAAGGGGCCAGAGAACTTAATTTTGCCAAAAACCCATTATTTTTGTTGTTTTTTTTTATAAATAAGCAATAGAAGGGGTAGTTTCCGGATGATAAAAGTTTTCGAAAATCATTCGACACTCTTTAGTTGATTTATCAGAATTTTTTTACAAAGTTTCAAGGGACCAGAGCACTTAGTTTTGCCAAAAAGCCGTTATTTTTTATAAATAAACAATAGAAGGGGTGGTTTCCGCATGAAAAATGTTTTCGAAAATCATTCGGCACTCTTTAGTTGATTTTCCAGAAATTTTGAAAAAGTTTCAAGGGGCCAGAAACTTAAATTTGCCAAAAAGCCATTATTTTTGTTGTTTTTTATAAATGTAAACTGATTAAATTGTTCCCTTTTTATTATTTAGATAATCACTCTATATTTTTTTTTCTAATGCAATAATAACAATATGTTACAATGATATGTCTTATTAATCGTAATTAAGGTTTATTATTCAATATATCTTTCATTATTTCGATTTTTTGCATATAAGAAAGTAGTAGAGCAGCCTTTTCTACTTTTGGAATTCAAACGTTTGGAACTTCAGCTACATGTTTGGTCGGGATTGTGCGCGGTTTTTGCAGCTACTCTTTTATTTGAATAAGAATTCAAAGTAAGTATAGGTAAAATGGTAACAATTATTAATAAAACAATTTTTAAACAATAAAATAAAAATTGTTTTATTCAAACTAATACAAATTTGCTATTATAATGTACAAACATTGCATGTAAGCGACATACAAAAAAGCACACACACGGTTCTAATACATTTTCATGTCTTTTAAATGATTTCTTATAACGATTTCCAAATTTAAGATATCCGTACGTCAAAAGTGTGTACTTCATTTTCTGTAAAAAATCTCTTTACATTGTATTTTTTTCATAAATTTGTTCAACATGTCCTTTACACTATTTTTTCATTAATAGATTGGATCCAACGTAGAGGTCAATTAATGTAAGGGACGGGACTACAAGATACCTAACAAAATACGTTGTTGTAAGGGACATCTATTTTCTTAAATAGCTAACTCATTTAAATAAATGTTACACATATAGATAGAGCACTAAAATACAAGTTTATGTGTGAAATCAGACCCGAAAAAGGTTAATAACAAAAAAAGTTATGGGCGATTTAGTCCGAAAAAAAACTTTGTCGGCCTCTCCTGAAAAATCGTATTTTGTCCCTTACAGCAATTGAACCTACGGTCGACGATATCCGTACGTCAAAAGTGTGTACTTCATTTTCTGTCAAAAATCTCTTTACACTGTATTTTTTCATAAATTTTTTCGACAAGTCCTTTACACTATTTTTTCATTAATAGATTGGATCCAACGTAGAGGTCAATTTGATGTAAGGGACGGGACTACAAGAAACTTGGTCAGTAAGCGTTGTTGTAAGGGACATCTATTTTCTTAAATAGCTAACTTATTTAAATAAATGTTACACATGTAGATAGAGCACTAAAATACAAGTTTATGTGTGAAATCAGACCCGAAAAAGGTTAATAACAAAAAAAGTTATGGGCGATTTAGTCCGAAAAAAAACTTTGTCGGCCTCTCCTGAAAAATCGTATTTTGTCCCTTACTGCAATTGAACCTACGGTCGACGATATGCTTAGATCTTTAAAACTACGCAACGGATTTGGATGCGGTTTTTTTTAATAGATAGAGTGATTCAAGATGAAGGTTTATATGTATAATGCATGCATAATATAGTAGAGAAACACTGATAATTTTAGAGGTTTCTAATGTAATGTCGTAAATAAACACATTTTTTTTGCGCTTACGTTGTAAACGCTGGCTGAACCCATCGAGATAGATCAAAATAATGTACTACAGTATTGTACACCTTAAAAAGGTCTACAAAAAAGTCCGCGATGGTATATGTCTATCTCTTAGGGATAACCCACAATAACCATTTTTTATCATATATTTTTACGAGAAATAATGGCTCTAAAATTATCAGTGTTTCTCCATTGCACCCGTGCGAAGCCGGGGCGGGTCGCTAGTATATAATAAAAATAAAAAAGTGTACCTACTTACCAGTGAATCTATAGCCAGTGTATCTTGCTTAATGGTTGCATGAAGTTTTTATTTGAATGTTATGTTGTTGCTTGCTCCACGCTTGGGCGATAACTGTAAGTGCAGCAAGCAATTGTTTTTATATAAATAAACCAGCTGAGTCCTACATTATGCGTATAGTAAACCGCGAAGGATGATTTGTTCGCATTCTACGCAAATGACCGATTCAAATTGAGTCTTTGTGATAGCGGCTACATTAGACACGGAGCCGCCGCATGAATACCTTTTGCTGATTCGTTGTGTAGCATGTGTACTGTAGCCACGTCATCGCCGAATATACGCCGGATTTTCGCTTATAATGTACCGTGTTTATCTCGTGTCGCTCTTCCAATCGCATCGCAAATCGCTGCGTTCTGTAGCCTCAGACTTCGCCTTAACAATTTTAAAAATCGAAACATAAATCGAACATGTTTGAAAGTTGCTCGATCTATTAATACCACTGACAAAGAAAGTTACCCAACTGTCCGGCTCCGATTTGATTTATTTTGATATATGTTAGAAAGTAGTCTAGAATAACAGACACGCATTTTTTTTAGCTGCCCAAGAAGAAAGAAGAAATAATTTGTCCTCCAAAGTAATGAAAAGCGATCACTTTTCAGTAGTTTAGAGGACAACTTCTCCTAATAGGTTGATATATCTACAGGCATTTTATATTACGTGTTAAGGTGCAAGCCAGATTGGAGCTTCCCAAGCATGAACAAGGAGACCAACGAGCTGCTGCGACAATGTGCGGACATGCCCGAAGTAGAGCTGTCGGGCGACGTGGACGAGCTCATCGCACGGAGCAAGGCCTTTCCCATACCCTTCCCTATTGATACCAACAGGTGAACATTGATTAATAACTACCAAATAAAATCTCAGACTTACAATAGCTTGTACTTAGGTCTAATCTTTAATGGTCGATTCCTATAATTTACGGACCGTTACTGGTTAAAATTAAGACTCTTTACCAACAATGAAGCAAAACTATGAGGTTTTTTTTTGGTTTTTAACCAATGTTACCAGGTAAAATTAGCTTAAGAATCTATGAGCACAGTTTGGCAATAAAAATGCTACGATTGGTTAGGTTTATAGGAACCGAGCATAAGGGTCATACGCACTACGCGGGTGACAGCAATTCGGCTAGCCGTCCGGCTAATCGCAGGATGTGGTTGAAGAACCGTTGCGATTTGCGGTCATATCGATCCATTTCAAAGATTGACGTGGAAGAAGTTGCAGCTATTTACTACATTTACACACATTATGTAAAGAAGAAAAACAAAGAATGAACTACCTACTGGGTGGATCCTTATTTGCAAACACGAGACGAGAGCAAGCATTTTGAAAAAAAATTCGAAGAACTAAAAAAACTATGAAGATAAGTTTTCGGATTTACTAGCGGAGCACAAATACTTTTGAAGAATATTGAACATTATAAAAACATTTATAACGAAGCAAGACACACAATTTCACTCAATGGCGGGCAGCTGCAAACTGAGCTGCACAGTGCGAATAGCAACCGTCCGCCATTCTGGCTGGCCGCCATTCGGGCCGCAGCCCGAGCGACCGGACCGTTTTGCGAGCAGCCGCATCGCAGTGCGCATAGAAATAAATGATACGTGTATATTTTTGCTTGCGGTCAGCCGTACTGCTGACCACATTGCGGGTAACCGCATAGTACGTATGAGCCCTAAGTCCGTCAACAAAGATACGAACCCGTCCGAAAGTACTTAATCCGTCTAAACAAGTGTGTAAGTAATTCTCTTTTTTCAAAGAAAAGACATCGTGAGTCACCTGTCAAATTGTGTTGTCAGTGATTCTTAGTTCGTGCCCCGAAGTTATCTAATTTTAGTAATTGATATGGAATTGGAATCGCCCGTAATTTCGGTCGAAACCACGGACTTCGTGCTTAGGGAGTCGATCCTCAGAAAACAAACAAATTTTAGCCAATATTACGAGCCAATTCTAGAGCAGTGGTGGCCCAGTGGTTATGGCCCTGACTTACAAGTTATAGGTCGTGGGTTCGAACCCTGACACTTCATTTTGTGTAAATAATTCCATCACCAGTGCTCTCAAAACGAAAAAAAAAAACATCCTGACTAAACCGGCATGTCCTAGACCCAAAACTTCAAAGACATGGGACATCTACCAACCGCCACTGGGCCCGCGTGGTAGATTACAGTCCAATCCCTCTTGAAGAGAGGAAGCGTGTGTCCCAGCAGTGAGAACATTATAGGCTGATTCGCTACTCATTAGGCCTCATCCAGTGTGAAAGAGCAATTTCGAGGGCCACAACCGACACGGTGGCGGGGCGATTAGGTGCCGACAGTGGCCGAAGTGCATCGTAAATTGTTGTCTCGGGCTGTAGAGGCTAATCGTATTACCACAGGGTAAAACAATAGACGATCGCTTGCTTGGCACCCGCCACAGTCACTTTACGATAAAGATGGGCGCAGACGGCAGCAACACATGTTTGATATTTCGCGCTGCCGACCCGCGCTAGCTCCTCAGTCTGGACGAGACCTAATGTATTATTGCAGGTTGGAAACTCTCAAAGTAAGTCGTCCGATAGAGAGGCTGAAGAAGAACATCGTGTCCACGTACCCGCTCATACACGAGCGAGTGTTGCTGCTCATGACGCACTTCCTTATATACAAGAGGTACGCATCATTTAGTATTATACATATATAGCTGTACAAAGATCTTTTGGCGCGTGGCCAAAATCGGAACTACCGCCGCCATCTTGTTTTTTCAATACATTTCACAGAACAATATTGCACAAATGTTTACCAACTGCGCCTGCCTGCTAACGTCATTGGACCGCCAAAAAAAATCTTGTAGCAGTGTACTTCACGTCGAGTGTTGCGACTTCCACATTAACAGCAGATTTACCTACATTCCGTTAACAGTTTTCTTTACTTACCTCTGATTTTTCACCACTGTCCAATTTGCAATGAATTTGCAATGAATTTGCAATGAATTTGCAATCACAGTGATCTTTATTCTCAGTGTAATAAGGTTGCAGATGGGTTGCTGCTACTGACAAGTCTGACAAAATCTTTGTGATCTTTATTCTCGTTACAATAAGGTTGCTCTTAGGTCACTGCTATCAGAGGTGAAATAACTGTGAACAGACTGTTCTAATCTTAGCCTGATGTTTCTTTGGTGTCCCCCAACTTAGAGCCTTATTACACTGACGATTCGGAAGCGAGCCTAAAGCGAGGCGATCGCGCAGTGAGCCCACCGCGAGTTCGCAACGAGCGCGCGGCGAACCTGCCGCGAAGACGCCGCGAGCGCGCAGCGAGCTCGCCGCGAATATCAAAATGCTCTCGCTTGCAAATCGCCAGTGTGTTATGGCTGTTATGTCCGGGAATTGGGTGGCGTTTGAGTCCCAAGCTGCCATATTGCAACACGGGATAAAGTTTTAACATTTGGTATGCTTTGGAGCGAATCTGCTCCAGGGTTCTCGGTGCTTTGGTGCAGATATGCTACCCAATTTACGATAATTGTCAAGTTCAAGGCTCAGTAAAATATTAAAATCTACTAATTTTACGGTTGAAATATATTGTATCTTATTCAATAGACATCTAACTATAAAAAATAATTACCATTTATATAATGATTCCGCGTATTAAGTATCACTGAAATGAAAATAGTCTAAGAAAGGACTTTGTGTTATTTTTGTTGTGGTCAACAATTTAAGGATGACGGAACTGCAAGTAAATTCATGGGATTTTTTTTGTTTTGGGGAGTACTGGTGCCGAAAAATAGGTGACAATACAAATCTGTCTGATTTTCCGTCAGGAATACCTATCACTACAAAGTTACTGAGGGTGCTGTAATTGAAAATTTTATTATGGAACTTTCCAGAGAGTTCGGCAGTAGTATAGAGAAGGAGCTGTACAAAGACATGGGCGTGCCCCAGCTCATCGACCGGATCCTCCAGAAGAGAGCCGTCACGTTCATGGGACAGGCCGACTCCTACATGCTGCTTTCTGGAAAAAAAGGGTAAGTAACAATATTATTATTATAAAAAAACCTGCGATGTTCCACTGCAGGGCAAAATCCTGCCTATTACTGTTTAAAGCTGCTAAGGACCAGTTCTTGTTGAAGGAGTCCAGTTCATACCGCCATCTCCGTCTGGGCCTGCCGCGATGTCGCTTGCCATTAAGAGGGACCCATTGGGTCGTAAGTTTGGCCTATTGGTCGTCTGACATGCGGCAGATGTGTCCAGCCCAATTCCATTTCAGCGTGGCAGCTTTCCAAGTGACATTAGCCGTTCGATTCTGTAACCATCTCACCGTGAAAACTTGGGTGAAGTGAGCGTAGAGTGAGTCGCCAATAGTGTCAATCCCATGACTCACAGCTCACTGTAAGCTCACTTCACCTTAGTTATCACGGTGAGATTTTTTCAGAATCGACGGGCTTTTTCAGAATCTTTGTGGTGGAACGGATGACCATTCTGTTAGTTTGATAGCCAGAATGCTTCGTTCCATAGCCTTCTGGCAAACCTCGAGCGTGGACGATAAGATACTATTATTATGAGCCGTTTGTGTCCCACCACAGGACAAGGGTCTCCCTTCCCTCCTTCCACTTATCCCCATCTGCTACTGTTTGTGGCCAATCCTTATGAAAAAAGCCGAGCTTATCCCGCCATCTCCTGGGCCTGGCGCGTTGCCGTTGACTAGAGTTAGGGACCCACTGTGTGTATTCCCATAGCTTCCCACCAAAAAGTACAAATTAATAAAAAGTTTTGAAATGTAAAATGGACCGAACGTGAGTGTTAATTGGTCTTATCGCGATTCAACTAGGCTCGAGATCTCTAAGTCTGGTGCTGAGAATAGCCAGCCTTTCGAGATCTTGCCCGGTAATCATAAATCGTACGAGATTTCGCCTACTTTTTAAAAGTTTTTTTTTGTATGAAATCTTACACTTAATTAAAATTAAAACTACACCTACTTTGGGTAATTTTATTATATTTTGTAAATAAAACACACACTAAACATAGCGCAAAAAATCAGCATACACACATCACGCTAACTATAAATTGCAGTCCTAAAGCCCCATTTACAGGGAGCAAGTTTCTGGTTCAAGTTTACAATTACGCTTAAAAACAGGCATACATAAATCGCACTTTTGAACGTCAATAAGAAATAAGAATTGTTTCTAGTTGCCCCTTCCAAGAGGTAGTTTCGTATGGAAAAAAATGGGCAAGAAAGACAATCGTTACTCTTTTAATAGTTTTTATACATTAATTCTATTCTTTATGTATATGTGAAGACGATGTATCCTATCTTACAGCGATGGGGGGTGGTTGAATGTGGGCACAGAGAACCAACGCCCCCCCTTACTGCTGGAGAACTGTCTGAGCTACGACGAGATGAAGCTGTCGGCGATGGTGTTCGTGAGCGGACACACCGAGTGCATCAATGACGGAAACAGATACAACTCCGGTTCCATCAAAGAGCAGGATATTGAAACACACGCGGTCATCATCGGTAAGTACTGAATTTACCTTGCCAAGAAGCATCATTCGAATATGAGCATCTTTATACAACGTGTAACGTTAAATGCGCAAAACCTGAAAATAGTTTGATCAGAATAACGAGCAGAATTAATTGAACCACTTTTTAATATAGGTCATATTTTTCAAAAAATCAGTAAAAACGTTGCCGTGTCTATTTATTAATAGGTCAAGCAAGCCAATGTCAGCGCGGCGCAGCGGCCCGGTGACGACTCCTCCCTCGATAAAGCGTCGTCGCAGACCCAGGAAACGATCAGAATGGCCAGTAAAACTAAAACAGCACATAAAACCTTTACAATTTTTTTAATGACTTATTTTCTCTGTGAAATTGGTCAATTTAATTAAAAATCAGTTGGGGTGTCTGAGGTTTTGCGCATTTAACGTTACACGTTGTATACAAGGTCAAATTACATTAGGTAGCGAAACTCCGCAGACTTGATGGGTGCCCACATCTTTTTTTTTTTTTTTTTTGTTAGTTTACGTTGTATCCCGCTGTTAGGTAAAGACCTCCCCTTTTTCATTCCATACCTCTTTTTTTGTGCGATCTCTGGCCATGTTGGCCCCTGAAACATGATTAGATCGTCACACCTTCGCCGCGGTCTACCTTGACGGCGATGTCTTCCATCAGGCGTCCATTGAGTGATGATATTTGCCCATCTCCGAGTCGATATCTAAACACAATAAAACGATAACAAGCGTAGTGTTGTCACTTGAAGAAAGACCGAGAATCTGACAACCAGTCTTAATAAGAGGTATCGTGTTACTGTCACGGGGTTGTGATGTTCAGGTAGGCAGTCGGTCCATGTAAATTACAGATGTTGAGGTGCATCTGGTTAGACTGGAAGTCATCCCTTATTCAGGAAAGGGCTAGCCAGATGATAAATGTTTTTTTTTCTGTAAGTAGTTTTGTAAAGACGCCAGCACATGAAGCTACTACAATCTGTCAAATTTTTTTAGTAGATTTTCAACTTTATCGCTAAAGCATAAGGTTCAAAGTAGATTGGGAAAATTTGACAGTTTCGGGTAGCTTGATGTGCTGGTGTCTGTACAAACACTTTTACACGTCAATCATACAGACTGCTCCTAAATTACCCTAGGCTGATAAAATGTTCAAAGCTGATCTTAACCCTAAAATAAACATATAACTATTAGGAAAAACGAAAATTTAATCAGACTAGAGAAATTTAGGGGCAGTCATCTCTGTTATTTTAAAACTATGTAGTTGAGGTCGTATTTTCCTATCTGACTACTCTGAGAAGAAAGGCCGAAACAAACTAAGAGGTCACACATTAGTGATCTTGGTCAGATCATGTGAAGACCATGCAGATTGGTGTCTGAAATGGAGGTGATGAGCATGGTCCATTTGGTCCCAGGCGTGGTAGGTCCGCGGTTCGAGCAACGGTTCCGAATGGACTACGAGGACGTCTTGATCACTGAGGCGCAGAACGTGCCGCAGAACGGCTACGGCGAGGACGTGACGCCCATGACCGCTCTACACAAGTGGCGACAGATGTGGGCAGACTTCTATCAGGTACAAACACCCAACGAAGACGTTGACCCCGTCATCTTTTCGTGTCGATGTAATTTGTTTTTATACAAATGGTGGCAGGAGATCAACGAGCACTCTTCACATTCTGAACGCCACGTTGATTGTGGCATCAATGTCATTCTTTAGAACGTTTTTTTTTTTTTTTTTTTCATTTTAAATTAATTACTTAAAACGTAGATGAACATGCAAACATAAACTGGCTGTTCAAATTTAAGTTGTTATATAGTTTGTCTGCAAGAGTCGACCTTATTTAATGCAGGCTGGTAGTAAAATAAGTCTGGTTGCATTCGTACGGTCAAACGAATTTAGAAGAAGCTAACTTAATTAAAAATAATTCAAATGAATTTGAAGGTCCGTGGTATACCCACCAGTCAGCCATTGTTTTAATTTTTTTTTTCCGAATAGCGGCCATGAATAAACGCTATATAAATCGATAGCTGACATCAATGCTAACAGAAAACATAACAAGACTGTAATGTCACATTTCCGACATATTAACGTTTAAGGCGTGCGTGGCCGCCATTTTGAAAAAAAAAACCAAAATGGCGCGACAGTAGGTATGCCAGTTAGCAGCCTTTTTGTACTAGGTTTTCGTTTGGAAAACCCATAGACAATAGAGGATGGACTGCGCGATCCACTCAGAAAATTGTCCACTTTGCTAGAAAGGGACAGTGCGATGATACTCCCCTGCTCTGTCTCTCTCTGTAGGTTTGTAGTTATGATCCGCACCTGCAGAGTTGTGACGTGGACCAATCAGAATTTTAGAAAGAGATAACAACAGGGGAGTATCCGATAGCCGTCTCTCTCACACGTTTTCTGACCATATTTTAGTTACTGCTAGGATAGGGATTGCACAGTCCATCCTCTATGTCTATGGGAAAACCCAGTGATAGTATAGGCGCGTTCATGTAAACACGTTCGCTTGGATTGAACGCAGTAAATATAGCGTATAATTCTAACGCCCCATACAATATTCCACGCGCCTCTGCCTAACCTTTTGGGGAATACATACAATATAATATTGTGTAATGATGCTATATTTTAATCTGATTCTCCAGCGTAACACACTATTACTCTCAATTTGAATCATTTTGAAGCATATTGCTAATCTATTGCTTAATGTGTTCGAAAATTTGTCTGCTCTATAACGTAAATTACGCAATGAATGTTGTTGAACTGTCAAAATGAAACCCATTGCTACTGATAGTGTGTTACGCAATTACCCTGCAGGTCCCCAGTTACACATTCGAGAAGCTTGTATCGGACGTGACGATAGATGGCAACAAAGACGCAGCGAGCAAATACATTGACCGCTTTGTAAAGCTGTCGGGGATTCAGGTGTTTGACAACGAGGTGTACTACAAGCGCATCAGTGTTCTCGCCGAAACCGTGCTGATCGAAGCAGACGCGCGCGCCCGCGACGCTGAAAAGACGGCCTACGTTAATGTTATTGGAGCCGGTGAGTTCAAACGTAAACATAAGAAAAAAAAATTAAAAGTAAATTAATTAATTAAAGTAATTGTTAAGTACTAATTAATGTTCAATAATTAATGTTCAAAATGGACGAGTTTTTTTTTTCAATTTGACAGCTGATTCGTATTTGGAGAACAGCATAGCTATTGAAAACTGTTCTACACAGAGAGAAAATTCTTAGAAAAATTACTGTGCTCGTCACTGTAAAGTGAGTGCAAGTGACATCTACAGAAAATTTTCTGAGAGAGATTGGGAAAAATTCACTATTTCTCCAATAAATTTTAGTGTACAGCATAAGAATTTTTACTGTGCTAGCATGGTACTTTTTCCATTACCACTCAAATGCACTGAGATTATGAGACAGCACAGTAATTTTTCTAAGATTTTTCTCTCCGTGTACAGCCGGTCGATTCTGTAAAAATCTCTCCGTGAAATCATAAGTGAAGTGAGCACTTAATAGTGTTAATCCCTAGCGAATGACAGCTCACTCCACGCTCACTTCACCCAAGCTTTCACGGTGAGATGGTTACAGAATCGCACCGCAGGTTTCGGAGTCGAAAATGACACATTTTAGGTACTCTGATTTGCGTAGTCCCCGACAGCAAATAGCTCTCGGAAGAAAATCGGTCGTCAATTTTATTTTATTTTTATTTCTTCAGGACACGTACTAGTACAGATAGATTATAGAACATTTAGGTAATAACGCAACCAGCAACGTTATCCGCATAATAATTTGGTTTAAACTGTCAAACTTTTCAGCAGGGTAATTGCGCAACACACTAACAGTAGCAATGGCTTTCATTTTGACAGTTCAAGAACATTCATTGCGTTATTTACGTTGTTGAGCAGACACATTTTTCGAACACATGAAGCACTGGATTGGCATAGTAGTATGTATTGTTTTTTCTATGGGCCTTAGTTGCCTGAAATAAAGGCATAAATAAATAAATGAATACAGTATGTTACGCAATTAAAGTGCTGGTTTCTCATTTTTGTGAACAGCGTTTAGCTCCTTGGATAACATTGATTGTCATTCGATACGATACGGATACGAATTGAATGTTTGTGAATAGCTATGCCGATTGACTTATTATTGACATTGTATTATTGACTATATATTATTATTGACCTTGTATTATTGACTAATTGTTTTTGACATTCTTTACCACTGAATGAATTTACAAATTGAATGATTTATATTTTTGTTGTCTATTTTAATCATTTGAAAATAAGTGACATATTTGCTGTCTTAATTATTTCATAACTAATTCTTATATTAAAAAAAAATTGCATGCCTCACGGTAGATTGTATTGGATCCTTCTCTTACTTAACACCACATTTTTGTACCTACATTCATAGCAAATAAATTATTTCATTTCATTTCATTTCATTTCATTTGATCCTTAGATGTCGATTTTCAATTTCTTTCTAAAAAAGCTTTAGCTTTTGTCAAATATCTAGTGCATGGCACACACGACGACTTATCAATCTACAGGTTGAAATTGAAAACATGCGACAAATCGAAATGAGAGATTGTACTCATCATTGTGAACAACTTTTACTATGAGATAAAACCTGAAATCGCGAAAACAAAATCAGCTGTTCCCTACATTTATGTTCGCATAACTCGTCAAAATGTAGGGAACAGCTGATTTTTTTTTCGCAATTCCAGGTTTGGTCCCATGGTAAAAGTTGTTCATAATGATGAGTACAATCTCTAATTTCGATTTGTCGCATGTTTTCAATTTCACCCTGTATAAATTTCCAGATTTATCTGATCTTGCATTGGTTTCTCGTACATTGAGAAGTCAGCTTATACTGGAAATGTACAGTTTGATATGTTGTCGTGCGTACCTAATGGTAATCTGCCGGTCGATTCTGGAAAAATCTCACCGTGATAACTAAGGTGAAGTGAGCTTAGAGTGAACTGTGAGTCATGGTGATGCTAGGGATTGACACTATTGGCGACTCACTTCACCCAAGTTTTCACGGTGAGATGGTTACAGAATCGCACGGCTGTATGGTATACTGCCTTTTTTTCTCGAGCAAAGTATTTTTGGGTTTTTCCATTATACATTTTTGTTTCTATTATGTACACATTGTAGAATGCAATAAAGTATTGAGTATTGAAGCAGACCAGTGTCTGCACCCTAATTGCGTTACACGCTTTCAATCACGATCTGAATGATTTTGAAGGATATTGCGAATCCATTGCGTAATGTGTTCAAAAATTTGTCTGCTTCACAACGTAAATAACGCAATGAATGTTGTTGAACTGTCAAAATGAAAGGCATTGCTACTGTTAGTGTTACGCAATTTTCCCGCTGGATTTGTGCTCGCCCGGTATATTATTGGGCCTCTGCCAATCTCTGCAGGAAATATAAGCTTGATAATGATGCTAAACCCCAGGTCTGGGCGTGTGGAAGATCGCGAACCATCAGGTGGACGTGTACGTGCTGTCGGTCGCAGAGCGCGTGCAACAGTTAATACGCCAGGACATGTTGCAACATGTCAGTAAGGTCAACTTCGCCTACATCTCACCCAGCGCCTCTGTACTAGGTGAGAACTAATCCTTTAGCCGATGTATTCCGTAAAATAAAAAAATCTCATAGCTGGAGTTAAAAACTCGTCACAAAATTTTTTTCTTTTGGGAGGTCAACGACCGCTTTTAGCGTTGTTACTTGAAGTATGAGTTGAGAAAAACCGTTTTCTTATGTTTTATCGTGTTTAGATATCGATATCCATGACGTCTGTGAAGTTTACACAAAAAAAAATATTTTAAAGTGATATTTCAAGTGACTATAATAACCGGGGTCGATGACCCCGCAAAAAATTAATAATTTTTTTTATTTGTTTGTTCATGTTCAGGTATCGATACCATCGCGTCTATGGAGTTTAGCTAGCTAATTTGAAATAACCCTGTATCGAGTATTGTATTAAGTATTGACAGACGTCATAAGTGCCGTTAAATAATACACTAAATCTCTTTTCTGCTTTTGTTTGGTTCGCAGCGATGTTCCCAAACTCGTCAGGTTCAGGGTCACAATTGGTACACAAAATATTCTTCGAGAGTAAACGGCATCCCAAAGGTGAGTGTGAGAAATATTTCTAATGTTAAAATATTCATTGAACAAAGGAACTTGTTCTCCGCAAACAGACGTGAGGTCATACAAGACATTGCCAGGGTCGCGAGTCGTTCGAAAGAGTTACCGTGGCCCTTGGCACAGGCAACTGAAGGAACACGGGTGAGTTTTAGTCAGTAAAAGTCTAACACGCCCTCCCGCTCCGCCCAGAGCGGGAGAAGTTATTTGATAATTTCTCGCCCAAAAAAAAAAAGGTCATACAAGACATTTATTTGTCTAAAACATGGGAATACACACATGGCATGCACGATGTTACATGATTATTTAAATTTAAACGCAGTAATGTCATGTGTCTGGTATAATGGGAATGTATGATTTGTCCAGTCCTGCAGTCCTGGGAACTTTGTTTAAGGCGAAAGCGTCTGGGTAGCCCGTAGATGGCAAATTTTCTTACGTTTTTGGCAATTTGCAGGTAATAATCATTACAATCAGTAATACTACTCTATTGAATCACTATTTTATGAAATCATGATATTTGGGGCCAATTCTATCTCAAGGAGCTGTATCACTAGTCACTAGATAGTATAAAACAAAGTCGCTTCCGTCTGTCTGTCCCTATGTATGCTTAGATCTTTAAAACTGCGCAACGGATTTTGATGCGGTTTTTTTTAATAGATAGAGTGATTCAAGAGGAAGGTTTATATGTATAATACATGCATAATATAGTAGAGAAACAGTGATCATTGTAGAGGTTTCTAATGTGATGTCGTAAATAAATACATTTTTTGCGCTTACATTGCAAACGCTAGCTGAACCCTACGAGATAGATCAAAATAATGAACTACAGTATTGTACACCTTAAAAAGGTCTAAAAAAGTCCGCGATGGCATATGTCTATCTCTTAGGGATAACCCACAATAACCATTTTTTATCCTATACTTTTTACGAGAAATAATGGCTCTAAAATTATCAGTGATTATCTACTATATTATGCATGTATTATACATATAAACCTTTCTTTTGAATCACTCTATCTATTAAAAAAAACCGCATCAAAATCCGTTGCGTAGGTTTAACGATCTAAGCATACATAGCGACAGACAGACAGCGGGAAACGACTTTATTTTATACTATACAGGGCCATTATGAAACCCTTAGCTATTTTAACAGAACCTCATCTAAAATAAACATATTATTTGCTCATTTTATTTTTATTGGTTAATGATTAACGAAAAAGCAATAAATACTTCTCAAAGTTATCCAACAAAATAGCGAACTTTATTGTCAACGCTCGTCACTTCGCAATGGTACCTACAGCGGTCACTGACCGAGCGCCCAGCAGGCGATCGTACTTTTGCCGTAAGCCGAGCAATTATGTTACGTACATGATTGTCATAAGGTGCAATTTTTCCTTCATACTTTTACGGGCTGTGGACCGTCAAAATACGAAATTATTTTTCGCTGTATTCAGGCGTATTTAAAAAATTGTAATCACCTTATGTACAATAATTAATAATGAATAAAAATCAAAATAAAACGAAAGTAAAAAAGTCAATTAAACATACTGCAATAATTGCTCGAAGTGGAGTCCGTTTCTCTCTAGACACAATCTTGCACGTTTAATTTGGTTTGAGCGCAGTCTATCTAGCACTACACTGTTACTTTTAACTGTGTCAAATGCACTAATAATTTTCAGTTTTAGTTGCTCTACACTATGCACTTCATCGCGATACACAAGACGTTTAATCTCACCCCACAAATAAAAATCACAGGGCGTGAGGTCCGGTGACCTAGGAGGCCAAGCTACGGGTCCGCCGCGGCCTATCCACCTTTCTCCATATTCACTGTCGAAGTACTCTCGCACAACGCGGGTGTAATGCGGAGGTGCACCGTCTTGTTGGTAGAATAAATTACTTAAATACAGGAGAGGCACTTCTTCTAAAAACTCAGATATTACGCCCCGCAACATATCAAGGTAGGTGCTTCCAGTCAGGTGTCCTTCAATAAAATAAGGTCCAATAATGGTTCTACCAATTATGCCCGCCCACACATTAGCACTAAATCGTACTTGATGGTGGTGTTCGCGAATCACATGTGGGTTTCGGAATGACCACCAGTGCTCGTTGTGTTGGTTGTACAGTCCAATCCTAGTGAAAAGCGCTTCATCAGTCCACAAAATGTTGACGTTTTGATTTTGTAACAACCATTCACAGAAATTACGGCGCTGTTGCGCATCGGCTTCATTTAATTGTTGAACCCTCTGATAGTGGTATGGATGTAGACTAGCCCTGTTCAGAATCTTCCAAACTGTCGGCTGGCTCAAATTAAAAACACGTGCGGTATCGTTGGTGCTTGCTCTCGGATTTCGCTCGAAGTAGTTAAAGATGACATCTTCTTGTCCGATTGTGATTATGGGTGAACGACCAGAACCGCGGGCGTGTGTCGGCACTGTAAACTGACCATAATCGAGGAGATGTTGGTTTGCCGCAAGAATTGTGTTACGGTGAGGAACCGTTGGATTCGGAAGTCCTTGGGCACGTAACCGAGGGATACTTTCCGACTCGTAGCGCCTTCGAGCTGCATAGAGACTTTCACCACTTTCTATGTAGGCTCTCACCATTTCGTAATATTCCCGATGACTGTACATTTTCGAGTTTTTATAACGGGTGCGTGCCTGCGCGCGATTCCCTAATGACGACGTACGCGCACGAAACACAACCGTTCGAGGACTGTTTATTGCGCAGTGCGCGGTTAAGATCGCCTGGCACCACCCCCGCCCTTATGCGCGCCCCTCGCTCCCCTCGCATTGTTTGCGAGGAGCGAGTCTTTTTTTTTTAGCCTTTTTACCGTTTCTGTGTAGTAGTGTGTGTAAGCGATTGCGCATTTACAACCCGTGCGTGCAGCCACCCTCCCGCTTCCCCGCTCCGTGGCCCGCGTTCTCCTTGAGCGTTTAGTAGGCAGCATAAGGGAACGTAAGGTCATTCACTTTACTTTAGTATCCAATTTTCTTACAGTGATCGGGAAATTATTAGGACAAAATAATAAAAATTAAAATGTTTTTTTTTCTTCTGTGATGTGTTTTGTTATCGATTCTGATTCAGAGAAAAAAAAATAGCTAAGGGTTTCATAATAACCCTATATAGTGATCAGTAGGTATTGCACCCGTGCGAAGCCGGGGAGGGTCGCTAGGTTTTGATAATTCTACAAAGCCATATTTGTTACGGTCGCCAATCATTTTCTAATTAACATGCAATCTGACATTGACCTGCAAATTCCAAAAAAAACGTAAGTAAATTTGAATTTCGCGGGGAACGTTCGCGCATCCCTTTTGAGTAGACAACCCATGTGACCGATGGGATTTGTCATCGGCAAAAATTACGAACTTCCATATAAACTTAGACTATTTTATTCTAGTTAAACTAGATTCTTTAGACTTACTAAGCAATGGTCAATATTTCTCGTTAGGCGGTATCACAGTCCAGATACAGAAACGCGAGCCGTCGTCGAAGCTAACCGGCGAGGATGAGGGCAATCTGCTCGTCATGACATATCCCTGGGATGGAAACGCGCATCCCGGGAACGAGTACTGGTCAGTAACTTTTTTTTTAGTTACTGTTAACACTTGGAATGCAGGCAACGTACTTTTACGTTTTTTGCAGTCTGTCACTAGAGCGGGTCACGTAAAAATACGTGTTTAGTAGGTTTGTGACCCGCTGCACGCGTAATTCGTCGGCTAAGTATGCCCGCATGCCAAGTGTTAACAGCGGTTCATCGCCTATAAATTTGTCAGGACAAAAGAAATAGCAAAATTGATGAGAAAACATAAGACATGCGTTTCGGCAGTTGTAAGTCTCTTGAAATAGGGGACCACAAAGTAATTCTACATTTTTTCTGGCCATCGACAAGCTTATACCGTTTAGACTTCTGACTATCCGTGAAGACTGTCGAAGGTCTACAGATGATAGTCGGGGCCAACAGCTCAATGTGCTTACGGTCATCTATCCCGACCTCGGTAAGCGTCGATCCGTGCGGTTGTTATAACTTAGCCACGAGCTCCATCAGAGCTTCATACATACAAGGTGTAACTTAAATAACGCACAACCTCTTAAGGGGTCATTGTACTCATCATTATGAACAACTTTTACTATGGGACCAAACATGAAATCGCGAAAAAAAATTAGCTGTTCCCTACATTTATTTTCGCATAACTCGTCAAAATGTAGGGAACAGCTGATTTTTTTTTTCGCGATTTCCGGTTTGGTCCCATACTAAAAGTTGTTCATAATGATGAGTACAATGACCCCTTAAGAGGTTGTGCGTTATTTAAGTTACACCTTGTATATTATGTTCCCAGGTTGGGCAGTCTCTCGGGCTCCGGCGACCCTGCGGCAGCGTGCTCGACGCAGGTCCCGGAGCTGCACAACGCGCACGTCAGCCGCGCTGTGTGCGCAGCGCGCGCGCGAGTGGCCGGCGCCAACGGGCTACGCGCGCTGCGACAACACGTCGCTAAACGAATGATAGGAATAAAAAAAAATTGACCTCCACTTAAGGGGGAAGCGTCACGGTAGCCTGCGAAATTCAAACTTTTTTTACGTTTTTTTTTTTTAATTACAGGTCAGTGGCGCCGATTCTCTTGTTCACAAATTAAACTAAATTTAAATTCAGTGCATGTTTTTATTTCTATTTCATTATGAAAAGGACAAAAGATGAATATTAGTTTAATCCTGTCAAATTAGTCAGCGCCTGACGTAAATTGACGTGTTTTTAGTAGAATAAAATAGAATACTATTTATTATGCACACCATATAAATTACAGGTATAAATATAGAAAATTTGCAAAGGGTGACACAATAAAAAATATGTATTTACATAATTAAAATCATCAATATTTTGATAATATACAACGACAACTTGACTAACCGGCATATTGCAAAAAAACGTAAGGAAAGGAGACTGAAATGATTACATACAATCTTGGGCCTAGTTGTAAGAAGATGAAAGTGGTGTCAATTAATAGCTTATATATTATCAACCTTTCACTGAAAATTCTGCGGATTTTGTCAATCTGAGAACAGAGATATAAGAGATTATGTAAAAGTGAGGTTATGTTACAATCTTTAACTAACAGCTGATTCCTGAAGTGCAAAATGTGTTCTTTTGCACTAATAGTTATTATATTTACTAGAAAATGTTTGAAAAATCATATGAATGAACGTCAACGACTTCAAGCGATAGGTAGGTAACAGGTAAGGAGATAGGGAAAGGATGTCTAAAATAAAATAAAAAATCATTTAATATCCGAGAGAAGAGCCAAGTCCCAGCACGCTTGACAAACACAATCACTACTGCTTACCTAAAAATGGAACATTTTTATTAATCTTCAGCTACATAAACAATACATAATTAACTGTTGTGTATTAGGGTAATAAAACATTGTTTGATAAATAAATAATTGTTTGCCATAACTGTAAACAATCTCCATAGGCCTTCTAATTATATGGATTTTAAACCTGCCAGGATGTTAGCTGGTTAGATGAGGTTATATTTACTTACAGACTGAGGTGCAAACCATTGCCGAATCACTGACAGAATTGTTTCATCGTGTAAGGGTCGTCGGCCCAGTGTATTGCAGTGACCAGTGGATATCCAACAATTCACACAGCGATCCATAGTTTCAATAATATCCAATCCACAATCAGGCGGTAAAATCCAATATAACAATTCCAAGTCAAACGTGTGAGCGATCTTCGGTGTTCAAGGTGAAAGCAAGGGTCGTACAAGGTAGGCAGGGTCAGAATCCGTAAAATACAAAGCAGTGGTCGTAAAAAATGACGAATAAACGGGAAAGCACTCAAAACGCATCGGAAAACACGAAACGAGTGAGCATTAGCAAACAAAAACAGTCGGCAACTGTCTCGTGTCAATGTCAGTCAGCTGTCATGTCAGTGACATAGACTAAAAATATAAGAGAGATTTGAATCGATATGAAATCGATAATCATTAATATTGGTTTTTCAGTAATTAATTGATTTTTGATTTAATAATATGATTGTAATTATATGCACTATATTGCATGTAAGTATAATATATAGTGCATTTAATTACTTTGAGTTAATTAATTACTCCATCTCACGAAAACTATTTTCTCATATTTCTCCGCTTAGATTGAGAATTGAGGTAATTGAAATTAAAAAAAAAATTCATATTCTAAGATACAAAAATATGACTAATTTTTTAGATCATATCTCAACTTATTACATTTGGGCCCACCGTTTTCCATCTCCTTTGTATTTCTCAAGCTATCTTACCCACCAACCCACACTGGGCTGGGCCCGCGTGGTGGATTATGGCCCACTCCCTCTCACCGAGAGGAGGCCTGTGTCCCAACAGTGGGAACATTATATGCTGATTACGCTAAGCTACCATAGCGCATTCCCTTTAATTAAGGGAGTGCTACTATTGTAATTTATAATGGTAATAATTCTGTATTAATTATCTACATTCATGTATATTTAGCTTATGTACGACAAATCAAGCTACCCGAAACTCAATTTTTCCCAAACAAATTTGAACCTAATACTTTAGCGATAAATTTGAAAATCTATTGAAGAATTTTGACAGATTGTAGTAGCTTGATGTTCTGACGTCTGTACACACTATAATAATATGATATGGTTCGTACAGTAAAATAAACGATAAAGTTTTTATATAGATATTTTATTTTTTATTTTAGTACTTTAATTACGAAGCTTTTTATTTATATTTACGATCGAAACCGACTCACAGCACACTTAATAAAACATGCATTTTTAATTTTAATATTTTTAATTTTTATATTTTCCAATACTACAGTAAACAACTGCCGCTTTAAATGTCTGGGCTAGGCAAGTTGTTAAACGTTAGCAATCAAATATTTTTTTCATCTAATTATAAAACTAATTAGTACGCAACGTTGAGTTAGGGCCCTTTCCCACGGCAAAATCCCGTTTTTTGCAGGTGCGGTTTTTTGCAGGATCCTGTTTAGTAGTGCACGTGTTTAAATATACATATTCACACAAGCATCCTGTTTGCAGTATCCGGAAAACAGGATACCTGTGTGAATATGTATATTTATTTACTGACAGTTCCAGTTGGAATGTATGGGAGAACATGCTTTTCAACTACAATGTTAAGTTTGCTCTTGGGATTAATTTGGTACAAAACATGGTATACGAGGAATATATAACACATTCCTCGTACGAAACCATGTCCATACGAGTTCAACTTGCTCTTGTTCGGGTTTTTTTTTTAATATGTTCAAAGTGAAATCATTTAGATATTTTTAACCGACTTAAAAAAGGAGGAGGTTCATAATTCATGTTTCGACCGGGAAGGAGTACCACCAGTAATCTTCTCTGTCACATGGCTCATCTGATACCAACAGTGGATAGTGGGGGGCAGGCTGACGCTGCTTACTTTGATTTCAGAAAAGCATTTGACTTAGTCGATAATGACATGTTGCTTGCAAAGTTAGCAAGTGTTGGTTTCACCCCACATTCACTTCAGTTTTTCGCCAGCTATTTGAGGGATAGGCGACAGTATGTGGAATATGCGGGACACGTGTCAGATCCATATTTCACGAGATCAGGAGTGAGTCAGGGTAGTAACCTTGGACCGTTGGGGTTCCTACTTGTGGTAAACGACTTGCCAGAAGTAGTCCCAGATGCTCACTGTTTGTTGTTTGCCGACGACCTCAAATTGTCCCTCGCCGTAAGAAGTGGTGATGACTGTGTCAGGTTACAGAGGGACATTGACAGAGTGGTAAGCTGGAGTAAAGAAAATCTCCTGCAGTTCAATGGCTCGAAGTGTGTGACAATCACTTTTTCTCGTGCACACAATTCTATCGTGTGCGACTACCACATCGACAGGTTGCCTCTATTGCGGGTCACAGGAGTCAAGGACTTGGGGGTAAGATTCAACACCAGCTTGACTTTTCGTGATCAGGTCACACGTTGCTGCAGAAAGGCTTTTAGAAATTTGGGTTTCATGCTTCGTACGGTGCGAGGGTTCTCGAACGTGAAAGCTATAGTAACATAGTTGCATTATATAACGCACTGGTTAGGAGCCAGCTAGAATGTAATGCAGTCATCTGGGCTCCGCATGAAGCTAAATATAGTCTCATGCTGGAGAGAGTACAAAATAAATTTATTAGATATTTATATAGGAGGTATTATGGAGTATATCCATTTTATCCGTTAATGTATCCCACCTTATTTATATTAGGTATGGTGGGATACAACGAGTTGAGGGTTAGTAGGGATTTAGCTCTTACCACATATTTATTTAAAATTTTGAGAGGAAAGTTGCATAATGCAATTATTTAAGGGCAGCTGAGCCTGTGTGTACCCGACAGGTACGTGTGACCACGTCTGTTAGTGGAGCCGCGCGGTCGGACCAACCTGCTGGGGGAGGCGCCGCTGACGCGTGCACTTCGCACGCTTAACCTTATTGCTGGTGAGACGGATCTATTTTGGTGTACTCTGGGTGAATTCACAAGGAATGCATTATTTGTAATTTTATTAGCTATAGGTGTTAGTTTAAGGTAGGATAAGCGCATTTATCGCATTGGGTTGTTACCTGTTATGATAGATGTAAGTTGAAGAAAATAAATAAATGTTATACATGGTGTATCTGCAAATGTTTTTATTACTTATTTTAAATTTTCATCTGTACTGCATGATTTTTTTACCGTCTCATAATTTTTACAGGGTGTTCATGAATATGTAAAACTTCACTATGGGACAAACTCTGAGATCACGAAAAAAAAAATCAGCGGTTTCATACATTTTGGTCAAGTAGGTATTGAACTTTTGTATTGGGTGGTTGCATTAAAAGTCGCTGATTTTTAAGTTTTTTAAACGTTTATTTCTATGATGAAAATTTTAATGATTTTAATCAAAATATGCGCCTTCGGCAGCTATAACCTTCTCCCACTTTTCTGGCAACAATTGAATTCCGCGGCGGAAGAAAGCTCTATCCTTTGAGGCTATACAATCAGCAATCCATTTTTGGACTTCTTCATAATTTTTAAAATGTCTGTCTTCTAAATCATGCTGCATCGACCGAAACAGATGATAGTCTGATGGAGCCAGGTCTGGAGAATACGCTGGGGGGGGGGGAGGATATCCCATTCAAACTCCATCAGTTTTTGTTTGACCTTCAAAGCAACATGAGGCCGAGCGTTATCATGAAGAAAAATCACTTTTCGTCGATTCGATGCTATTGATGGTCTATTTTTCATCAAATGTTTGTACAAATTATCCAACTGTTGTTCATAACGCTCAGCGGTGATTGTTTCATTCGGCTTTAACAACTCGTAATAGATAACTCCTTCCATATCCCACCAAATACAGAGCATTGTCTTATTAGCGTGAATGTTCCGCTTTGGAGTCGATGTTGTTGGTTGGCCAGGATCAACCCATGATTTTTTTCTAAATGATAAATGATAAATGATTTATTTTCTGTAAGTAGGTTTGTACAAACACTTTTACATGTCAATCATATTTTTTTTTAAACTAGATGAGGTCGGCGTTTCCTATCTGACTACTCTGAGAAGAAAGGCCGAAACAAACTCAGAGGTCACAGTCTCTTTTAAAGTCCAGACATAATCTTGGTCAGATCATGTGAAGACCATGTAGATTGGTGTCTGAAATGGTCTTTTGAGTAAAGAACCACACAGATTGAGCGGACCTGTCCAGTCAGTGCACGCATTTGTCAAAAATCGTGCAGCTCAACTCAGAACTTGAGGAGCCTTACGATTCGACGAACAATACCAATGAAAGGACATTTGGGTAGGCCGCATAAATTACTCAAACTACCAGGTCATGATTAAAACTAACTAAGAAGGAAAACAGAAAAAAGAAATGACCCACATAGTCTTCACTCACAATAATAATAATAAAAAATAAGATACTTTACTAAGTAAATATCCATGTCATTGTTTATATAATATTCATCAATGTCAATGTGTATATAAAAATCCGGAAATAATCTTTGATCTTTGAGGACTATGTAGATTGGTGTCTGAAGTGGTCTTTTGAGGAAAGAACCACACAGATTGAGTGGACCTGTGCAGTCGGTGCACGCATTCGTCAGTAACCGTGCAGCTCAACTCAGAACTTAAGGAGCTCAACGATTCGACGAGTAATACCAAGGACAGGACATTTGTGTAGACCGCATAAACCACTCAAACTGCCAGACCATGATTAAAACGGAAACAATGACCCACATAGTCCTCACATTCACAATAATTAAAATAATATAAGACTTTAAACAATAAATGTTCATGTCATTCTGTATATAAATAGATATTTAGAAAGAGAAAAAAAAAAAAAAAACAAAAGTGTAAATCAGCAAAATAAAAAATAAACAACATTCACTGTCTAGACCTATTGGAGCAGCTCAATCCCAAGCTTTTTTGTCCTCAATATAGTCTTTTACAGTATAATAGGCTTTCTGGCATAGTTTTAGCTTTATAAAAGACTAGCGACCCGCCCCGGCTTCGCACGGGTGCAATGGAGAAACACTGATAATTTTAGAGCCATTATTTCTCGTAAAAAGTAAGGGATAAAAAATGGTTATTGTGGGTTATCCCTAAGAGATAGACATATACTATCGTGGACTTTTTTGTAGACCTTTTTAAGGTGTACAATACTGTAGTACATTATTTTGATCTATCTCGACGGGCTCAGCCAGCGTTTACAATGTAAGCGCAAAAAAATGTGCTTATTTACGACATCACATTAGAAACCTCTAAAATTACCAGTGTTTCTCTACTATATTTTGCATGTATTATACCTATAAACCTTCCTCCTGAATCACTCTATCTATTAAAAAAAAAAAAACCGCATCAAAATTCGTTGCGTAGTTTTAAAGATCTAAGCATATATAGGGACAGACAGACAGGGAAGCGACTTTGTTTTATACTATGTAGTGATTTGAATTTATTAATGCTTAGTTCTTGAATGTGGCTAGGGAGTTTATTATAAAAACGTATACATTGGCATCTAAACGAGCCACCTATTTTCTTGAGCCTTGTTGTAGGAACAACAAATTTGTGTTTGTTCCTAGTATTTATAAATAATAAATTTATAAATAAATAAATAATAAATTTATTGAAAACAAAAAACTCAGTTTACAGAAACTCTGTGTTCGATAACAACTGCATTAGTATAAAACTGTGTCGCAGTCATTAACGCCCACCTCCAAAATTCGTGACAAAAGCAAGGGTAAAAAACTAAAACTAAAAATAAAAATAAAAGAATCAGTACTTAAAATTAAATTAAACAAAATTTTAACTGTGTAATTTTATGTGAGGTTGTATTGTGCGTGGGGTGTACATGTGTGTGGGTGTGTGAGTGGGTGTGTTTGTTTGTGGGTGTGTGGGTGTATGTGTGTGTGTGGGAGAGAGGTGTCAGTTTGTGTAGTGGGTGTGTTTGCGCATGGTATACATACAAAGGGCAATTGGAAAGTAAGTTTAAGTTTTTACAAATGTTTCCAATTCTTCGTAAGTGAGTGTACGAAGCCATTTATCCATGACCATTCGACATTCTCTCAAAGTCAGTGGATATATATTGAGCTGTTTATTTACTCTATTATACAAAATGGAGCTAAGAAATTGATATTGCCGTCGTACAACTTGAACTCTGGCAGGTTCCACCTGGCAGACTCTGTCAGATCTACGCTTTTGGGTAACGACAATAGGATCAAATGGAAGGTCTGAGTGTTTACGCAGCACTACAGCAAGAAGAAATGCCTGTCTGACTGTTGGTAACTCGCAAAGAGCGTACAGTTCAGTAGTTGGAAATCGAATAGGTTTGTGAGTCATGACTTTTAACACTGCCCTCTGTGCCCTTTCTAGGCGGAGCATTAAGCACTTCCCAGCCCCACCCCAAGCTGCAATACAATATTTTATTATGGAATGTGCCAGAGCCCAGTATACTGTTCGTAGTGTGGCAAAATTAGCAGATGTTCGCAGGTTTTTAAAGACATAGATTAATTTTCTAACCCTGGAAACCAGAGCCTCAATTTGCTCCTTCCATGTCAACGTACTGTCTATTATGACTCCCAAGTATTTAATGCTATGGGTGCGCGCAATCTGAGCACAACCGGTGCAATCAGACGATATTAATCCGCATTTATGCGCCGTCAGGGCATAGGGAGCAGGAGGTTGAGAGGCTTTACTTGGAGCAAATGTAATGAACTTGGTTTTTTCTACATTAAGGGTTAGCAAGTTTGTATTCAGCCACTTCATTGCAACAAGCAGAGTGGACTCTGCATATGAGCGGGCTTCTAGCCAATCCTTACCATGAATGAGCATGACTGTATCGTCTGCGTAGGTTATAATTTTAGCGTTAGGTAGAGCCAGATTACATAGGTCATTTATGTAAATAAGAAACAGGGTAGGTCCGAGGACACTACCCTGTGGGACTCCGTAAGATAAAACCTGGTGTTTGCTGACGTGATTTCCTATCTTTACGGTTTGAGAACGCTCACTCAGGTAACTCCTAAAAATGTCTAGACACACTCCTCTAACACCCATCCGTTCCAACTTTTCAAGCAAGAGGGGAACAGAGACTGTGTCAAAAGCTTTTGAAAGGTCTAGGAAAATTGCTATTGTTTTGAGTTTATTCTTTATATTTTTTGCTATAGTTCCAGTTACCTCTAAGACTGCATCTTCTGTGCTTCTACCTGATCGAAAACCGTATTGGTTAGCTGAAATTATATTTTGTGAGTTAAGGTAATTAAGTAGTCGACTATTTATAATTTTTTCTAAAATTTTGGACAAAATTGTAAGAACTGATATAGGTCTATAGTTATTGACACTGCCCCTGTCCCCACTCTTGTAGATTGGATGTACAAGTGCTCTTTTAAAGACAGCTGGGAATACTCCTGATGTAAGTACAAGGTTAAATATGTGTGAAATAATAGGGATTAAGGTGTCTCGGGCAGCCCTGATCAAAGCAGCAGAAATGCCATCCCAACCCACGGCGCAATTGGCCCTGAGGCCGAGGATGATGCGCTCAATCTCTTCACAGTCCGTTGAGAGTATGGCCATGGAGTTAGGTAGGACATTGTGGTCAGAGGAGTGTGTACACTGTGGATAAGTTATTTTTGACGCAAGGGTCTTCCCCACATTCGCAAAGAAGTCATTTATATTATCCACTGAATCCGAAGGATTGGGAGTAATGGATAAAAGGTCAGTAGCAGAAGATTTGTTGTTTTGCAGATTAGAGATTGATTTAATAAGATTCCACGTAGCCTTAGGATTCCTACGATGTCTCTCAAACTCAGTGCGTTCATATTCCCGTTTAATTTTTTTAAGTAAATTATTGCAATAATTTCTGTACCGCTTAAATGTCATTTGTAGTATACTATTATTTGGGTCTCGTTTTGATTTACGGCAGAGGTTATCCCTGTTTCGAATGCACCTCAAAAGCCCCGGTGTGATCCAGGGTTTTGTAATTCTTTTTTTACTTGGGATAGTGCGCGTAACAGTGTTTTTATTGACCACAGTAGAAACAATATTAACAAATTCAGTTGCCGCCGTAGTTGCATCAACACAATTCATTACAGAAGAAAAATCTATAGTTTTTATAGTTGCAACGCAAGCATCCACGTCTACTCGGCGCGTTGATGAAGGGGTTTTAATTATATCAAATAATAATTTGCAAAATACAATCACTGGAGCATGGTCCGTTATAGTAGAATCAAGGACTAAGGTTATAGCCGGTTTGTTTGATTTGATAACTACGTGGTCTAGACAGGCGGTGTTACGAGTGGGAAACAAATGTGCAGGAAGCATTGCATGGGATGCTACTGTGTTTAGATACGTGTCAGAATTTATATCACTAGTATTTTGGGAGATATTTATATTGATATCGCCGACTAAAACTACAGTCTTAAACGACATTAACGACTGCAGGGTTACGTCCAGACATTCAATAAAGTTTTGAGTATTACGGAACGACGGAGATCGGTAAATTGTCAAAAGTGCTATTTCTGTGCCGAATTTAAAAATCAAACAATTTGCATCCGTAAATATCGGTATTTCGACAGTGACGCGGAGGTTTTGCCTAATATAGACAACAATACCGTCATTTTGGTTCGTGTGGTCGGACTGGAATGCCTTGAATCCCGGTATAGTGGGAAGGTAAGGGCATTTGCGTAACCAACACTCTGATAGAACAATAGCATCGAAATTTACTTTAATTCTGTTTAGTAGGATTAGGAGATTATTAAAATTAGAACTATTGCCTATACTTCTAATATTCACGTGAAATATATTAAGACCGTTTACAACATTATGTAGGTAAGTATGACATTGTTCTGGAGAACACTGATAGGATGACGAGACTGACAGTTGTTCTAGTTCGTGTGTAATTTCGGCATTTTCACTCATTTTGTAATTCTAGGGGGTAACATGTTGGTCGCAGTATCATCCAGTGAGGACTTGAAACAAGCCAACGTATTTGGTAAATGTTGTAGCACGTATGTTTTAAGTTTAGGCTATAGTGGGAGACGTGAGGGGTCACACAATATGATGTGGTGTGAGTGAGTGCAAGGGCGATGAGATGAGAGAGTTTAAATATGATAATGATGCGCGTATGTTTGTATGTGTGATTGTAGGTGTGAGAGTAAGTGTGGTATGGTGTGTTAACATAATTTGTGTATGAATTTTGTGTGGTTTGCCTGGTTAGGGCAATCCGTATACAGAGCAGCAACAGCCTTGAAATTTGGATGCGATTTACATTGTGATAACAAGGTTTACAAGTGATACTTAGGTACATGTTTTTAATAAAATTTGGTGTGATTGGCTGGTTGGTATGATTACAACATATTATTTCCTTTGTAGCTTTAACAATGGTATAATTGAACTTCACTAGTCACGCTGAGTCGGTTTTTCTCGGGAAGTCTGTTTCAGTTTTAATCAAAATATGTGGTGCACCATCCTTCTCACGAAGATAAATTTTTCCATTTTTTATCCAGCAGTACTTGAAATTGTTGGTGTTCGCATAATCTCTCGCCAGAAAGAAGAGCCTTTTCATTTTGGGACTAAGGTTTTCCGAGATAAATATAGGCTTCACTGGCCCGCCAATATTTAGATGTGCTGTTGACAGTTTATTATTGCCTTTGTTGAACTTTTTATACTTTTCAATGAATTTTTCTTTCAGAAGATTTGTGGAGAAGTCTACGATGATTGTTCTGGTGTCTTTATCTTTAGTTCCTATGCGGAAGATGTCTTTTACTTCGTGAGGTTGTAGGGATACATTTATAACGGAGGCGACCTTGACAACAGAGTTTAATAAGTTCTCTTTAGACTCTGGTTTGTTAACAGGTATATTCTTTATTTCCACACAGGAAGATCTAGCACCACACTCTAGTCTTTCTATCTTTTCTTCGAAATTTTGTAAAGACAACGCATTCGATTTGCGTTCCTCATCTAGCTGATTTTCAAGTAATTCAATTTTAGATTTTAAGCTGTCATAATCTTGAGACATGAAAGTTACCGATGATTGAATTTGAGAATTTTGGAGTTTAATCTCTTCCATCCCTTCATATATCTTTTCGATTTTTTTATTATGTTCGTCTTTGAATTCCTGGAACATAGCTTTTATTTGTTCCAGATAAATAGAAACCTGGCTGTCCGGATCCAATCCCGATTCAGTGCATTTTCTTTTATTCCGGTGATTAATATTAGGGAATATACAATCGTCAGAGATAGATTGGTCTTTTTTGGTCATATCCGGTTCCGATGAGCTATGGTGTAGTAGAGTTGACGGCGTTGTAAGCGCAGTGGTAATAATAATAGGTGTAGATGGGGGTGATCGATTAATCGGCATGATTGAAAAACAACTAACTATCTGCGTTGCACGCAGAACGACGTATTAAAATAGAAAAAAAAAAAAAAAAAAAAAAAAAAAAAAAATGTCCGAAAAAATTGTATATGGTTGGATTCGAACTCACGTACTCTTGATTGTCTATAATGTAGTGCGGAAGCTTTGGCCGCCAGACCAAATACGCTTAGCGAAAATGTTTGAAATAGGCAATGTGTTTCTCAATCGCAATTGTCGAGGCGTGAGGTGTGTGACCTTGACAATGAACTAGCGGTCGTCGATCCTTTCACTTTTGCAAGTCACTTTATATTTTAAAACTGTCTTCGCTCTAATAACACATTAAATCTTTACATACAGATTTGATTTTGCACTGATTTACTGTTGATACTATTGTTCATGTGATGTTATATATTTGAAATTGGTAAACTCGTTTTAAACTTGATTTATCAATAAAACTTAGTGAGCACTCGAAAACACGATCGTAATAATACATAGAAGCGAATACCAGAAAACAGCACATAAACCTAATCGATTACAACAAGATCAATATTCCTTCGATATTCCTTCCGCAGCTGCGAATAGATTAAACATTTTTTATTCACCACTAATTCCGACGATTCACGTAAAGAATACGAATGCGCGCCCGTGTCGTGTGACCTAATTTATATAAAGATTTATGTTATGGATATCACTGTATTTTTTAAACAGATTAATATTTTTATGTGCATACAAAAGATTATCATAAATGTACTGAGAAGGCACAGTCATTATATTAATCTCTTTAAACTTGTCTCTGAGGGAGTGTCTGGGACTTAATTTATAAATGGAACGAATTGCCCTTTTTTGTAAAATAAAAATTGTCTGAATATCGGCGGCATTTCCCCACAACAGAATACCGTATGACATCACACTATGAAAATAACTAAAGTAAACTAAACGGGCTGTCTCTAAATCAGTTAAATCACGAATTTTCCTAACGGTGTATGCTGCAGAGCTAAGCTTTTTTGACAATTTATCTATATGGGGGCCCCATTGAAGCTTGGCATCCAAAGTTTTCGTTTTGGATTATCAAAATAGATCCATTTTTCATCTCCGGTCACAATACGCCATAAGAAACTCTTCTTTCTTTGCTTTGCAAGTAATGAAACGCAGATGTTTAGCCGATTCGCAATAGCACTGTCAGTCAATCGATGTGGCAGCCATTTTCCTTCTTTTTGTATCTTCCCAATGGAATGCAAACGTCGCGATACAGTTGATTTATCGACTCCAAGTTGTTGAGCTAATTCTCTAAGCGATTGGGCGGGATTATCGTCCAATAACGATTTTAATTCTTCATCTTCAAATTTTTTCGGTTGGCCTGGCCGTTCTTTGTCATAAACATCACAATCACCGCTTTTAAACCTTCTAAACCAATCTCTGCATACTGTTTCGGATGGAGCAGATTCCCCATAAGTTTCCGCGAGTAATCGGTGAGCTTCAGCCGAACTTTTTTTCAAATCGAAATAATGCAGAAGTACACATCGGAAAAACAACTTATCGCGATCCATTTTTCACTGTACGTTAAATATCACTTAATGAATATAATAATGCCGACTGTCAACTGGATTTTATTAACATACCTTCAAGCTTCAAAAATGTATAAGTCACAGTAATTATAGTTCGTTTTAAAAATTGCTACCCACATCTATATGTGAACAGCGGGAATTAATGCAACCACCCAATATTAAACAAAAACAAAAAAAGAAAGAAAAAGATGCACTGAACTTAAAATTAGTTTAGTTTTTGAACAAGGGAATCGGCGCCATTACACAAATACAAAAGTTAGTAGAAGAAAATAAACATTAAACTTGTTGTTAATTGTTGTTATTAATTGTTGTTTAACTTGTTGTTACCTTTTAGTTCACTAGATTAATAAAGTACCTAACTCAAATAACTAAAAGAAAGGTCGGTTGTTTTTTTGCAAAGTAGTTTTTTTTTTATATTTCTCTTTTTATTTGCGGTGCCTCACACCTTTTTTTGCGTTCCCACACTAGTTCGTACCTACAATCATTACCTACTTGCTATGTAAACCACCGTGACAGGAACTTATACAAGGTGTAACTTAAATAACGCACAACCCCATAAGGGGTCATTGTACTCATCATTATGAACAACTTTTACTATGGGACCAAACCTGAAATCGCGAAAAAAAATTCGGCTGTTCCCTACAAATATATGTTCGCATAGCTCGTCAAAATGTTGGGAATAGCTAAGTTTTTTAGTAAAAGTTGTTCATAATGATGAGTACGAGGGTTGCCTTTTAAGTTGTGTCGTTTGAAATAAGTATAGACGATCTAATAGATTACGAGTACAATGACCCCCTTATGAGGTTGTGCGTTATTAAAGCTTCAGCTTGTATATGATAATATCGTCAACATACACAATATGTATTAACAGGTCAAGCACCGCGAGCGGGCTCTTTTAGATATACAAGGTGTAACTTAAACAACGCACAACCTCTTAAGGGGTCATTGTACTCATCATTATGAACAACATTTACTATGGGACCAAACCTGAAATCGCGAAAAAAAATCAGCTGTTCCCTACATTTATGTTCGCATAACTCGTCAAAATGTAGGGAACAGCTGATTTTTTTTCGCGATTTCAGGTTTGGTCCCATAGTAAAAGTTGTTCATAATGATGAGTATTTAATGTTGTGCATTATTTAAGTTACACCTTGTATAAGCGGACGATTTTAAGACTTATCTTTACTACAAATACAGTTTTAAATCGGTCGGTGTTTACTGGGACGTTGTTGTGCCGCTGGGGCTCTAGAGGTTAAATACTTATCATCGCGGCTAACACAAAAACTACTCAACCGAAATAAATAGAATTTAGGTACAGACGCCAACACAAGCTACCCGAAACTTTCAAATTTCCCCAATCAAACTTGAACCTAATACTGATAGCAATAAAGTTGAAAATCTATTAAAGAAATTTTACAGATTGTAGTAGCTTGACTCAACATGGGACCAACCCGCGAGCTTCCTCTACCAAATGAAAAAAGAATTACGTAAATCGGCACAGTAATTATTTATTTTATTTTATTAATATTATAGTAATCACGGATAAAACGGTGAACACACAACATGACAACCAAAAAAGAAAGAAAAACACGCAGAATGCTTCTTCCCATTTTTTTTTTAACACATGTATTTTAGAAATCTAAAATATAGAATAATCAATTAGAAGATGCATAATAATCAGCCTATAATGTTCCCACCACGCACACCACCACTTGGGTCCAGTGCGGGTTGGTAGATGTCACATGTCTTCGAATTTCTGGTTCTAGGATATCCAGGACATAGGTTCTGAACCATAGTTTGCCCACTGCCCACTTCGAGAATATTTTTGTTTTTCTAGAACACTCCAATTTTTTTTACTTTACATCTCTCGCGAATATGGATATTGAATCTGAAACCGCTATTGCCACGATGATATTTAAACGTGTGATGTTCTACTGCCACCCTGAAAGTCTCAAACGACCACGAAGGGGCGTTATCGCCCACGTTGGGAACCTATATTTAAGGACATCACGATGTTTTCCTCGAAGACGAGGAAGGAGATGACACAATTTACGAAATAGTACCTCCTACGTCTTTCAGAGGTTTCTATAAAATCAACTCTTAAGACGAGCCCTGTAACACGAGTATACGAGCATTGAGTGGTTAATGGCAGATCCATTAGCTGCCGCCACTCGCCTCGCGCCACGCTACGCTACCGAGCAACATTAGGTGCAACGAAACCATCGCAAATATCTGTCAAAATCAGAAGGTCAATTAAAAAAAAAAAACATAACGTAACATAAAACTAGAAGGCCTAGGCCAAGTTGCACAGACGTCAGCACATCAAGCTACTACAATCTGTCAAATTTCATTAATAGATTTTCGACTTTATCGCTAAAGCGTAAAGTTCAAAGTTGATTAGGAAAATTTGACAGTTTCGGGTAGCTTGATGTGCTGGCGTCTGCACCTACCTACACCCACATTTGGCCATTTTTATTGGGTTTTTACATCAGGAATTTGTCAGTAGCAGCCCGGAGTCTGGATTTGTGCCCGGTTGATGGTAATAGGCTCGCGATATTACAGCCTATATACAGCGTGTAACGGAAGGGGGGTATCAACCCTGAAGGAGGTGAATGTGATCATGAAACTCAACAACTTTCCCCAAAGAACATAGGTCGAAATATGAAAAAAAAATTTGGTCCTCCCTTACAAAACTGACTACCAGCTGATTGATTTACTATGGGAGGGCCAAATTTTTTTTTCATATTTCGACCTATGTTCTTTGGGGAAAGTTGTTGAGTTTCATGATCACATTCACCTCCTTCAGGGTTGATACCCCCCTTCCGTTACACGCTGTATAGTAATGGTGGGTCCACACGATACAGACTTTTGTTCTTACAGATATCTGCAGTCTATGAAGTCCGAGTAAAAAAAATCAATGTACTGCTTTGTTTCACAAACAAAATTCTATAGAGGTCTGTATGATGTCGTTGTAGTGTTTTTTTGGAAGTCGGTTGTTTTGTTTTTTGAAGTGAAAACTTCTTTAGCGGCGTTGTATACTTTTTTGTAATGGGTAAAATATGTTAAACTCGCGTCAGGACACGTGACCTGATCGAAAATTCGTAAGACGGATGGAGAGTAGACAGCCGGCGCGGCGTAGGAGTGGAAGTATCCCCCTCTCTTCCTACGGCGCGGTTGCCATGTTTGTGTACGATAGCGCAATAAATAAATATTGTAATCTACCACATAAATGATAGTACTTTTATACTGATAATTAAAGCAATTCGTGCAAAATTATTCCCTAACCATTCCAAAATATCAAAAATGCACAACGTTAATATTCAAGTTTTCACTTCTGCCGGCACTCCCGGAGTGCAACCCGTCGTTTTTTTTTTATATATATATTTTTTTTATAAAAAAGTTTTTTATTTTTCACTTTTTAGTGGGTCAGTTTGTAATTTATCTGAGTTACCTACTATAGCCTAATTTCAACTGCTCATCACCTTTTTACAAAATATTGCTTTTCCCGATGCAGGGACGTTAATTGTTGAAGAGTTCACCTAGTAAGAACCAGGAGAACTGGATCTGATTGAGAAGTCACCATCGGCTCCACCTCACCATACGCATTGTGACGAGCATAAATTACTTAGAAACCACAATAAAGTATCTAATCGAATCGCAACCCGTGAAATACTTATTATATTATTGAGTAGTTCCGATGGCCATCTGAGGTCTTCGTCATCAGTTCTACTTCACCAAATGGTGCTTTCCAAGAGCAAATGCACGAGTTACTATAAAAAATACCCAAATCGCCATAGGTGTGCCTATAAAAGTTGAGGGTTTCCTTCGATTTCTATGGAATTCCTTTATCAGATTCCGACTTTGTGATAATGTGACCATCTCAAGAGCATAGGTACCTACACGTTCAAACAAACTAATATTTTTTAAAATAGGTCCACAATTGACAGAGAAATCGGTGAGCATATATAAAAAAAAAACATAGATAAAGTCTAACATATCACCTCCTCCTTTTTGGTAGTCGGTTAAAAAGGGATAAGCAGTACCCTAGTTGCGTAACACAGTTTCAGTCACAATCTGAATAATTTTGAAGGATATTGCTAATCCATTGCTTCATAATTATGACCCCAAATAAATTGGGATAGGGGCAAGAGAATGACGAATGATGATGCACAGACGCCAGCACATCAAGCTACCCGAAACTGTCAAATTTTCTTAATCAACTTTGAACCTTATGCTTTAATGATAAGGTTGAAAATCTATTCAAGAAATATGACAGATTGTAGCAGTTTAATGTGCTGGCGTCTGTACAAATAGTAAGTAAACCTTCTATGCTACATTGTTTTGCGACCAATAAGTACCTACGTACACAATATCGCCGTGAGTTCGATTCGAGAAAGCGATTGACTCGTGTGTCGTTGTCGCTGTTCCGCAGACCTATTGGAGGCATAATGCAAAACCACTTAGTGGAAAACATTCAAGCATGAGTCTCTTAGGCGTAGATTTAAACAATGAACGGTATAAAATGTCCATTAATGTTGCATTAGGCACACAATGAACGGCGGGACGCGTCGAGTTGAAACCGCACTCGATACGAAGCGTTTATGATCGATTTCAGACTCGATTTGAAACAAGTGATTTCAAAAAAGACGTAGGTACAACGTTTATGATTATAATTATTTCGATAAGTGGGTTCGTAAGTACAAAGTCTGTGAAACACTTTTACACTTCAACAATGAATTATACAAGGTGTAACTTAAATAAAGCACAACTTTTAAAGGGGTCATTGTACCTACTCATCATAATGAACAACTTTTACTATGGGAACAAACCCATAATAAAAGTTGTTCATAATGATGAGTACAATGACCCCTTACGAGGTTGTGCGTTATTTAAGTTACAGCTTGTATTTGAAAACTAGATGAGTTCGGTGTTTCCTATGCGACTAATCTGTGAAGAAAGACCGAACTCGGAAGAGGTCACAGTCTCTTTTAACCCTTTGACCGCCAAAGTTGCCTACAGGCGTAAAAAAAAAGTGCCCGGACCGCCAAAGACGCCTTTAGGCGAAACCACTTTTGACCCTTATTTACAGGAAATATAGTTCATGATTATTTTAACAGTATTTTTTTAATATCATCCCCATAGTGCATCAAATTAAAGCAAATAAAATAAAAGCTTGTTCTTTGACGTATAATCTTGAAGTTTAAATTTTTATAAGATTATGTCTGGACTTTAAAAGAGACTGTAACCTCTGAGTTTGTTTCGGCCTTTCTTCTCAGAGTAGTCAGATAGGAAACGCCGACCTCATCTAGTTTAAAAAAAATATGATTGACAGGTAAAAGTGTTTGTACAAACCTACTTACAGAAAATAAATCATTTATCATTTATCATTATAAGACCGTCTGTAAACTCGTAAAAATATAGGCCCACCAGACGCCATAGTCGCTTTAAAGCGACACTAGTGATGAGGTAAAAGTCGATATTCATTAATTATGCTACACGGTGCTAACTGTAATTAAATGACTGCAATCAATACAAATACCTAAAAGTAGTTTCTGATAAAGTTGCATAATAAAGACTTCGAACCTACAGCTTTAGCGATAAAGTTGAAAATCTATTAAAGAAATTTGACAGATTGTAGTAGCTTAATGTGCTGGCATCTGTACCTGCAATAATAATGTCGTAATTTTAGATTGCTTATGTGATTGTTGTTTGAGGTGATAGTGCCTTTGTTAAATTACAATTGAAAACCATGGCAACTTTCATTTAATAAAAATATATTAATAGCACTTTTATGTGTGGAAAATCCATAGACATATATATATGGACTGGAAATACCTACGAAAAAAGGGTGCCTACCTACAACTCATATTGTCTCAAAAAATGGCTGCCATTGCTAGGGTTGTATCAATCAAGGAACATTGGTGTTACTATAACGAGTATCGATACTAAATACGAGTCGTACCTACTAGTTATCACGTTTGGATCATAATATAGTATACTAACTTATAGTCCGTTCTAACTAAGGTTGCCTACTTTATAGTAACGTATCCTAGTTTATTTTCGATAAACATACTTTATAATTTTGCATAAAAATACAGTACCTATGCGAAAATATTTTATTTCTAATCTTTTGTTATGCGTAAAAGACTCATATGAACTATTTATCGATAGGTACAGACGCCAGCACATCAAGCTACCCGAAACTGTCAAATTATCGCAATCAACTTTCTTCCCTGAAAATAAAATTAATGCCAAGTGTTTTTTCGGCACAGAATTAAAAAACACTTTTTAATTGCATCACGTTTACGTATTAAAGTGAAGGAAAACAGCGTGAAGAGATATGTATCCATATGCCCAAAAACAGGTGCTTTCGCATATTATACCTTTGGGTTGGAAGGCCAGAGAGCAGTAGTTTCTGTTAGGTATGCGGACCCTAGTGAAAAACAAGATAATCACTAGGGTGAATGAATAATATAAACTTCCCATCACATTCTCCGTGAATGGGATGGGATGCTTATATTATTGTGTTAATGAGTGGTGGAGTAAAAATAAAATAAAAGTATTTTTTTTTGCCTTTGTTTATTGGTATGAATATGATTAACAAATATAACGTTGCAATTATCGTTCAAATATAACGTTTGATTAGTAAAATAGGCTTACAAAAGTAATACTTTGCGAATGCGATGCTTTGGGCATCTTTTGTGATTGGTCCAAGGCATTCAATTGTATTCTTCATGAAACCTTAATCAGGAAACTTCGCCACTACGGAATCCGGCACCCTCTCTGGATCTTCTCACTTCTTACTTCAGTGATAGGATTCAGAGAGTTGATGTTAACGGGAAAAGGTCACCCGGATCTGTAGTAAGAATGAGGGTCCCCCAGGGCTCAATACTTGGACCATTTTCATTTATTATTTATATCAATGACTTGCATTACCTCATAAAGGATGAACATGATATACCTAGTGTTGTTTGCAGATGACACTTCACTTTTATTTAAACTCAAACGTCAACAGCTGGTTACTGACAGTATAAATAGTGCCCTCGCAAAAGTAGTAAACTGATTTAATGTTAATAATCTACTTCTTAACGAAAAAAAAAAACGAAATGTATTAAATTTACGATACCAAATGTTAGACAAGTAGAAACTAGTGTTCTCATAAAGGGTGAAGAGTTAAAACCCGAAAATACCACAGTATTCTTAGGCATAACTTTGGATGCCAAGCTTCAATGGGGCCCCCATATAGATAAGACAATATATTATGCTGCAGAGCTAAGTTTTATAAAAAAACTTAGCTCTGCAGCATACTCCGTTAGGAAAATACTTTAGTTATTTTCATAGTGTGCTGTCATACGGTATTCTGTTGTGGGGAAATGCCGCCGATATTCAGACAATTTTAATTTTACAAAAAAGGGCAATTCGTTCCATTTATAAATTAAGTCCCAGACACTCCCTCAGAGACTTTAAAGAGATTAATATAATGACTGTGCCTTCTCAGTACATTTATGACAATCTTTTGTATGCACATAAAAATAGAATCTGTTTAAAAATACAGTGATATATATAATATAAATACTAGGAACAAACACAAATTTGTTGTTCCTACAACAAGGCTGACGTTTCATAAGTGCCCATGTAGGTTTATGTGAAAGAAAATATTTTGATTTTGGTGCTGTGAACCACGGGCCGGACCTAGCAAGGTCAATCGGAGCTAATAAGACGCAGGACTATTTATGTTAACATAGCAGAATATACCGATATCGTTCCAGCGGAGGAACTAGTTCCGGAAACTATTAGGCAACGGTACAACACTATTCTATTATGACATATTATTGTAAACAAACGAATGAATTAACAAAATAATAAAAAGGTCTGTTATACGGAAATTCACCCAAATATCAATACTTTAGCCATAAATTCATGATCGCGTTACAATTATATCATCGAATGTCTATTATTGTATGTGTTATTGCATGAAAACCGGCTACTAACCTGTGCAAAGAAAGTTGAGGTTGATTTTCATTCTTCCTTGCACCACACTTCACAATACAACACACAGGCATGTTGAATTGCTGTTTTTCAACATTTACATGCAGTTTTAAAGGTAAAGTCCTCGTAATTTTCTCGCAAATCTCAATAATACAAAAAATAAACAACCATTTGACCACCACATACCACGAAACTTGGCGACAAAGATGGCTGCTCTGGCACCTACCTACAACCGTGTATAGAATAACAGGGCATCTCTAGTTATATCCCATCTCAATGGGAAAATCAATATAATATTACGGATTATAATTTTATCGATATTAGTAATACCCGAGTTTAACCTCATCACTGGCTTTCTGTAATAAAAAATGGCTTGGCGTACAGCGTGCACTTTCGCTGCGCGACCCGTGACGGTCAACGGGTTAAAGTCCAGACCTAATCTTGTTCAGATGTGAGGACCATATTATATTATATTAATTAATAATATTATATTACTGTTTGATATGGTCTTTTTAGGAAAGAATCTTCTTTCTCCTGCAAATAAAAACAAATAAAAGTAAGCAAATAAAAGGAATCTTTTATTCACCGAATTTGGCTCTTGTGTAAGGTTTGATAATCAAAATGTCAAAAACAGAACCCTTATAATTTCGTAATATCTATCTTTTCGTCCGTCAAAAAGTCAAACAACTCACTTCATAGGTTCCGTTTTTTGTCAAGTTCGGATTCTTAATTAGCACAGCGTTCCCGTCTTCCTCTGTAGGTATACTACAATTAGCCGCCCTCCAACACAGAATTCTTTGTAGTGAATTAAAGCAATTTCGCGAACGGAAAATAAAATAATAGGCTTCCCATTAGAGACGCTCTCAAAGACATTCGCTAATAGTCGGAAATAAATTTGACGTTCGTCTGAGCCACTTTGAGCTCGTTCCGGATCATTTAACGGCGGCGTCGGCGTCGGTGCACTGCCATCAAACAAGTTACGTAATCTATGTGTTGCTCGACATTTTTGAACTTCGAACTGTCAAACTTTGAACTTATAATTTTTGAATATGAGGCTTTTAGCTCTTAAGTGTATTTTATGTCTTTTTTTGTAATCGTCGTTTTGATTTTCAAGAATAAAAAGTTTCTTCTTTTGTTTTCTTTCTTTTGAAAGTTAAAACTTTCTACGCCAGCACATTTGTCAATTGACTGAAGAGTAAAGGTAATCTAGTTCCTGCTAATTTCTTATATCGGACTTTTCGCTTTTTATTTGATGTATATATTGTATCTATTGTGTGCTTTCAATCTGTGCTAAATAAATGTATTTTCTTTCATTCTTTTATAGGTATATTAACTTGGAAATTAAAAAATTGAAAACCTCGAAAACCCAGGACGAAAGTGAGCACCAAGGAGGGATTTTTGAAACCTCATCGCCTAAAAGGGAACGAAAGGGAAAAGGGAATGAAAGTTTGAACGGAAGCTCGTAATTTTTGACTCTGAGATTACCCTTAGGCATATATGATGAACTTCCATATAATATAGGTATTAGATACCTAAGCCTGACCTTCCTGAACCTCAACGATATCAGTTTACAAGTCAACGCAGTCACCCTCCGATGACATTAGATAGATCCACAACAAAGTTCAAAAACAATTACGCCATTATAAAACGCGTTCCGTTTCATCCATAGATAATTACGACTGCCATATAATAGATATGATCCTGTGCAGAGCGAACGGAACACTACGATTAAATCACTGGCGACGTGGCAGCAGCGCCCTCTCGTGCCGGAAGGAAGGAACCTGCCAAATTAGTGCCGCAGAGTGATCCCACTCCCCGACCAAGAATGGCATTGTTTGTCCCCATTACACAGCTCTTTGAACGTTACTCTGTTACTGACGAGACATGACTGTGAGTTGGATTTCATATTATAAATATTCTTTTTTCTTTTTTATAAATATTCATAAGTAGCTGACCAGACTAACGTTATCCTGTCCTTCAATAATTCGAACAAAAAAGGTTTTTTGCGAACTTCAAGATTTTCCGGGAAACTTTTTCAAGTTTTCTTTACATAAAAACACTGATATTTATTGATTTCCTTTATTTTATTTAAATAAGTAGGTACTTATCATTACGTTAATTTTTTTTTTATAAATCAGATAAAAAAAACACTTAAAAATATAAAAAATGGTAGGTATTTCCTACCGACATCGGGCAGGGTCCAAGCTACCGGCGGTCAGGGCTCCAGCGAGAGGAACCTCCTGACAGTGGGAGCTGTGTCTTGAAATACCGCTTTCTGAATCAAGCCCGTGATCCAGCTGCCCAACGAGAGCCTCCTCAGGTGTTGGTCAAGGATCTTGGCTATTAACCCATTGGCTGTCACGACTATCGGCACAATGATCGCTGAGTCCACATCCCATAATATGTCGACAACCTCGTGAGCCAAGTCAAGATCTTGATTTCTTTATCTTTCTCGGCTTTCACGAGAAAAACCGGATTATTATTACAAAAATTTTATAACAAAAAATCTAGACAAAAACGCCAACTAAAAAGGTATAAAAACAAGACATCGTAACAAAAAAACATCGTTTTCCTTAAAACCACACGTGTCTGTGAAACCATGGAAATACACATAAAAAAATTTCAACCCAATCGGTCAAGCCGTTTAGTAGTTTACATACCGACAGCAGTGCCACCTACCGGGTCCAATTGTATTTTTAAAATAATCCAGGAAACCATCAAAATACCCATATAAAATTTCAACCCAATCGGTTCAGCAGTTTAGAAGTTATGTGAAAAAGATAAGTACGGAAGGATTTCAACCTACCCGTTGTCCTATTACCCATTTTCCCGTAGGAATGAAGCATTTTCCCGCAGTAAAAAGTAGCCTATGTTCATCAGGGATAATGTCGGCTTCTAATGGTAAAACAATATCTCAAATTGGTCCAGCAGTTTCGCAGCCTATTCAATACAAACAAACAATCAAATCTTTCCTCTTTATAATATTAGTGTAGATGGGCCCCCTCTTGACCTCAATCACGCCCGATGGAAAGCGATGGATGAGGTCTATGGTGGAACGAGCGTGCCCAGAAGATGCCTAAGGCACTGGAACTCCCACGCATCGACGAAACACAGCAGGCTGCTTGACGCCGCCGGACTCCGGTGGGAGGGTGGTCGCAAACCAGGCGGGCGTTAGCCCAACCACGGCACTGCAAGGGAAGAATTCACCGGTCTAATAAAGTGTTGGATGCGATTTTCCAGGATGCGCCGAGCGCTCGGTTCAGTTGAGTAACTGGCGGAACAAACTGCGCTACACGAGGAGGCTTCTTCATGCATCCCAAAAACCTATAGTGTTCCCACTGCTAGGACACAGGCCTCCTCCCAGTGAGAGGGAGTAGGCCATAATCCACCACGCGGGCCCAGTGCTGGTTGAACCTAAAAATATATGTATCAACGACATATTTTAATTTGTTGATAGTTTTAGTTGGTTTAGCATATCTTGTTTTTATTTGAATAGTTTGTTAGTTTATTTATTATTAAAAGTCCAAACAATCTAGAAGTCATACCATAAAAGAATACATAACATCATCATCTGCCTAGCCTTTTCCCAACTATTTTGGGGTCGGCTTCCAGTCTAACCGGATGCAGCTGAATACCAGTATTTTACATGGAGCGACTGCCTATCTGACCTCCACAACCCAGTTACTGGGTAATACGATACCCCTACATAAGACTGGTTGTCAAACTTTCGGGCTTCTGACTACCCGTACTGACTGTCAAAGATCTATGAATGACAGCCGGGACCAACGGCTTAACGTGCTTTCCGAGGTACGGAGGGGTCTCGGTATGTAAAGATGGTCACCCATCTACAGACCAACCACGGTAAGCGTAGCATAACCTGATCGATCGATCTGTGCGGCTGTTATTATTTAGCCACGGGCCCCTAGCAAAGAATACATAACCTAGAAATAAATTAATCGATTGTTTCAATTTATGTACGTTTCAAACAAAATCGACAATTAGTACAATCATGTAGGCACCTCGTCAGTGAACAAACCATACTTCTTGAATCACCGCGTGACACTCACAAACCTAATCCATTCATCGCCCTTCACTCATTACATCCACCAATCGCAATGACGAGGCGGAGCTAAAGAGCGAGACAGCTATTCCCTGATTTCAATGCATGTGAAAGAGGCAGACTATTTTAGTGGCGCTGCGTCCAGAAGCGGGCGTCGAGGAAGCGATGGACGTGCTGTCCACAAATTCGTCAGTCAAAGTTTGCAATTTGAGTCGCCAACCCGCGGTCGCTATTCACGGGTTAACTCTTTACGCGGTTAGCCGAAATTAAATTAATTTACATTATTAAGTGACAAGCAGTGGACTATTAGTGTTTCTATTTTAATAAATTAGTTTATTATTTTTCCCTAATTTTGTAACGGCGGGAGAGAACTGAATGTTTTGATTTACAAGTGCAGTGTTGTGTTGTCGCTATGTCGGAAGCGGGTCGGCGCGGTACCGCATACACGATAGATAACATACTCGGACACACGGACAGACAACCGGGTATGTGATACTAGCCGGTCGATTCTGTTAGAATCTCACGGTGAGAAGTGAAGTGAAGTGAGCTGTCATTCCATATGATGCTATGGATTAACACTAATGACTGCTCACTTTAAGCTCACTTCACCCAAGTTATCACGGTGAGATTTTTACAGAATAACACTACTGCCGTGCGATTCTGTAACCATCTCACCGTGTAAGCTTGGGTGAAGTGAGCGTGGAGTGAGCTGTCATTCGCTAAGGATTAACACTATCAAGTGCTCACTTCACTTATGATTTCACGGTGAGATTTTTACAGAATCGACCGGCAGTACAGGTTATGTTTTAGCAAATAAGGGTCATATTCGCTTATTGAGGGTTCCGTAAAGGCCATGGTTTCTGCTTTTCTGTCTCGTTGGTGTAGTGATAGCAAACGCTACTGTTGAGCATGAGGTCCTGGGTTCGATTCCTAGGTCAGGCAGAGTGTTATTGGGTTTTTTCCACCAGGAATTTCTCAGTAGCAGACTAGCATCCCGGAGTCTGGATTTGTGACGGTTGTTGGTAATAGGATCGCCCTCTTTTACATGGGTCTTAAACATAATTGTCGAAATGTGTGTGATTGTACAGACGCCAGCACATCAAGCTACTAAAATCTGTCAAATTTCTTTAATATATTTTCAACTTTCTCGCTAAAGCATTAGGTTAAATAAAATAAAAATAAAATTTGACAGTTTCGGGTAGCTTGATGTGCTGGCCTCAATAATTTTCAATAAATATAATTTATCATTATCATATCATCATTAAAGCAATTATAGGTGAATTCAGCATTTTCTCATCAATACCTAATAGGTACTAAGTTGTGTTTAAATCTTAAAGTAGTAAATAGTAAAGCAGCCGGTCGATTCTGTAAAAATCTCACCGTGAAATCATAAGTGAAGTGAGTTTGAAGTGAGCAGTGTTAATCTCTAATGACAGCTCACTTCCCGCTCACTTCACCTAAGTTCTCACGGTGAGATTTTTACAGAATAGCACTGCAGTTTAATTATTTATATAAAACAAATGGAAATACCGCCCTCTCATATCTTACTAACAATTAACAAAGAGTAGACAAGAAAATAAGCGCAAAATTGTAGATTATTCACCAAGGGGATAAAGCAGTGTGTTAATGTCGCGGGTGCTATTTTGAATTATTGATGCAACGAAGGATTTTAGTGCTCCCGAGCGTAGCGAAACTTCGTTCAGGAGTATGAATACCTACTAGAATCCTGAGTGCAGTGAGGGATTCAAGCTCGCCCAAGACGAAGACACCTTTATCCCCGAGGAGAATACATTTCGCACCTACTGCGATGTAATAAAAACCAATTCGATTATCGAATTGGTAGTTTATGAAACTGCTATATAACCGGGGAATACCTAGGTAATTATATGCAGCCGTACGATTCTGTAACCATCTCACCGTGAAAGCTTGGGTGAAGTGAGCTGTCATTCGCTAGGTATTCACACTATTAAGTGCTCACTTCACTTATGATTTCACGGTGAGATTTTTACAGAATCGACCGGCAGTGTCATACACTATTTATCTGACTACTTGACAAGACAGGATTACTCGCATGTTTTTATGTATCTCTCTGTGGAATTACTTATAACCTCGAAGCATCCTAAAGGCCGGATGGATGAGGATTATCATACATGAGGATGTATCGACTCGTATTTTAGTACTATTACTATGTTGGGTATCCAAATATAGGGCTTGAGGAGATGATTCCAAAAATATAATACACTAAAAGGATTAAAATTAAAATAAAATGACAAATTCAAAACCCGACTACAACTAAGCTCACTTTTCAAACAGTCTGGTGCCCTTGGTGGCATCAAATCTGAGATTTAACTAACATTACACCGATACCTACTGCCTGTCAGGTTTTTTATTGTTTCAATCTTAACTCATGTATTTTCATTAAAAATACAATAGATCAATCGGCAATGGAGCGTCAGCCTAAATCCAACATTCTAACGCGGCGGTACATACTCGTACGTACAGTCCGCGCGCGAGCTCCGAGGAATCGGTGGCTGAGGAAGCGGGCGGGTGTGCGCCGCGCCCGACCGTCGCTCCATCCCCCGCACTCTCCCAGTACTAGTGTTGACCTTGATGCGAGAACACGCTTATCGAGTCATTTTTAATTTTGCGATAGTAGGTAGTGTTATTTTCTACTATAAATAGTACTGCATTTATAATTATGTTGTTTTGTCACGATGTAATGCGATTACCGCCTTATATGTGCGACTTGAACCCAATAGAGCAAAAGTTTAAAGGCTCGTGAGGGAACACAACATTACTTCAGATTTTTCTCTGACGAGACTGAAGGAGATCACCGAAAAAGCTATCACGCATGTCACAAAAGAAGATTGGTGTGGATATGATAAACATGTTTTAGCATTAGAGGAACATTACTGTCAAAGGGATGGCTTAATGGAGAATGTTGTCGACTCATTTATTATTGAAGTGCGTGAGGAGAGTTTATTTTCATCATTTTTTTTATTTCAAGTACATAATACCCTCATAAAATGATTTCATGAAGTACACTCGCGCGGAGGCTCAAGATGTATCTATTAGTATCGACATTGCAATATCGACTAAATCACAACTCTAGCTCATTACGTCAACATTCCTTATCATTCCTCGGAGCTCGCGCGCGGACAGTATACGCGCCACAGCAACCGATCATTTTGTTCGTCGACGGCGCGGCGACTAAAACCTATGAAGTGAGAACTCTTTGGTTGACCAGCAGTGCTATTCTGTAAAAGTCTCACCGTGAGAATTTAGGTGAAGTGAGCGTTAAGTGAGTCGTCATTAGGGATTAAAACTATTGACACTGCTGACTTCAAGCTCACTTCACTTCGGTGAGATTTTTACAGAATTTTTACGACCGGCTGTAATTTAATAGAAAAAAGTTTTTTTTGGTTTTGTTAATATTTCCATACGATTTTCTCAGTTGGCATTCTAAATTCAAATTACATTGATAAAAAGCGGGTCAAAATGAAATTCAGTACCATATTAATGCCCGTCTAGAGTCTAGGACTTATTAGGTACTTGCTTTAGGTTAGGTTTGCATGACGCATAAATTGACGTTAGCGAGCTGGTGGTGTGAAAAATTACTATAACCTGCGATCACAATGATTAAGAAGTTTTGTCGGACCCGTCCAAGTGAGTCATTTTACTAAAGGACTTGAACTTGATCTAAAAGATCACAGTATTCGTACACATTTTTGCAGTGGGGAATTTGCTCCGTACACGGTTTATTGCTCCGATGGATAGAATGGGATGATACAAATGCGGGAAAATTCTTAGAAAAATTACTGTGCTCGTCACTGTAAAGTGAGTGCAAGTGACATCTACAGAAAAATTTCTGAGTGAGATTCACTATTTGTCCAATAGATTTTACTATACAGCATAAGAATTTTTACTGTGCTAGCATGGTAATTTTTCCATTACCACTCAAATGCACTCAGATTATGAGACAGCACAGTAATATTTCTAAGATTTTTCTCTCCGTGCAGACACTGTAATTAATCCTACTCAAGAACTTAGGACAGCCTTTCACATTATTGAAAATTTTGTACATGAATATCCAACAGTAAAATTCACTTCGACTAGACAAGGCCAATACCAAATTCTGTCAATTCATCTGTGAAAGATACCCGAAACTGTCAGATTTTCCCAATCAACTTTGAACCTTATGCTTTAGCGATAAAGTTGAAAATCTATTAAAGAAATCTGACAGATTGTAGTAGCTTGATGTGCTGGCGTCTGTACATTAACAATCCGCTTGTTACGTCACAAATTAACGAACTTGTATGAGGTAGTATGTGATATATCAGTTAAACGGATACACCATGTCTTGGCCATTAATTAAGAAATTAATTAGGTATGTCATAATTATTAAGACATTAATTATGTCATCATTATTAAGACCTTAATTATGCCATAATTATTAAAACATTAATTATGTCCTAATTATTAAGACATTAATTATGTCATCATTGTTAAGATATAATTATGTCATAATTATTTTTTTTAGTCTCACTCTCTAGTACAATTAAATCCAACGGGAAAGTACGGCTGGGATGAAAAGTATCCTATGTGTTAATCCAGGTTATAAACTATCGGTAAAGAGCAACAAACATCCATCCATTCATCCACCCTCACAAACTTTCGCGTTTATAACATTACTAGCTACGCCCCACGGTTTCACACGCATAAGTCTCGATTCCATGGGAATATCGGGATAAAAAGTATTGTATGTTTTAATCCTGGTTATAAACTATCTGTGTGCCAAATTTCATCTAAATCCGTTCAGTAGTTTTTGCGTGAAAGAGTAACAAACATCCATCCTCACAAACTTTCGCGTTTATAACACTAATATCATAAAGGCGATAGTTTGTGAGTTTGTGTGTGTGTGTATATCTTTGTTACTTCTTCACGCGCAAACGGTTGGACCAATTTTGATGAAATTTGGCACACAGATAGTTTATAATCAGGATTAACACATAGAATACTTTTTATCCCGATATTCCTACGGGATCGAGACTTCTGCGGGTGAAACTGCGGGGCGCAGCTAGTGATATTATAATAGTAGGATTACGTACGTATCATCATCATCAGCCTACAGCAGTCCACTGCTGGACATAGGCCTCTCCAATTGCACGCCATTCAACTTGATTCTCGGCCTTCTCGGCCTCTTTCTTACCTACGTATACTTCAGTCTTATTTGGATTCACAATTAAAATCCCTTACGAGCAGTAACGCTCATTTAGCTGCAAACAGTAGGTGGTACGTCCGAGGTGTTATGAATTGAGTAGCTGTGCCCCGCGGTTTCGCCCGCATAAGTCTCAATCTTGTAAGAACATCGGGATGAAAAGTATTCTATGTGTTAATCCTGGTTATAAACTATCTGTGTGCCAAATTTCATCAAAATTGGTCCAACCGTTTGAGCGTGAAGAAGTAACAAACAAACACACACACACTCACTACTTTCGCCTTTATATTAGTGTGATAGGTTCATTTCAGCAAAAAAATTAAAACAGTATAGGTATGTGTGCGTGTAATAGTGGGAGTATGCATTGTGTTAATGAGTTACTAAGTGTAAGTTGAGTTTTTTTCTAATTTGAGTTGTGTTTATTAGTTTTGAAGTGAAAACTTCTTTAGCGGCGTTGTATACTTTTTTGTAATGGGTGAAAAATGTTAAACTCGCGTCAGGACACGTGACCTGATCGAAAATTCGTAAGACGGATGGAGAGTAGACAGCCGGCGCGGCGTAGGAGAGGAAGTATCCCCCTCTCTTTCTACGGCGCGGTTGTCATGTTTGTGTACGATAGCGCAATAAATAAATATTGTATTCTACCACATAAATGATAGTACTTTTATACTGATAATTAAAGCAATTCGTGCAAAATTATTCCCTAACCATTCCAAAATATCAAAAATGCACAACGTTAATATTCAAGTTTTCACTTCTGCCGGCACTCCCGGAGTGCAACCCGTCGTTTTTTTACATCAGTTTCGGTTTAGTTTTAGTATATATTTATTTATTAGGGAACAGTCTGCTATCAACTTATATTATAATATATGTACGTATCTCTTTTACTTACGCGGGATCTACAGTCGTTTGTACGAGAAAATCATTGATACCTTATGGCAACAGAGCGAGTAAGTATACTTATTCATTGCAAAATATGAGCTTCGGGTTATGACGGCGGTGTACCGGCCCCCCGGTGAGACGCCCTTATACAACAACATTGTTAAAATTCATCTCGAAATATTATGATTTTCACAAAGCCAACATAATAACGCGCTTTGTGTTGGGTCATTATCACACTTGACTAACCTTTTGAGGATTGCAACTATAATGCTATTGTATACTGGTAATTATTGGTGCTACATGTGGCGGCGGTGAAGAGAGAGGAAACGCATGGACTAAAAAGAGTGATGAATATAAAATTTTGAGTAATGGAGAGGGCGAAGAAGACCAAAGAAATAATGTATGAATTGTGTGCGGGATGATATGAAAGATAAGGGAGTGAATCATAGCGGAACGCCTCACAGGGGAGAATGGAAGAAGATAACGTGTTGCACCGACCTCATGTAACGGGAGACGTAAAGAGAGATAAGACCTGATACGGAGGCAGGAAGATGAAGATGTGAGGTGATAAGCTGTACCTACTTTAAAAATTTAGTCGCTAGTAGATACTAACATGAAAATATGTAATGGGATAAGAAAAGATAAGACATTTAATTGTAGAAACATGAGTATAGGTACACAAGGCATGCAGGTTGCTCATAAACAAAAAAGATCCGTCATGTTCGGCCTTTGTGGCATACAAATATGTAGGTAAGAAAAGTCGCACGTAATACGTATTTAAAAAAAAGCTTAAAACATTATTAAATTTTCACACAAACTAAAAATTACATTGAAAAATAAATTATAAATTTGAATTAAATTGTATCTACCTAATTATAAATTGTGAAAATTATAAAATGTCAGTAAATATTTGTTAAATTCGTAATATTACACTTTGCCATTTCAAAATTCTAAAATACTGCCGTGCGATTCTGTAACCATCTCACCGTGAAAGCTTGGGTGAAGTGAGCGTGGAGTGAGCTGTCATTCGCTAGAGATTAACACTACTTCACTTATGATTTCACGGTGAGATTTTTACAGAATCGCACGGCTGCAGTATGCTTAACCGTGATTGTAGATTTTACATTTGTAGTCATATGATTGTATGTAGATATTCATACATAGTTTATTAAACGGTATAAACAAAGCCGATGTAGAGAATGCACTCGTATCGGCTTATCAGTGATCTGACAAGCGAATTCAGACTGTATTTCAACTGCATAAGACTCATAAAGTGTAGCATTACTATTTTATTGATATATCGAGAACCTGGCGGGCCAATTTGACGGGATTATATCGAACGCGTATGGATGCAAAAATATTATGTAATGCCTACAATTTTCTCACATATAAAAGCAACAAAAATAATCTACCTATTTTGATGATTTGGAATAAGTATCTTGATTTAAAGGATTTGAAGACACTAGCCCGTTCTACTCCAGCAGGGTAATTGCGTAACACACCATCAGTAGCAATGGGTTTCATTTTGACAGTTCATCAATATTCATTGCGTTAGTTACGTTGTTGTGCAGACACATTTTTCAAAAATATGAAGCAATGGATTAGCATAATCCTTCAAAATGATTCAGATATATTGAGATTGATAATGTTTTACGAAATTAGGGTGCTGCAGTGCTATTCTGTAAAAATCTCACCGTGAGAATTTAGGTGAAGTGAGCGGGAAGTGAGCTTTGTCATTACTTAATGGTAGGGATTAACACTATTAAGTGCTGACTTATGATTTCACGGTGAGATATTTACAGAATTTACCGGCTGATTTACGTTTTGAAATGGGTGTCGTACATTCAATACTGACTGGACAGGTCCGCTCAATCTGTGTGGTTCTTTACTCAAAAGACCATTTCAGACACCAATCTACATGGTCATCACATTATCTGACCAAGATTATGTCTGAACTTTAAAAGAGACAGTGACCTCTGAGTTTGTTTCGGCCTTTCTTCTCAGAGTAGTCAGGTAGGAAACGCCGACCTCATCTAGTTTAAAAAAATATGATTGACATGTAAAAGTGTTTGTACAGACGCCAGCACATCAAGCTACTACAATCTGTCAGATTTCTTTAATAGATTTTCAACTTTATGGCTAAAGCATAAGGTTCAAAGTTGATTGGGAAAATGTGACAGTTTCGGGGACCTTGATGTGCTGGCGTCTGTACAAACCTACTTACAGAAAATAAATCATTGATCATTTATAATAGCTTCAACTTACTAACTGACCAACTCGTTGACAATTCAAAACTGCCTGTAAATGCTTTATCACACTAATATTATAAAGGCGAACGCTTGTGAGTGTGTGTGTGTGTGTGTGTGTTTGTGTGTTTGTATGTTTGTTACTTCTTCACGCTCAAACGGCTGAACGGATTTTGATGATATTTAGCACACAGATAGTTTATAACTAGGATAAACACATAGGATACTTTTTATCCCGACATTCCTACGGGATCGAGACTCATGCGGGTGAAAGGGTGCAGCTAGTTTTAAATAAATGCTTTGAGGTTTTGAAATATTGTTTTGACAAATCCACCTAAGTTATTTTCGAACTAATTAATAGTTTTCCCGACATACAACAGCTAATCTTTTGCCCTGCTCATGTCCATCAACTGCCAGCCATTTTCGCCGGTTTCTCTCGTGTTTACTTTATTCTTTAAAAAGTTCTTGTCGGATCACGTACAGTAAAGGTTTCCGTAGTTGTGATGAATATTCACGCATGTAAATTATTGACCAGACATTGTAACGAAATGACATCGGTTACGAAAACCGATGTTATTTTGATACAATGTCTTGTTTATACCTTTTAAGTTTATGTTTTACTAGGAGTTAGGTTTTAGGTTTTAACTTTCTTTATTTTTATTTTTTCTTTCTTTTCTGATGAAAATGTTATAGAAACATATACCAATAGAAAGATGATCATCAAACAAACGCCAGTCAGAATCGGTTACTAAGAGTTCCGTAACCAATAAAATACATAGCCCACAAATCACCCCACAAAATATTCTTAAATTAGAAATTGTATTGAGCTTATGTGTGCGCACAGCAACGGGCTCAGTTTTTTATTTATTTACAAGTCTAGCCAGATGGGAACATCACCATTTTTAACTGACTCCAACCCTCCAGTGGATGAATTTTCCAAAATCCTGTCTTTGTACTCACTTTTGTTATTTAAGGAAGTCTTGTGCAAAATGTCATGCTTTTAGACCCAGCGGCTGTGCGTTGTCTGTCTGTCAGTGTACGAATGAATTAATGAGTTTACGATTGTAATGTCGATTATTTTAAATGCTCAAAATGTCAAATGCGTGGGACTCGTTCGCCTAAGGTTTTGTAGAACTAAATATTCAAAGTTTAACAATACAGTTTAAAACGTGCTACAGTGTGATTGAGTTTTTATCAGAGAAAATAATTGCCTGAATTGCTCTGGATTGATGGATCTTGCTTTTGCTTAAACTTAAGTTTTTTTTTTTAGTTTCTAGTGAGGGGCAACATTATTTTTTTTTTTAATGTTGCCCCACTCTACGTGAATTTTAATAATATAAATGTTGCATGCTGAATGGTGAAATATGGCTGTGTTTTAATGTATCACACTAATATTATAAAGGCGAAAGTTTGTGAGTGTGTGTGTGTGTGCGTTTTTATGTTTGTTACTTCTTCACGCTCAAACGGCTGAACGGATTTAGATGAAATTTGGTACACATATAGTTTATAACCGAGATTAACACATAAAATACTTTTTATCTCGATATTCCCAAGGTCTCGACACTTATGCGGGTGAAACCGTGAGGTGCAGCTAGTTATAACATACCTATAATATTATGTATTACCCATATTTTCAAAATAAATATCTATTTAAATTAATTCTGTTCTAAATACCTACTTAAGTCATGCCTATTCTAGAGAGCATAGTTTTTTTTTTATAATTAAACAATCTAGTTCGTTGTAATCCGTGTGTCGAACAAACTATTAAAATACTTAAAGTTGCATTAATCTCTCGTTCCCACCGCTTCACATTTGAGTGACATGACATCGATTTGTTAATCCCTCGCTTCTGTTCACTACCAGTTCAACATAAGCCTCATCGCCCTATGTGCACTTTCAACTCGCTAAACACGAACAACTGGAAAATACACCTTACGCTTCAGATACAAAGTTTAAATTCCCTAGCCTGTTCGCATGACCCTCGTTAAACCAGGAGGATTTAACAAAACACGCGTATTGTTAAGCACTTAACGTCGCTCTTTATTCACTATTTATTTATACTAATTCTATTTTTACAAGAGCTTTGATACAATTGAATTGAAACATCACAATACGAATACAATGTGATGAAGCAATGAAAGTGATCATAAGGGATGTTCATTATGTTAATACAAGACTTGTAAAACGGACGTTGATAATACCAATTTTAATAAAGACCCCTCACTTGAAGTTTGAAGAATACCAAATACGTCAAAATCAAAAACATTGTACATTTTGATGTAGTATTTTTATCTCACGAAGCGATGCGCGCTTTACTTCTGGTAACATAAGTATACAGACTCGCTGTGAATGTGTGTGTGTAAGCGCATGGAACTCGGAAGTAGGAAAAAAAAATAATGGAAGCTTTTTCTCAACACATAACTCGCAAGATGGTCCACTTCAGAAAGAGACAGAGAACACAATGATGTTTTGCGTTTGACACGTGACATTGACAGCTGACAACTATACAATAACTCGTTTTCTCCCAACAGATCGAATAGAACTGAAAAGCGAGAGCGTCGCACACTCAGACTCCGAGCACGAGCACGAGCACGAACACGAACATGAGCACGAGCTGAGTGAGCACAATGATCTCGAGCACGGCCACGGCGAACACAGTGAGCACGGAGAGCATCTAGAGGCGCTAGACGCTGGCAGACCACGCAAGGTAACTTGATCTGAATTGATGGATTCACCCATGATTCACCAGGTAATAGCATAACACACTATCAGTAGCAACGGCTTTCATTTTGTCAGTTCAACAACATTCATTGCGTTATTAACGTTGTTGAGCAAACAGTTTTTTCGAACATTTGAAGCAATGGATTAGAAATGTCCTTCAAAATCATTCAGATTGTAATTGGTCGTGTGTTGCGCAATTAAGGGTGCTGTCATTCTTTACGAGAACCTTTTTCATATAGTTTGACTGTGAAACACGATGTAAAGCTACGGTTTTTCCATCGCTTTCCATCGTGATCGAGGTCACCGCTTTTCTACGAAACCAAAAAAAATTCTGCACGAATTTTGTTTACCTTGAATACGGGAATAATGTCGTCAGCGAACCTACATAGGTACTACAAAGACATACATGATGTAGAAATATGCATTACAAAGCATAGGTATCGACGCATTTTGTACATAAAACTGAAGCTTTGTCCAAAATTAAAAAAATAAATAAAATAAAAATAAAATATAATGTTTTTTTTCAATAACTTACAATATGTTTACATATTCTTTAGGGAATTTCCATTTAAGTAAGAATTTTACTCTTGTTATGAAAATTCCTCCCTTCAATTAGTTAAAATCAAAATTAATTCTGGGAAACGTATTATATTTTGGGTGAGAAAATTCACTGCTTTTGCGCAAAATAATATGCTTATGCATGTGAGTATTTAAAGTGTAGGTAAAAAAAAGTTTGACTTTCAATATTTCCGTAATTAATTACTTTGCATACCTTGTATTGAATTCAATAAAGTACTTTCTAACAGAACAGACAGCTGTGCTGCTGGGGAGTTTGTTGCGCCACTTCTTCCCAGCGAAAGCACTAGGAAGTGGTGAAGGGCGGGCGTTTTGGTTTTGGGGGACTGTCTTTAGTAATTTTGACGTTCGAAAAGTGCTGATTCTCAGCCTAGTTTGAATAAATGACTTTTGATTTTGATTTCGTAACCACAGTTCCAGACACGGTCCAGAAAAAAAAAAATCATAATAACTGGAAGGCCAGATGACTCTCGGCTTCGTTAAGGGTATTTTTACACCCGTCATATTTAAGTTTGGTACTACCCACCTGACCTTTATGAAGAACATCACCAATACCCGCAACCGGCATGTGTGTATGGCCAGATGTGTGAATAAAACGAGGTATTTACTGCCAACCAAACTCTTTCGATATCATAAAACTGTGCGGTGTAAGTTCTCCCATCGACCTGTACGCTGTTTGTCAAGCAGGTGCGTCGCAGCCGCACCACGTTCACCACGTACCAGCTGCACGAGCTGGAGAGGGCCTTCGACAAGACGCAGTACCCCGACGTGTTCACGCGCGAGGAGCTCGCCATGCGGCTGGACTTGAGCGAGGCGAGGGTGCAGGTGAGCACAAACACAGTTATACAACGTGTAACGTTAAATGCGCAAACCCTGAAAATAGTTTGATCAGAATAACGAGCAGAATTAATTGAACCATTTTTTAATATATGTAGGTCACATTTTTCAAAAAAAATTCATTAAAAACGTTGCCGTGTCTATTTATTAATAGGTCAAGCAAGCCAATGTCGTTAGATGCGCAAAACCTCAGACACCCCAACTGATTTTTAATTCAATTGACCTATTTCAGAGAGAAAATAAGTCATTAAAAAAATTGTAAAGGTTTTATGTGCTGTTTTAGTTTTACTGGCCATTCTGATCGTTTCTTGCGTCTGCGAGGACGCTTTATCGAGGGAGCAGTCGTCACCGGGCTGCTGCGCCGCGCTGATATTGGCTTGCTTGACCTATTAATAAATAGACACGGCAAGGTTTTTAATGAAGATTTTTTGAAAAAAGTGGCCTATATTAAAAAGTGGTTCAATTAATTCTGCTCGTTATTCTGATCAAACTATTTTCAGGTTTTGCGCATTTAACGTTACACGTTGTATGAAAAATAAATAGTTTTGATGACTTTTCTTCGGGACCAACGACCGTAAGCAGTTTATTTGGACGGTCTAAACAAGGCCGTCATTTCCATATTCTCAAAATTATTATCATCTTTCCCTCAATTCATCCATCGTTCCTTGATCTTCTCCCACACTACTACCTAAACATTCTCTTTTCCTTGCCTATCCACTATCATCTCTTCCTCATCTCGATAGTCACCCCCTTTCAAGCTATATCATCTTTCACACAGGTCTGGTCCAGTTGAAAAGCAGCGTCAGGCACCAGTTGTCTGGCATTTTTGCTGAACTGGGCCCTTTTGGCGCAGCCGTGAGGCACAGCTTCTAATTCCTTAATTACTTACATCGGACTTTTTTATTTGTTTTTTATCTGATGTATGTCTCAGGTGTACTGTGTGTCTTAAGCCCCGGATACACTAGGGAACATTTTGTCCCGCAACATGACGCGCAACACAAAATATACGTGACGCTGCAACGTTGCATAGTGTCCCGCAACATGACCCAAAACATTTTACGTGACGCGGGACATGTTTCTTGCTCCCGCTCCGAGAGCGAGCGCACGGCGCGACATTCTCTCGGGACATTCACGTAGTTGCCGAGCGCCATGTTCCGCAACATGTTGCTCCATTTGTCCCCTAGTGTATCCGTGGCTTTATAGTCTGTGCTAAATAAATGTATTTTCTTTCTTTCACAGTCCGTCCATCGTTACTTTGGTCTTTTCCTACTCTTATGCCATCCACGTTCATACTAAACCTTTCGTCACAATATGTTCCTTCCTCTTCACCAAAGGAATAATAACTATTCCTAGGCCAATATCACGACAACGGATTCACACAACCTCTTGGTCACCGGCGCCACTTTCGGACTTCCTCTTACTTATTTCACTACAGCAGACTGCCCAAAGGCAGTCTTCGAATGAATTATTCTTTAAGCCTTGTCACTCTGCTATTCATAATCATCATTCGCTTGTCCTTAACCTAATTGATTTATAACATGTCTTTTCTTCCATACTTCTCTATTAGTCGTCATTCTCGTCTTTCACACAGTCCATCCATAATTTCTTTGGTCTTCCGTTACTCTTATATCCATACTCAAAGCTTTCCTACCGACACTCTGTTGTTCGAACTCGGTTAGTATAAGTTTACATTATTTAATTTTACCCACGTTATACAATTCTGCCGTGCGATTCTGCAACCATCTTACCGTGAAAGCTTGGGTGAAGTGAGCGTGGAGTGAGCTGTCATTCGCTAGGGATTAACACTATTAAGTGCTCACTTAACTTATGATTTCCCGGTGAGATTTTTACAGAATCGACCGACAGTACTCATTATACATATTTAGTTACAATAGCCGGCACATAACTTGGCAAGAGTCCTCCCCCTTTCCTTTCCTTTCTTTAACTCTCTTCTAAACAGACGTGTTTAAAATAAATTATGGAAATAACCGTAGAATAATTATAAGCAATCAAACTGATAATTTTTTTGTTGCACTAAGTGTACATGCGCAAACTTATTCCCACTACGGCAATACCTTGCCAAGTTACGTGCCGCTGACTGTATCTAACGGTAAAACATTTACCATTAATTTATACCGTTTTAACCTGAGTTAATTAATGCTATGCTGTGGGTATATCATAACGCGAATATTAACTAATGTTCAACATATTATTAATTTACTAACTAATGACATTATTAACTTTGATCAAGTTAAATAAATTAATATTGAGAGCAATTCTGTTCGCGTTTAATATGAAAATAATTATGTTTGTTTCAACGAAAACTATGAATAAATGAGCTAAATGAATGCTGCTAATTAATGTCATTGGTTTTGTAATTTGAGTACTTAAATCAATTTATCATTTCAGATTGATCATTAAAAATTAGCAAAATCAATTAATAATTGCTCACAAGTAATTTTTCAACTTTTTCGGTTTGATTCTAAGTAAGCAAATTCTCTTTAATACCTATATAAATAATATGTATAATATGATAACATAAAGAAAGGGAGTATCAAAAAATTCGTCTGCGTCGCTGTCAGTGGGAAAAGTGCCCAAAAGGCTGGCAGCATTGCCACGTTGTATGGCGATGCTGATTATTTGGCCAAAAAATTAGCCAGCCCTCTGGTCGCGTGAAGAGTCGACCAACCGCTTGGCGATGTCTCGAAAAACCAAGCGGGCACTCGGACCCCATGACCCTGACTCGGCTTGAACGTTAACTCCCAATAAGTTTGGAATATTTTCGCCGTTTGAGGTTTTCCGCACCTACAGCAGCCGCTCCAGCACAGCCCGCCGTGCTAGGACGATGTCACTTTAATTAACACGTTAAACGCCGTGGGGGACAACATATGGGCCTCACTTGTTTAGTAAAAGGAGCCAGGTTAAAAATGCCCGATTGTTCAATTTTAAGTATAAGTTTTTATTGCTTCAGGGGCTAGAAAATGTGCCAAATCACATGAAATAAATCGAAAAAAAGTAATTTGTGACTTTATTTTACCAAAATACTACTGTCACTCAACAGTTGCCCCCCATGGCCCACGCGGATATAAATCACGTTTTTCGTTGGCGAGGGCCGCGGGGGTCGGGGTGTCGGTCATCCCCACTCATGTCCTGCCGGCCGCCGGCCGTCTCGATACGCGATTCCCGCGCGCCCGCGCAGTGACCGTTTGGACTACCTAGCTACCTACGTTGATTACGTATCGATTCGAGAATTTTCTATTTATTTGTTTACGTAAATTAAATTGCATTTCATTCATTGCTTTGTTATAATGGATGAGTTCGAAGATTTCGAAATAAATCAGGAAGATTTATCACAAATAGAAGAATTAGAAATCACCTTGTTGAATAATAGTTTCCATGTAAGCTCAGAAGAAGAAGACATAAATATCCATCCAGTTACTCGTAAACGTCGTCGTTTAATTCATCAAACTATCCCCGAAAAATTAAACCCTAACAGCTATGTAGTACAACTTTAACCAGATTTTAACTTCCTACTTAAGTAAATAGTAACAGTATACAGTATTTTACAACACATTATAAATAGTAATTTTATGGAAAAATATAAAATAACCCATTATCATACACACTTTTTCCTTTAGAACTTTCAAACAAGTCGTGTCCCGAAATTATTTGTCATATTTTTCTAAGTCATATTTTTTACTAAAAACCAAATACAGTCTATTGGTCTGCAGGGCCGTGGGGGTCACGTCAAATACATATTAGCTTCATATCTGTGCCCGACGGCCCAATAGAGACGCTTAAAATCGCCTCTGACTCGCGGTCATATGTTGTCCCCCGTGGCCCCAACGGAACTATTGTATGTCGACCACACGGTGTCCCCCACGGCCCAAACAGAAAGACTGAAAAATTAAAGCGGCGTTCAACGTGTTAAGTTTGTAACTGATTGGAGTACTACAATATATTCTCAGAGGGTGAAACTGACATTTGAGAGTTTAGATAAAGCTACGTTTGCCGCGGTCGGTTTATGGACGGGTACCATCCATCACATATCGAGACCCCTCCGTGCCTCGGACAGCACGTTAAACCGCTGGTCTCGGCGGTCGTTCGTAGATATTTGACAGTCGTTACGAGTATGTAGTCAGAAGCATAAAAGTCTGACAATCAGTCTTACCAAGCGGCATTGTGTTACCTAGTAACTGGGTCGTGGAGGTTAGATAGGCAGTCGCTCCATGTAAAATACTGGTATTCAGCTTGATACGGTCAGACTGGAAGCCGACCCCAATATAGGTGGAAAAAGCTAGGCAGAGTGTAATACTTCGTTAAATTAGGTCTCGACAAAGTGTGATGAGACATACAAAAACTTTGACGCTTAGGTCGACAATACACAGGCATAGAAATATCTAGCCGCATGTTTAACCAAATTGCAAAGGGCTGTCCGTAGAGGTGCGAGGGTAATTAAAATTAGTTCCATTCTCATCGCACGGCGCACAATGAGCGCAAATTGTCGATGGTCCTGCGCTCACCGCAACGCGTCACCAAAGCTGCTAAAGCCGGCTGCACACTAACCACTCCTTGACTAGCATGTAACAACATGCTTTATAGGTGCTTATGACACCGCCCTAAGTTTCACATTTTAGTTAAGTTTGAAAGAAGGCTCCAATCTGTTTACAAGTCTTGTCGTTTGAATTATAAAGACTTTCATTGTGCAACGTTCTTTTAGTTAACGATTTGATTTAGGCTAGGGTTTCCTAAGACTGAGGTGAACGCTACATAGCGTCTGAAATTCGAATGACGCCACTGAAACGTTATTTATAAAATGTAAAGTATGTCGGTGTTTTTCTGCAGATCATTTTTTGAAAACGTAGTCATCCTGGTGCCATAATTTTCAGGAAGGCCGTCACAGCGGTTGCCGCTCTTCTAGGAAACCGTAACGTTTTCTAATGACGCTTCAAAGGCGTTTACCAACCTACAATTACATAAAATAAGAGCTCAGTTAATCGCATTAAGTGCAAGTCCGTGTTGCGACATAGCCGCGCGGCTCGCGGTACAATGCGCGCTAATTCGCGCGTCATTACGCTCTCGTGGCGAGAGCGCTAATGTTTGCAGCGTCGTCAGCGCCACATTACGGCGACTCCTTCGCAGATATTGTAATCAGGCCTCTTACAGACTGCCGCGTTCTGTACAAGAATAAAATTATTAAGTTCCGTTAAAAGATAATAATGGCCAATGTGCATTTACGGCGTCCGTTCTTTTCTGTTTTGCGAGTGGAGGCTGTAGTTGTAATTGTTTTCTCCATTGCTGGCTATTATCGCGCCTCGACTAAGATTCTGTGTTGCATTTATTTGCTCTTAGCTTTTTGCTATGGTAGCGGTAGCAGACGTACATACAGTGTGAGTCTTTATAAAGTGCACATATTAAAAAGGGTGAAAATAATTAGGGGAAAGTCTGTTATATTGGACCATTTTTAAAAAAATGCGGTTTTATAATGCTTCTTTGAAAATAGCACAGACAACAGCTGTATTAAATGAAATTATATTTATTTGGCTTCACATATAATTAATAAAAATCAACATAATTATAGCAACACTTAAGATAATCATCATTTTATGAGATCAGATATTTGTTTCAATTTAACCAACCGGTAGGATTAATTGGACCACGCGGTTGGTAATTTGGACTTAGAGAAAACTTATCTATAAAACAAAACAAAACACTTTTAAGAAAAATATCTCTCATACTACGTACAAACAACAACGATAGAAAATCTAACTTTGACTAAAAAGACTTAAAAAAATCAGTTAAAATTCTGAATTTCATGTTTCATGATTTCAGTTATGGCAACGCACACATTGTACCCAATCCACTTTTGGTCCTTTCTTATCGTAGTAATTTCGCCCACATTTCGTATAATCATTTTCTTTATCTTCTGAATCGCAACTCTCTGAATCGTCACAGACTATGACTTCTTCTTCTTCTTCAGTCGACTCTTCACTGTCTTAAATTTTTATCTTTTTCTTATTGCGTGGTGTTTTAAGGTAAAAGCACCTATTACGGAGGTATTTCGCATCATTTGAAAGTAAGAAACAAAAATAAGCATTTGTAGGTATTTCTAAAGGTGGAAAAAAATTCTATCGTTAAAAGTGGAATTTATATTTTGTATTGCTGTTGAGACTATGTTTCTGTTGATGATATTTCTTATTTTAAAGAAATATTTAAATAGTCTGGTCGATTTTCCCTAATACGGAGGTACAATTTTGCTCTGATCCTATTATTGCGGTAGACGTTTCCTAATACGGAGGGTCAGAAATTATATTCATTAAAGTTCCGTACAAATAATATTTATTAAATAATATTAATGTGTTAGTAACGTAATTCGTAAGTTTTTCATTTATTGACCATTGATTTTATTACATTGCGTAATCAAATTAATGGTGAATGAATTATTTTTAGAATTACTTTAATCACATTTATATTATTTAATAAATATTATTTGTACGAAACTTCAATAAAATTAAAAAAAAACTTGACGTTGTGAAAAACAAAAAGTAAAATTTAAAAAATGAGCGAAAGAAGTCGGTCTGTATAGAAAAATCTTTCCGTACAGACCGAAATCGCTTCGCTCATTTTTTCTGTATTGTATTATTAAATTAATTCACATGAGAATCCCCTATGAGAGAATCCCCTAGGATTCTCTCATGTTAAAATAAAATAATTTTTATTCCCAAATTCCAACGGATTCCGAAGGAATTTAACAATAAATAAGGAGGTATGTTCACTGGTTTTATAGAATTAAAAATACAATTATTAAGGAATCAACTAGTTATATTATTTAAAAAATAATGAGAACTAATAACAATAAAATCTAAACAAAATCTTTCAAAAATCAACAGTTCGTTGAGGAACAAAAGGTTATAAAATTAAAAACGTATTGAAACATATTGTTATGTAGATTGCATAAATTTAAATAAAACGATATATTTATGTATATAAAGTTTTCATCGCTTTTGATTTTATCAAAAAAAAACATGCATGTCAAATAAGAATCCATAAAAAAAGATACAAAACTTTTACGGAACCCTAAAAACTTGTAATTTTATGTTGTATGAATAGAGCCGTAATAGGAGATCTTAGAACCCTACACGGAGTTACCTGGAAATAATTACCGCCGTAATAGGAAAACTACTCATGTTTTCGATAATCCTAATTCTGACCCATAAATATTTCGATAAACAAAAGAGTAAAAATGCCTAATCAAACATTAACAGTTTTTTGCCTCAGATTTGTAAAACTCAAGTCAAAATTTATACAAAATAAATGTTTTGTGATAAATTAAAATACACCTTCTCATTTTTGCCTCTTCTAAGAAACTAACATTTTGTACTCGACAGTTTTCATATTTAACTAGAATTCTAATTAAGAACACATACCACAGAATATGGTTTCTAAGTTATGTGATTAATAATTATTTCAACTAAACTTGAAACTAATTCAATAAGTTAATCAATTGAAAGTTATAAACAATTAAACATGTCCAGTACTTTTCCTATTTCGGAGTCATACCACCGTATTAGGATTAATCTACAAAATTTGTATCGTATTACGGCGGTATTTTATTTTTTATTTTTTTGGTAAAAAATGACTTACAAATATAAAATAAGCTATTTAAATAGTGAGTGTAATAATAAGAAAATGCTATAAATAACAAATGAACAAACTCGAACGGCATCTTAATACGAAAAACTTAGTTTCTAAATATTTGTGTACTTACTTTTGTTGTTCCGCGTTTGTATGGAAACACCTCTCACGTCGATTACGTTACACAGACTGATTGATCTATGTTGTGTTGTCTATGTGCTATACTTGCAAACGTCAGTTAAGTCATAAAGTAAAAGATTTAGAATAAATAGTTTAGGTTTTGGTGTACCTACACTGAATAAAACGGGAATAAAACGCGAAAATAGAAATACCACCGTAATAGGAAGCGATTTTGACTACCGCCGTATTAGGAGCGTTTACCTTAGTTCTTCTGAATAACTTTTATCTAAATGTCTTTTTAATGTTGCTTTAGGAATCTTGTGTAATCGTGCACATTCGTTCAAACCAATATCTGAATTCTTATAATCATGTATAGCATTTTGTAGATCTTCTGCTTTCCATTTAAAATATTTTTGTTCAGTCATCTGTGACAACAGGAAAAAGTTCGATAAATTTTACCAGTCCATTTTAACCGACCATGTGTGGTCCATTTAAGCAAACTGTTTACTTGCATAAAAAAAACGAATCTGACAAGAACAGAACCTATGTAAGCCGGCTAATGTTTATCACCAGTTAATTGTTAATTAATAACGAATCTCAATTAAAAATATAAATATAGACAGTTTACCTTTGCCTTAATTACACCACTAGCAAAGAACACCAAAATTTACATTAAAAACAATGAAATTTGTTTTTCGTTAATGACAACTAGCCGCGCTGTTTTATGAGAAATTCAAAATGGCCGATGTGTAGTAAAGTTAGCTGATTGTCGTTTGGTGTTGCCAATTATAAAATCAATAAACTGCTAAACTGTTATTTGATGGTGGTCCAACTTAACGAATGGTCCAATATACCAAACCTTCCCCTATAAACAGTTTTATCGACGGAAAAAATGTCAAAAAAAATCTAAAAAAAAACAAAATTTAAATTTTTTTTACTTTCGTCTGGGTATCCCATGCAAACAAACTGTTACTACTTTTAAACTAAATGTCATATTAAAACAAAACAAAATCAATAATGATCTCTAATAATAGGCCAAGCTAATAAAGCCATAATTTTTTGAAAAAGAAACCTCATAAATTAATTATTCATGATTTTTTGAAGAAAATTTACCATTTTTACCATTTTTTACCATTTAAAAAAAATTTTATTTTGTATTTTTTCCGTCGATAAAATTGTTTATATTTTCACCCTTTTTAATATGTGCACTTTATAAAGGCTCACACTGTATTGTCTTATTCTGCTGCTAGATGTGGGGATTATTTATTATTATTATTATTATTATTATTCCCATCTTTATCTAAAATGAGTTATGTAACGCCTATTGGCCTTTGATGATTAGGTACTTAGGGGCCAAAACACATTTAAAAAAACAAATGTTGTTCCATACATTTTGACCGCGTAGGTATTGCACTTTTCTATGAAAAAGCTGTTTTTTTTTTTCTAACTTCCGTGTGTATTGTCAACCTTTTACGAAGAACATAAAACATCAAACTCAAACTCAACCTCTCAACTCAAACTCCCATTTATTTCAAATAAACCAATTACAGGCACTTTTGAATTGTCAAGGGGTCGCTCAGTCAGAAAGAGGAAGCTAGTTGCCCACTCCAAAGCGCAGTAGGTACCTGTGGAGAAGAACGGGCAAGAAACTCCACGGGCACACTATTAAATCATAAAATTGTTACAAAATATTACATCAATCATGTTAAGATTATACATGTGAGAACGATGTACAAAGACGTGCACGTTAAAAGCGTCCGTACTAAAAAAGATAAAAACAAAAAACAATTCAGAAATGAAAATATTTAAACTCAAATAAGCCGTGGCGGCTAAGAGATGACCAGTCCCTACTGACGGCGCCCGTTCACGAATATGACAAACAGAACCTTCACGAGAATGTATAACAAATGATTTAATTACAGTCAGAACCTGTATAATTCTGTCCCTTGTTTTGTTCCTAAATTCCGTGTGCCAGAGGTTGTCTGGGCTGACAATTTGGCATCATCGCAGTCGAGAGCTGCCTAATCCGACCACCTACAGAGGAGGCTTTTTGTCGCTCGTTACACCCATTCACTGGTCGCAGCGTCGCAGACGTGTCATTAAAATATTATCTACCTTTTAATATTAATTTTCGATGTTTAGGCGGTAAACGTTATAGAGGTTTTCTGGAAAAGGGAACCTTACATCATGCGGGCTGATAGGAAAATGACTCTACTTGCATTTGATCACTCAAACAAATCTAGAATGAGTTCCAAATTGGTCTCAAAATTTAATAATATGCAAAGCACAAAATATGCGGCTATAGTTTCCTTAAAACAACTGCGGAGCAATTCTCATAATTTTAAGAACGTTAATTTTAGTCCCAACCTGTCAAAAATACCTTTAATTTCCCTATATTTCGCTGACATGAGATTGCGAGTAGATTATGAACGTTTATAATTACTTAAATTGGGCTTCAGATTAGTCATCTTGAAATAAATAGCGAATATTCAGTAAGTATTGCTGCTTATTTTCTTATTTATTACCTAACCCCCATATATGTATACAAACTTATTTTTAGTATATTGCAAACCTGAATATAGTTTGTTCAGAATAAGTAACTGAATCGATTCCAATAATTTTTACACCATGTTATATTTTACCCAAAAATATTTAAAAAAAGGATACAAGTTGGACACCGAGCGATACTAAGTACATATCCGCAATTATATGCGCACAACACAGATCACGGCCGGTCGGCTGGCGGCGCGTGGTAAGTGGTAATCATATTTTTGTACCGACAAGCAGGTGGTTTTTCATGATACAGTTTTGAAATTTTGTACATAGATTTTTTACATAAAAATACTAGACATGTGTTGTTTCGGGTTTCGCATATACTAAAAGTAATGTTGTATATATTTCGGTACTGTAAGCGCACTGCGCGCTTACAATTACAGTAAGAGAGAAGTCCAAGAGGAGGACATTTTGGAATTTGGAAATTATAAGAGGACAATGTGTGTAGAAATATGCATAAACAGAATATATTGTAAGTACTAAACATGTTTTGTAAAATCGTAACGGAAACCAAAAAAAAATAAACATGGAACACGGACCCTCTGCCACATTTTAGTATTTAGTTTCATGTAATAGCGAGCTAGTTGAAGTAATATTCAATTTATTTTCTCCATCAATTCTTGACTCCTCATTAAAAATAAAGAAGAATGGTAACCGAAGTATGGGTTTCTGCCTTCTGGGCCAATAGTCGTAAGATACATCAATGGAAAGATCTCATCAAGGAGAATATTTCTAATATGCGCTATTGGGCTTCACGGCAGATTCGCCCTATCTCCTTTGATCACAAAAGAGTCCTGAAAAGTTTCAAATCAATCATGTTTAGTGATATCTGCTCGTCTATTTGCTATCATCGTTCTCTTGTCTTTATCCCAATTTATTTGAGGTCGGTGCAATTATTCTCTTTCTTCCATACTTCTTCTCTATTCATCGTCATATCGATAGTGTCCTCCTTTCTAGCCATATCATCTTAACACAGTTCATCCATCGTTTTTTCAGTGTTCCCCTTCTCTTATAGCCACCCACATTCATAAAAACACACACTATCCTCACATTTCCTCATTCCTCCATCTCGTCTATTTGTTCAGCTCTTAATTAATATATGATACCGATTAGCTACCTAATCAAATCCCACTGATTCATAATTACACGTAATCTCAAGTAACAATGGTTAAATTAAGCGTGGTTTGGCGCGGAGTGCTCTTTAACTGCAGTTAAAGCGAGCGCCTGCAATTTGGTAATTAGGGACTTCATGCGGTCTGCGAGGGCGGGGGGAGAGGGGAATATAATAGCAAGTATTAGACACCACACTTGAGGGATTTGTGGGAAGTTTCGTATGACTTAGGTGTCTGTGGATGCGATGGATGATGATCCTTTAATTTGACAGTATCTGAAAGGTCTTGCCATTCATGCACGAGGTTGAGCGTTTAAATCTGGACAAGCTGGTCGATTTTGTAAAAACCTCATCGTTAAAACTTGCGTGGATTGAGCAGTCAGTATCATCGCGCTGATGCTAGGGATTCACCAAGAAAACATTTACAATCATTATCGAGATTTTTAAAATATGTTTCAAGTCAAGCCATCGAGTGCTAACGGTGTGCCTGGCTGACGGACCATATAATTTAATCCCACGTAGTTTGTGTGGCGTGATCACTTCACCCGATTCACGACATTTCGTGAATCGGGTGAAAGATGGTCTACAAAAAAAGGAAAAAAAAAACAACATTGAGATTCTGACTAAGTTTCTGTTTTTCTATTTTGTTTTAAAATCCCACAAAATAGTACGAGTAATGTTTTGACAACTAAAATACTAGCTTTGAAATTATATAAAATGATCAATAGAATTAGCATAAAAAATATTATTAAAACCTCAATTATGATTGTAAATGTATTCATGGTCAATCCCTAGTATCATGTGGAATGACACTGACAGCTCACTCCACGTTCACTTCACCTAAGTTTTCAGAATGGTTACAGAATCGCACTGTAGTACCAATGTGACTTTTTGAATTCACATGAACTGTCTGAGATCAGATTGAGAAGTTGGCGGAGCGATATCTTCGTGCCTCGGAAAGCCCTTTAAGCCGTTGGTTCTGCGCTTGATCTGTCTCCGGTCGTGTCGGATTGCCGTCCCATCGGACTATGAGAGTAAGGAGAGAGTGGACCGGTGTCTGCGTACACACTTGTGCACTATAATGTCTCCCGCGTTAATGCCTAGTTTCCGCTGAGATTGGCTGCCATGACTGAAATTCGGTCAAGAGCACTTTATTAGTCGCCCACTGATCAGTCAGATTATGTCGGCACTCAAATCGCCGAATACCAGTATTTACAAAACTCTAAATATCATACGAACTTAATATTAGTTTGGCAAGTTGAAATTTTCACATTTATATCAAAGAAAACATTTATATTTATTATCATGATAACCAACTATTTTTCATCAACGATAGTATGAGAACAGCCGAGCTCTTCTGCTAGTGCTCATGTCGATAAAATCAGTTTCGATGAGTTTTCGTAATCGTTCTATGTCAGTCTGAATTACAGAGCCGGGGTGAGGTGGATCTTTTAAACCGTGGTCTCCCATGTCGAATTTATCAAACCAATTTTTATCTGTGCGATAAGTGACCGTAATCTTCCATCGATTTACATATGTTTCTTGGCGCATCCGCTGCTGAATGTCCCAATAGGTATTCGTGAAGTAACAACAGTCTGATCCATTATTTCGATGTGTATGCCTTCGATGTTGGAAGCGTTATGAAACGTGGCAGGAAATTTCGTCCGCTTTTATATTTGCGTCAAAGGAAATTTCAAGAACATTCAATACATATAAAAAAATTCTAGATGATTCTGAAAATTTATACTTGCCAACCTAATACCAAAGACATTTCATAAGAGCATTCGTATTTGCAGTTGTTGAGTACCAACCCTATGGGTAGCTAAGTATTGGGGTGCCACACAGTTCTTAAATCACACTCAACGCAGTGCAAATTGCTTTTAATCCACTCCATAGATGCCGTTCGCCGACAAAGGACGCAGTACTTATATTCATCATCACCGTTTTAAAATCAACCTTATTTAACAGCTGTAAGGTTCGACTTCCCTTGTGCTGTTAGAAGTTTTAAGTTGAAATTTAGAATGGAATGGAGTGGGTCTCAATAAAAATGTCTAGTGATTGCTCTATGTAATCGACACGAGGCGTTCTATTCACTGTGAGAGGTCCTTGACGAGGCGAACGAATTAAGTCCATGTTTAATTGATGAATTTCACTGCTGGCTTGGGAACTCAATAAATGCATCTCGCTAAATTATTTGGCCCCGAGAGCAAAGTGCAGCACGAGCTGACCGTACTTAGTTTCCATTATCCAAAAACCCACCTATCTCCGGTTTTAACGTCCCAATGATCTGTATCAGTATGATTATTATGATGGCAGTTAATGATTATACTGGCTGCCATCAGTAGCGATCTGTCTTCTGAAAGTAGATTATTGGGTTTGGCTCTTAGTCTAACAATGAATCAAATCATTTTATTTCGGACAAGTTCTAAGAGATTCATTTCTATTGGCGCCGATTTCTTTGTTCACAAACTAAATTAAATTTAAGTTCAGTGCATCTTTTTCTTTCTATTTCATTAAATAAAAGGACAGAAGATAATTATTAGTTTAGTCCTATGTACAAATTTAGACGTGATTGAAAAATTGGCTACTAAAAATAAGTCAATTCACGTCAGGCGCTGATTAATTTAACAGGACTAATCTAATATTTATCTTCTGTGCTTTTCTTAATGAAAGAGAAAGAAAAAGATGCGCGGAACCTAAATTTAGTTTAGTTTGTGAACAAGGGAAGGCGCTATTGTTATTAAAAGGTGTGCACTTAGAATACTGTTTGTAGTAACTTAAACTAAATACAAATCCATAGACCAACAGCTACTAAAACAGCAATCTAGGGTATCAGTCTTCGCACAAATCACATTGTTATAGCGGAGGAAGTATTATATTTGCCGCTACAACCTTCAGTTTATGTTTAGCTTCCTATTTACAAGTACATAGGTTGTTTGAAGATTTTAGGCTAGCAGGACGCCAGTGATCAGTGGATCATGATAATAGTTGCAGTATTAAGTTGATAAGCTAGTCCGTTGATCCCAACATTCAAAACGAGGTATAGTCGGCCATAATGGTCGACTCGAATACCATTGTAAGAATGCAACGACTCAGCAAAACGGTCTCATTTGAAAATTATGAAATTACACCAATTTTTCCTTCTACAATGTCTTTTTATTAGCGCAATGTGGCTCGACTAGCTCAATTTGTTTCTATTCTCCATTCCATTACATGCAAAAGTGAACTTTAAAGCAATGCTAGAAGGTATATTCTGCTAAATTGATGTGAAGGAATGGAAACCACGTATGCGTAATTGCTTTTCATTACGGTTCCATTGTAGTCGAGAGGTGCGGACGAGTGGGGGGGGTGAGGAAAGCGGGGAGGGCGTCAAATTGCCAACAATTACACAATAAAAAAAATTAAAATCGCCCACAACTCGGATTGGAACCATTATGCGGAAAGAATCCAGTTCTGATTTTTGTTTCGGCTGTTGGGTCTTGTGGGTCTGTAGTGTAGCTAACTGTTGACTGCATCGGCTGATTGACGAGCAAACTTATTTTAACTGGTTGTTTCATTGGACAGTACATCAGCTATGAGGCCATTGTTGTCATTGAAAACAGTGGTGGAGAGTCCTTGCTCCCCTTTTCTGAGGCATTATGTGCACGGAGAGAAAATTCTTAGAAAAATTACTGTGCTCGTCACTGTAAAGTGAGTGCAAGTGACATCTACAGAAAATTTTCTGAGTGAGATTGGGAAAAATTCACTATTTGTCCAATAAATTTTACTGTACATCATAAGAATCTTTACTGTGCTAGCATGGTAATTTTTCCATTATCACTCAAATGCACTCAGATTATGAGACAGTACAGTAATTGTTCTAAGATTTTCCTCTCCGTGTGGAGAGAATGGTCAGGTAGCTTACTCCTTGAGTTATCGTTCTCTGCGCATCCTGCCTCAGTCACCTACTATTCTTCTTCTTCTTATTCTTTTCCTTGTTTCTGTACTACTAACACTAGTTATATTTTACTAACAAAATGGACTATACAACGTGTAACGTTAAATGCGCAAAACCTCAGACACCCCAACTGATTTTTAATTCAATTGACCTATTTCAGAGAGAAAATAAGTCATTAAAAAAGTGGTAAAGGTTTTATGTGCTATTTTAGTTTTACTGGCCATTCTGATCGTTTCTTGCGTCTGCGACGACGCTTTATCGAGGGAGGAGTCGTCACCGGGTCGCTGCGCCGCGCTGACATTGGCTTGCTTGACCTATTAATAAATAGACACGGCAACGTTTTTAATGAAGATTTTTTGAAAAATGTGGCCTATATTAAAAAGTGGTTCAATTAATTTGTGCCCGTTATTCTGATCAAACTATTTTCAGGTTTTGCGCATTTAACGTTACACGTTGTATTGTTTTCCGAAATTAATGAATAAATAAAAATATTATAAGGCCACTCATCAGCTAACTCGGTAAAACTCAGCCGGTCGATTCTGTGAACATCTCACCGAGTAGTTAAGTGAGCTGTTATTACACCTGATGATTGACACTATTTACAGCTCACTTCACTTAAGAATTCACGGTGACATTTTTACAGAATTAACTGGCGGTTTTTGAGTATAGACCCCCAGTCTAATCATTCAGTGTAATTCCAAGTTAGGCCCGGCGCCCATTATCGGCATCATACGGCATTATACGACTGAGGATTTTAGGTGGCAAATAGTAATATACTATAACATAATGGCAATAAAGTAGAAATTTCCGTGATATGTGGTCGTAATAACAAAAATACCGCTTCGGTATGCTTGAGGCTGGTGTATCGGCAGCCTTGAGAATGCTTCGGGATGCTTCGGCATCCTTCGGCAACCTTCGGTACGCCGCCGGCGCCGAGGCAACACTCGGGGGATAGTTAAAGAAATACGATATTGAGACGCTTTGGCAAGCTACAGGACGGTGCGGCATCCTTAAGGACGCCTCGTCATCCTAAGAACGTTGCAGCATGCCAAAGCATAATTGCCGATAGTGTGCGCTTGCATGTAAGATGCCGAAGGATCCTTTTCCTTGCCGATGCCGATAATGGGCGCCGGACCCTAGAGGTAGCACGTGAACATCTGGGACAGTCGTCAAGAGCAGCTAGAGAAATTGACTTTAGTGACTGCAGTTGCTCTTTCTGACTGAGCTGTAAGTCATTGATTCCTGAAGCTTATCATGTCCTTAAGAAGACGAATAGCGAATTACCCTCATAATATCAGCTCTTAGAGGCCTAATGAACGAAATCCTTCCCCAACACATTTTCACGTCAAACGAAACGTTTTAATCAACCGTTCTCTGAACTTCCCTACGACTTAAACCAGCAAGGTAATTGCGTAACACACTATCAGTAGCAATGGGTTTCATTTTGACAGTTCAACAACATTCATTGCGTTATTTACGTTGTTGAGCAGACACATTTTTCGAACATATGGAGCAATGGATTAGCGATATGCTTCAAAATGATTCAAATTGAGAGTAATAACACACTTGTTACGCAATTAGGGTGCAGATTATTTCATCATCTAGCAAGGCCTTTTGGATACATTAGGTATACGAGATCGTAAAAAATAATTTTATTTCACATAGACCTACTTGGGCCGGACTGAGGGGCCCGTGGCTAAATAATAACAGCCGCACAGGTCGACCGATCAGGTTAAGTTAGGTACGCTTGCCGCGGTTGGTCTGTGGATGGGTGACCATCTTTACATACCGAGACCCCCCCGTGCCTCGGAAAGCACGTTAAGCCGTTGGTCCCGGCTGTCATTCGTAGATCTTTGACAGTCGTTACGGGTAATCAGAAGCCCGAGTCTGACAACCAGTCTTATCTAAGGGTATCGTATTACCCAGTAACTGGGTTGTGGAGGTCAGATAGGCAGTCGCTCCATGTAAAATACTGGTATTCAGCTGCATCCGGTTAGACTGGAAGCCGACCTCAACATAGTCTAGCTTCTGATGTTTCATAAGTGACCTACTCGGGCACTTATGAAACATCAGAAGCTAGACGTGCATGGTTCTAATTGTTGTTGTTTCCTATGCGAAAGAGCCAGCAAGATATGTAATTGGCTTTCATAATATTTCCAAATTACAGTATTAATAGCTTTGGGAGGACAGTGTAGGCCGGTCAACTACGCGTAGTACCTACTCAACAATCAGGTACCTACTTGACAAAATACAAAATGGTACCAGATCGAATCACTTGCGAGTCCACAACGCTGTTTAAGATCCTTTCCACCAAACATTATTTTGTGTTACGACATTTTTAGAGATTAACTTAGGATTTTGTTGCAGGTGTGGTTCCAGAATAGACGCGCGAAGTGGCGCAAGCGAGAGAAGGCGCTCGGCAGAGATCATGCTCCATTCATGCACCACGACCACGGTAAGAAAGCACTTTATTTTATTTAATTCTGTTCGGGAAACTACAGCAAATTTATTAGGGGATGTTCATTTATTACGTAAGACGATCTGAGGGGGAGGGCGTTCAAACTAGTCTTATTTTTTCTTACGTGGGAGTGGGACGGGTGTAGATTGTTCTTATGTAAGATATCAAAAGTAAGCAAAAAGTCGCTTTTGAAATTTTTTTCTTTGCAATTAGGGTCACTCTCTTTAGAGCCTTCTGTACATCCTTTTACACGTGCAGCCTGTGGGCGGTCTATACTCAAAAAGCGTACAGTGCCCTACGGGTGCAGTACAATAATGCGCTTAGAACGATGTTGCGGCTGCCCCGCCACTGTAGTGCTTCACGTATGTTTGCGGAGGCGCGCATCGATTGCTTTTACGCTACTCTGCGCAAGCGGTGCGCGTCAATGCTGAGCAGAGTACGGGCTAGTCGCAACAGTGTTTTATCAATGATAGCCAGTAGACTTGACTGTCTGTACGTGGGTCGATGTATTAATGCTCACATTAGTATTGATACCTCGACTCATGGGTCAGGCAGGGGGCGAGTATATTAAGGTTGTTTTACTAACACTAGTTATAAGTTTTTATACTACTAACAAATTGGATCCTGGTTATCTGAAATAAAAACTTATTATTATTATTATTGCAAAGAAAAAAATCTCCGAATCGACTTTAATAAATGAACAGCCCAAATTAGAAGAAACACTGATTTTTTCAAAAGGAACGCTGAAATGTTGCCAGTTCAAATATGGGGGCAGAATCTACAGAATGCCAAGTGCTACGATCTTTACATACTCCTTTTGCTTCGTTTCATACAACTTTACCTTTCTGAAGCACATCACCAATAAGGTTACTATACTTCCAGCCGGTCGATTCTGGAAAAATCTCACCGTGATAACTAAGGTAAAGTGAGCTTAGAGTGAGCTGTGAGTCATGCTGATGCTAGGGATTAACACTATTGACGACTCACTCCACGCTCACTTCACCCAAGTTTTCACGGTGAGATGGTTGCAGAATCGCACGGCAGGACGTTCCCTCTCGGCGTTACGACTCACATCTGCCTTGTAAATACCTTTTGTTGCTCATGTTCATGACCAAACCGTACCTATATCTGTATTTTCTATTACTTATATCCAAAACAACATTAATAGTCCAAAACAAACACGTTGATAATTACATTGGAAAAATACTTTCCTTGTCAAACGATACACATCCCTCTATAATGACAAGGTACAGTCATCATAAAAACTCACAAGTTATATATTTCACGTAATTGGTCCCCGTTTATCGGCCACAGGGCGGTAATGAAATACGAACCGATTGCACCCGATGTTTACCGATCATTTACCGATCGCTATCAGCCGTGTGAGCAAGCAATCTGTACATAAACTAGGGTTGATGATCGTTTGGGAACTTTTCGTAATTGCACAATTAGGAGTGAAATAGTCTAACAGGGTTTTTTGTAGTTTTGTGAATTTAAAATTTTATAAAACTTAGCGCCGGTTTTTTGAACGAAAATTATCAAGCAAGCGTAAACTGCTGCATTTAGATCTTGATAATTAATCATTCAACGTAAATAATAATCATTGCTTCCTATGTTCGAAAAAAATGTCTCTCAACAACGTAAATAACGCAATGAATATTGTTGAACTGTCAAAATGAAAGCCATGGCTATTGTTGGTGTGTTACGCTCGTGGTTACGCTATTACCCTTCAGGGCCCTTAGTGCTGGGAACGGTCATCAAAAGCGTCCCGAAATGAATGTGATTACACGAAACTACTGAAATACTTACTGGCATAGTACTAAAACATTTTTAATGAATAATTAAACTGAATATCCTTCGTGACATTTGAACCAACAGCAGACTGTTTCTTCATCACTGAACATCATAAATCAAAATAGAAATGTCCGCTGTTTTATTATGTAAACCCTAATAAGCATTACATCACGGGCTCGCCGAGCGGGTGTCAGTCACACCGAACTCACCGACAATTATTAGTAGCAATTGCGACGTAATTGGTCGTCACCCCTACGAACCGCGCGCCCTGATTTAAAATGCCACTTTTAAAACTTCACGTGTGTGCTCATTACATAATGATTTATATTGAATCTTTGTTGCTATGTTGCTTTTTTTTCTGAAAAAGTCTCGCAATATTGATTTTATTATATGATTGACATGTAAAAGTGTTTATACAAACCTAGGTACTTACAGAAAATAAATCATTTATTATTTACCATTTGTTCTAAGTTCAGACTGGCTATTTGGTGATTTGATGATTTGGAATGATTTTTTTTATTCTGTAAATTAAATGACTAACTTAATTATACAAATACATACAAAAAACCATTTTGTTTTTTTTTTGGTCACTTAGGCTTCGGAGTACTCGTCCGCATCGCTGTCATCGGGAAACGTGCCCAGAATACGCCACGTTGAATAGCAATGCTAATTGTTTGGCCAAAGAACGAGCCAGCCCAATTTTCTGTAAATAATTTATAGGAATCACTTTTGCACGACATATTAAATAAAATCTAGGTAGAGTCGACATTTCCTATCTCTGAGTTTGTTTCGCAATTTCTTCTCAGGAGTAGTCCCCCTGAGAAGAAATGGCAAAACAAACTCAGAGGTAAAAGTCTCTTTTAAAGTCCGGACATAATCTTGGCCAGATCATGTGAGGAGCATGTAGATTTGTGCCTGAAATGGTCTTTAGAGGAAAGAGTTACACAGATTTGAGTGGACCTGTCCAACTCAACTCGACTTAAGGAGCAACTCAGAACTTTAGGAGCTCAATGGCAGATGACGATACAATCAACTTTATGGCATTGGCACTATGGGGATATAGAAGGACAAGAGATGGTGTAAATTTATTTGTCGTCACTCTTACATAACATTCTTGAGGGGCTTGTGGCTAAGTAATAACAGCCGCACGAGTCGATCGACATAATTATTTAGAAAAAAAAAAAAATAATAACGGTTATAAACAAAATATAGGGACATAGCATTGGTAGGTATACATTATATCGTAAAATAACTTATAAACTAGTATCATTAACCAGGGAGAAAACAGAGGAATACGTTACAGTCTGGCCGTCGAGAGAGTGCGTTCATGACAGCAACGATTTTAGTAGGTAGCTAATAAAGATCAAATTCGCAAAACACGTATTCGTTTGTATGAAACTGACAGGTGTCAAAAACGTATTCTCGTCGTCGGCCGCACTGGCCAACGACCACGTTTTCTCTTAAATATGCTTCCTTATAATGTAAAGTATACATTACTTTACTTTATAAGGAAGCGTGCGACCTTTTTTTTTGTCGTAAAACCATGGTTTTACCATTAAATTTTTTTTGAACGACAATCAAAGCTGCCTCAAAGCGAAAATACAGTAAAAGTAATTGTTACGGAAACTCACTTACATCGCTCGATAGAACGATATTAGGGCGTCATTATACTAATGCGCGTATAATGACGCGCGCAGTTTACGCGATGCCCCGATAACGACAATTACTGGCAATCCGTTTACAGGCTGATATATTGACTGTTAACACTTTTGTGTGTGATTGTACAGACACCAGCACATCAAGTTACTACAATCTGTCAAATTTCTTTGATAGATTTTTAACTTTATCGTTATTTATTTAATACTTCAAGCACATAAATGTACACAGGCGGACTTAATGCCATAGATATTGAAAGAGGTTCAAAGTTGATTGGGAAAATTTGACAGTTTAGGATAGCTTGATGTGCTGGCGTCTGTATGTGCATATGCATTTACCTATGTGTGTAGTAACTTTTTTTATATGACGTGTTATATGTTTCTGATATCCTAATTATGGAATAAACAATTTTGTTTCGTTTTTATTTTATTTTATTTCATTAATGTGTGTGATCGAAAGGAATGCTCTCACTTTTAGGAATATGTGTGGCACTCGGCAATATTGAAGCTACAATTACTTACAGAATTTCATAAGAACCGGATCAGCACCCTAATTGCGTAACATACTATTACTCAATTTGAATCATTTTGAAGCATATTGCTAATCCATTGCTCCATATGTTCGAAAAATGTGTCTGCTCTACAACGTAAATAACGCAATGAATGTTGTTGAACTGTCAAAATGAAACCCATTGCTACTGATAGTGTTTCGCAATTAGCCTGCAGTAGTTCCAATTAATTACCCACTTTAAAATATTAGTGAAAAATTATAGATTAGTATGAATTATAAGCAGTCGCTGGGGGGCGTCCCACACTACGCTTGCCGATACGCGGTCTCCACTCCAGGACTCGTCAGCTCCACCGGCCATCGGCCCTTCGACAGACAAGATGGACGCACGACCTAAAGAAGGTGGCTGGGGTGGATTGGATGCGGAAGGCGGAGGACAGGGTGTTGTGGCGCAGTCTGGGAGAGGCCTATGTCCAGCAGTGGACTGCGATAGGCTGAGTTGATTGATTGATAAGCAGTCGCTTGTCTATTAACTCTTTTGTTAGTGTAGGGAACCTTTTGTGTGTTTCGTTTAGGTCCGTGTTTGTGTGTGCGTGGCTCGTTACCGGGCACGCGACAATTTTGATAATTGCTTGTGATGTGTATTGAAACGCTTACTTCATAATATTTATAACTTCAATGTAACCGCAGGACGGTCGTTAGGGTTTGTAGGTAATAGGTACTATATTTTGTTTCACATAAGCCTACATGGGCATACGAGTATAATATGAAACGTCAGAAGCTAGGTGCACGGTTCCAATTATTATTGGTCGTTTTCTATTGAGAAGAGCCGCCAAGAAACTCCACGGTTACTGTTTTAAAATAATTAGCTTTTGCAAGGTTTTCAAATTACAGTGTTAATAGGTACAATATTATACAGGAACAATATTTTGGGTACACTGGCGGACAAAATAGATGGGCCGTTTATTAGGCACTGGGCTGGGAGATATGTGCGTACAGACGTACATGTGCAAAATTAAATTGTTATTTTTTGATTGTGATGTCACTTTTGTTTTAATTTAATTTTAGTTTTCACTAACAATAGGTTAAGGCAATACTAACACATTATGGATCCTGTAATCTGAAATAAAGAGTTATTATTATTATTATTATAGGTGGAGGAACACAGTGTAGATAATAAAATCAAAATCAAAAGACATTTATTCAAACTATGCTGAGAATCAGCACTTTTCGAACGTCAAAATTACAAAAGATAGTCCCCAAAACGCCCGCCCTTCACCACTTCCTAGTGCATTCGCTGGGGAGAAGACGTGGCGCAACAAACTCCCCAGTAGCACAGCTGTCTGTTCAGTCTGAAAATACTCGAATGAATACAATACAAGGTATGCAAAGTAATTAACATTACAAGAAACAGAACACTAAATTAAATTATTTGCTATATGTCAGCTAGCCACGCCAATATACCAACAAATACAAGAAAAACTATACGTACTCAAGCAAACAATATTATATCAAAATTAAAAATGTAACCAAAAACTTACTATCTAAATAAAAGCCTCCAGGTATAAAGGGCGTGACCGCTTAAATATTTATGCAATGCTGGGTTCTGTTTACATAGCTGTCACTTAAATTCACAAATGATAAACTAGTACCATCGAAGTAAACTAAATAAACAAGTTATTACTAATGACAACAATAAAACCATGGTCAGCAAAACGACCAGTCACCACAAGCAGCACCCGTTCACGAGCATAACGCAAAGATATGCCACTACCCCCCTCGGCATATTAGAGGGAAGGAGGCAACCCGACCCCCGACGCTACCGCAAGCAGTGACATCTAAGGGTGCATGACGAACTTGCTGCCGGTTGCTTAGTACATACAATATATTGGCATAAGGGCAGGAGAACGGTGATGATGACGACACTTTTGAGATACCCATAGAATTGTGGTCATAGACTCATGGTTGTTCCTTAACGATGGCAGGTTTTTCTTGTGCGGCAGATTTCCATAGTGGATGAACATCTTGTCTTTGTCCGCTGCTAGCTGGAAAAGCGTTATCCCACACACAAGTGCCCAATACCTTCTCAAGATAATTATTGGTTTATTTATCTATTTAAACTTTACGCACAAAAGGTACAAAGGCGGACTTAATGCCTTAGGCATTCTCTACCAGTCAACCGAGGGTGGTGAAGAGATTAGATGGCAGGTGCTTTGGTTGAGAGGACAGTGTACAAAATAAAAAAATTAAAAAAAAATATAATAAAAAAACAACCGATTTCCAAAAAAACACTACAAACTGAAAAATAACTTTAATTTTGGAAGTCGGTGTCGTTGGTTTCGCATTTTTGTTTTTTGACACCGTCTTCCGAAATTAAAGTTATGTTTCAGTTTTTAGTGTATTTTTGGAAGTCGGTTGTTTTTTTTTATAAAAAAAGTTTTTTATTTTTCACTTTTTAGTTATAACTAAAAAGTAAAAAATAAAGAATTTTTGTTTTTTGTTTTTGTTTTTTTATTTTTTATTTTTTGTTTGGGGTTAGCAAATAAATTCATATAACACTACTTGCTATGTAAATTTCAGTGACAGAAAGCTGCATCTGCGTTTATAGGGAACAGACGTGATGTTATGTGGTGCGATTGCGTAAACAATGCATACATATGCGATAGCAGCAATCGCGGTTGTTTTACTGGTATTTAGTGAAGAGTTCCGTAGTCTGTCTCCGAAACTCATCACCAGATCTTTATGAAATTTAAATGGGACCATTTCGGAATAAACCTTTATCGAACAAAAAAAGAATTTTGCAAAACCGTCTTGATCACGCGGGCGACGCGACGGCGCAACGACGTTGTTTCGCTGGCGGCTCAGAGTCGGCGCGCAGTAAGCACGCGGTTCGCTGCGAGTTGAGTTATACGGTAGTGGCAAGCGCACTGACTGCCCGCCGTTGGCTTTTTCATATTGACATTATGAAATATATTATACAACACACATTTTAATGCTCTACACGTTTTAATTTTAGTTTAGTTGGAAAATAACTGGGGCAGGTGCAGACACCACAAGGGGCTTATTGTGGCGACATCGGCGCGCTATCACCTGCCTAACCACATTACAATAAACAAACATCAAATTATTTATCTATTAACTGTAGGCACCTACTCGTGATTTTGTCAAAGGGTGCTTTTACTATGCAAAGTGAAAAGAGGGTCCTTGGACACACGTTCGATATCAAATTGATAAGTTCTGGTAAATATTTACAACTCTTGATATTTCCTCGTTTAACGTAGTTAACAGCGGGATGATTGCGTAATACATTAGCAGTAGGTATGGCATTTATTTTGACAGTTCAAGAATTATATTGCGTTCTGGCAAATATGTAGGTATTTACAACTCTTGATAAATCCTTGATTAACAGCGAGGTAATTGCGTTATACATTAACAGTAGGTATGGCTTTCATTTTGACAGTTCAACAACATACATTGCGTTATTTACGTTGTTGAGCAGACAATTTTTTCGAACATAGAAGTAATGGATTAGCAATGTTCTTCAAAATGATTCATGTTGATAGTATCTATTCAGAAGAATAACTGTAGCTATCCTGTTATCCAGGCTGTTATGACAGCTCACTCGGGGCCCGTGGCTTAATGATAACCGCCACACCTGGTCGATCGAAGGTTAAGCTACGCTTGCCGCGGTCGGTTCATGGATGGGTGACCATCCATTAAATATTCTCTCCGGGCCTTGGAAAGCACGTTAAGCCGTTGGTCTAGGTTAGGCTGCCATTCGTAGATCTTTGATAAGCGTTACGGGTAGTCAGAAGACCAAAATACTGACAACCAGTCTTGCCTAAGGGTATCATGTTATCCAGTAACTGCGTTGTGGAGGTCAGATGGGAAGTCGCTCCATGTAAAATACTGGTATTTAGCTGCATCCGGTTAGATTGGAAGCCGGCCCCAATATAGTTGGGAAAAGGCAAGGCATATTCATTGATTGATGTTGAAGTTTCTTACCCGTTCTTCTCCATAGGAACGTCCTACTTTTTTGAATGGGCAACTCAGAAAGATGAAACTATTTATCTTTCTGACTAACTGACCCGTTGACAATACAAAAGTGCCTGTAATTGGTTTATTTCAAATAAATGTCTTGAGAGCAGTGGTGGCGAGTTGTAGGTCGTGAGTTCGACCCCAGGCACCTAGGTACGTTACTTTTTGTATTTGTTTACTGTTTTGAGAGCAATGGTGATGTGCTCTCAAAACAGTAAAGGAAAACATCGTGAGGAAACCGGCATGTCCTAAAAACAAAATTTCGAAGACATGTGACATCCACCAACTCGAGGGGCCCGTGACTAAATAATAACAGCCACACAGGTCGATCGATCGGGTTAAGCTACGCTTACCGCGGTTGGTCTGTGGATGGGTGACCAATTGACAATCTTTACGTACCTACCGAGACCCCTCCGTGCCTCAGAAAGCACGTTAAGCCGTTGGTCCGGGCGGTCATTCGTAGATCTTTGACAGTCGTTACGGGTAGTCAGAAGCCCGAAAGTCAGACAACCAGTCTTACCAAAGGGTATTACCCAGTAACTGGGTTGTGGAGGTCAGGTAGGCAGTCGCTCCATGTAAAATACTGGTATTCAGCTCATCCGTTTAGACTGGAAACCGACCCTAACATAGTAGGGAAACGTTAGGCAGATGATGATGTGACATCCACCAACCCGCACTGGGCCCGCGTGGTGGATTTCGCTCCAATTATTCTCACAGAGAGGAGGCCTGTATCCCAGCAATGGGAACAGTGTATGATTATGGTTTGAGTATGAGTGCTAACAAATTGTATTGTTTCAGTGGTGGGCGAATGGGGCGGTGGTGGTCCACCCGGGGGCGAGTGGTGGGCGCTGGGCCTTGGCGCGGGCTTGGGCGCACTGGGCGTCCCCGCGCCTCTGTGGCACGACGCTGAGCCAGCTGCCGCCTTCCGAGCGCTGCTGCATAGGTATTTATGAGCACCTGTGTATGCGCACACACGTATCCACTATAGTATATCCCGTGTCGATGACTGGTCTCCGCTGAGATTGGCCGCCATGGAAAAAAATCGGTCTGAGACACTATTTGGAGTCTTCTGAACGTAGAAACACCATAACATCACTCCAAGATTAAGGATTAAAGGCAGGAGAGAGGTGTACACCCATATTTTTATGTTCATTCTAAGTATAACAGGATAGGGTCTATCGTATAGTCGTTAATCGGGGCGCAAATCCAGACTCCAGGCTTTCAACTGAGAAAGTAATGGGAAATCCTAATAACAATTTGCCCGACTGCAAACTAAGTGTACAAGTACAACCCACAAAAGTAAACTTGCGACTTCGCTTGGATGACGTAAGCAAGCGCGCAGTACTGAGTCGTCAATGGCGAGAGTGCTAACACATAGCGCGGGGGTCTGTCGGGAGGGATCGCTCAGGTCTCAAGTTAATTCTTGAGGGATGTAACATCTTGCATGCCATGTGTGTGTATACTCACGTTTTGGACAATTTAATTATTGTATCTTAGGAACCGGCCAATTGGATTAGGTAAGCTTTACTGAACATGATTCTCTCCAACAGGTACGTCCTCGCTCTTCCCCCACCAGCGCTGCGGCCCCCTGAACCAGAGCCGTCACCTTCTTCTCCTCCGTCGCCCCCTTCACCGTCCCCCTCGCTGGCCCGCCTGGCCAGTGCCGAGGCCCTGCGTCTTCGCGCACACGACGCCTTGCTTCAAGACCGCGTGGTCCTGCAGCATAACAACAAGGTCCACACGTAACCTGAACCGAGCCAATGGGAGCTCGACCCTTATGTGTACGAACCTGGACATTCTTAAACGCGTTGCTGTGTAGTGTGTTTGTGTATGTTGATAGGTTGCAGGCAAATCTTCGACGTCATATTTTCTTGGAAAAAAAACATAAGATGGTATGTTGGCGAATTCTTTCTGAAGTGGCCAACGTCTTGAGCAAGCATCAAGGCTTTTACCCTACCCCTGTAGGGTAAAAGCCTCGCTGCTGGGCAGAAAATAAAGGTAGATTTATTGGGTCTTTGATGGAAGCTTGGGGCAAATACAATTTGAGGCTTGATCTAGGTGTGTCGACAGTTTCAAATGCGGCAATCATGGAATTCAGCCACAATTTAAGCTTGAGCCATATGATGCCTACGACAATGTTTTATTCTACGCTGTACATAATCAGAGATTTTAAGTCCAAGTGTCAAAGACTGCAGTGCTGTTCTGTAAAAATCTCGTGAAAACGTCTTTAGAGACCCATTAATTTACAAAAAGCGTACATCATTAGAAGGTTAATAACTTTTCTAGAGGATCGGTTAAATATTTTCCCCAAATAATGATCCTATCAACATACATGAAACGCACCGACATTGAACATTCCGTAGCAGTATTAGGTGATTCAAACATAGTTCGTGCAACATTAGTGACAACACAGTATCGTCACAGTGAGGTGTATCTCGGTATACGAAAACAATAAAACAATAAACAATAAAACAGTATATTGCACATATTGTAGATAATTGTAGGGTATATAGCTTGGGTTACCTAGGAAAGCGGTTCCGTCATATTATAATGGGCGTCATAAAGATCTGTCATTTTCACCAGTATCTTACATTAAGGTGTCAAAACACGCTCTGTATTTTGACAGCCGTAAACCCATGTTCGCACGTAACAATATGGCGGCGTGATTTTATCGCGCAGTGGACGTTCAACTCTTTGTGTTGAGCCGAACGTTGAGAATCCAAAAGAGCGCATCATAGCGCGTCAAAATACAATTTTGGATTTTCAACTCTCGGCACTAAGCAGTGTGATGAAAATCCGCTGCGCAAAAAAAAATCGCCGCGGGAAAAACGCACCCGAGCGTACCCGGGCTCATTGTATGACCATTCACCACTTTCTTAGAAAACCAAAGATTAAGTATTTGATGACACTCTCTAACTTTTGAAACTACAAATCGAGCGACGTGTCATCACGTGTCCGTTTCACTTAGACGGACATCTTCTAAAGCCCGTGATACACATGCCTGTAACTTGCACAAAAGTATACAAGTAGCTTGCATGCCAGTCTGCTTACATGTTACAGACATGTGTATAACGGGCTAGTCAAACCTCCTATTTAGTTTCAAAACTACCTGTACTTACGACTAACTTTCTTTCATGTTACTTTTCATGGGGTTTGCTAGAAAAGCAATGTATTTCCAATGGGTCCTGAACGCAATGGCTTACAATTAAAACCCACAGGAGATGAGATTAGCCGTATAAAACCGTTTAAGTGTCTTACTGCTTCGTCAGAAACCAGCCCGCGGGTAATTGTTATCAGCGTTTGACAGTTCAACAACATTCATTGCGTTATTGACGTTGTTGTGCACACAAAATTGTAGCATGTATTGTATTGCTGTAAGCCACAAAATTCAGTATGTGGACTATATTCACATACTAATAATACTACATTTAGTAATACTTTATTACTAATTCTATTCACATACTGAATTTTATAAAAAAATAATTGAATAGTGCAGTTTCTATTGCCAATCGTATCTTTGAAACGCTCTTCTGTAAAATTGAAGTTTGTGAGTTACAACAATTTACGTGGGAGGCATCGAAATATTAACCAATTGTTTAGTAAAATCCTTCAAAATTATTTAGATTATATTAATTTGAAGAATAAAGTATGTTTATTTATTAAGTTAGATCAAGAGGCATAAACACAGAGTATTATAAAACTGGAATGCCAAAGCGCTTTACTTTTCCTGGTGTGATACTAGTCGAATAAGAGTGAATAACGAAATGAAACAGTCTTGTAAAATTATAATGACATTTCCCGTTAAGTGACTATATGAACGATTTTAGAAGTGAAAACTTACTATTAACTAGGCGTACTTTCTGAACAGTGAACGAAAGTGAACCGTCACGCTCGGGTCGGTGACGCTGAATCGGGTATACGCGGCTCCAATCGTAAGTTTTCGCTTCAATCGTGTGGTCATAAGCACCCACCTTTTTTTTCTGTACTGTCTCGTGTATATGAACTTGAAATATGTCCTTGTTACTCATGTGCCATTGCGTAAAGGACCTCGCTATTATTAAGACGTGTGCCTTAACGTTCGACGTTATATTATATGAAACTGTCGTTTTCTTTACATTCCTTTAGATCTCAACATATAGTCAAGTAGATTAGTCAGAATAATAATAATTATTGTTGTAAATACTAAATAGGCAGACACGTATCTATGTATTATTTAAGACATCATTATACAGGTCAGGTTTCTTTATTACTATAGTGATTTTATAGCGTGTTTATTTGACTGATTAAACCCACCGATTTATTTAATAAATGCATCAGTTTTATTAAGTAAAATTGTATGAAATGTGTTTTAAATGTAAATATAGATAAGGTATTTATGGGCGTCTGACAAAAGGCAGAGAAAAGAAATGATGTGAAAATATAAAAGATGTCAGTAGAAATGTTTTGTGCTTGCGTTATTTCTCTATGGCCTGAAATGGTACCGGCAGGTAAACACTTAAAAAGTCAAAATAACTGTACCTACTTATAGCCGGTGATGAAAAAACACTAGCTAATTCACTAATCGTCAATGGTATCGCATACCTGACAAATTGAATGAATGAAATTCATAACAGAAATATTTGCCCGAGCACTCCATTTACTTTTGACTCTGTTCCAAGTGTAGTCAGTGTTTTGTTCACTTCTGTCAGACAGTGTATCTGTTTCGTGATTTATACCAACACTTTACTGAAAGGTATCATACGGTAATTCTCATTGTGACGCAGAGTAGTTGAAAGTGGATTGCTCGAACAATGATGAACTGGTGATGTTCACGGGAAAAATAATTAACAGCGATATAAGTATTTAACGACCGCCCGTATGAAGTGTTTAATGAGCCATTTCTTGTTATTTTTCATGTCATGACTGTTTAGCGTTGGAATCGTAGCTAAAACAGCGGCATGGGTCAATCAATGGTTAAGCTACGCTTGCCGAGGTCGACCCGTGCATGGGTGACCATTCATAACATATCATCCATCCGTGGCCCGGAAAGCACGCTAAGCAGTTGGTCCCGATTGTCATTCCTAGACCTTCTGATAGTCGTTACGGGTAGTCAGAAGACCGAAAGAAAGTCCGAAAGTCTGACAACCAGTCTTAGGTAACACGGTAACCCAGTTACTGGGTAAATTACTTAGTCACTGGGTTGTGGAGGTCAGAAAGGCAGTCGTTTCATGTAAGATACTGGTATACAGCTGCCTCCAGTTAGACTGGAAGCCGACCCCAACACAGTTGGGGAAAGGCTAGGCAGCTTGATTGATTGAATGTTCCTGCCTCTTGTCAGATGCAGCTCAGTGTATATAATGTAAATGGTAGCATTTAATTACACGTAGTATTGCGCACATACACGCGTTATGTACCGATGTATTAATATTTATTGGAACGATTAGAAGTAGTCAGTTTGCAATAATGTGTCAGTGTAGTCGTGTTAATAAATACAAATAATAACTTTTATCGTGTTTTTGTGGTCGCCCCAAGTAATCTCCCTCTTCCTAAGACACCTGTCCCACCACCGACGAGGAAGCGACTAGCTATCGACTATTTTCTCGCACAAGAAATGTACAAAAGATCAGAAAGAAAGAAGAAAGAAAGTAGATTCAGTGTAAGTAAAAAAAAAAAAAAATTTATTGATTTTTATTTTTTTATTTTATTGCACTGATTTCCGAGATACAGGTTTTTACCTAGTTTGGAAATCAGGAGTTCATTTAGGTTAGAAGCCTCTGAAATGTTATGTTTTTAGTATTGAAACTGTAGTAGGCTAAGTTCTGATTTTGTCCAATAAACGTTATTATTATTATTTATTATTATTGTCAGGCATCAAGGCCCATAGGGTGTTAGTATTACATCTTACTTAAAAAACTATATGAGTAACAAGCAGGAACACTAAAAAAGACAATCACAATCACAGGAAGGTTTAACAAGCTTTGTTGCCAACATGTAGCTTGGTAAACCTCCCCATTGTACGCCCATCCAGCCTCCCTACAAACACCTTCAGAATGCTGTTGCTGCTTCCCCTCACTCGGTATATTACTGAGGCAACTTTCTTCCGCATTATCGCAAAGTACATAGTCGTAAAATAATAAATAATAATTGATAAATAATAATAATTATCAAATATTAATAATAAAATAAAAAAATATATAAATATTAACAATTAATAGTTGATCGCTGACTGTTCACACCACCAGCGAGAACTCTGTCAAACAAACAACAGCCGTGCGATTCTGTAACCATCTCACCGTGATAACTAAGGTGAAGTGAGCTTAGAGTGAGCTGTAAGTCATGCTGATGCTAGGGATTGACACTATTGGCGACTCACTCCACGCTCACTTCACACAAGTTTTCACGGTGAGATGGTTACAGAATCGCACGGCTGTTTGCGAGAAACGAGTAGAGCTAGCACTCGCTTTGCGTTAATCGCCGGCAGTGGGACAGAAGCCTATCACTTATTAAGATTATGTTGCCATTATTTCTGAATTTTTCACTGCAAGTGGTCTCTCCTTTGGCTTTGCAATAAAGCTGCATCAGTGGTAAATATAAGTTTAGGCGTTTGGTAAGGTCGTCAAAATTACCGGCGGGCGATAAGATTCTGACGAACACCAGTGGCTCACCGGTGGCCGTATACAACGCATCTATAAATCTCACCGTAAAAACTTAGGTGAAATGAACTTGAAGTGAGCTGACAATAGTGTCAATGCCTAGCATCAGATGGAATGACAGCTCACTTCCGAGATTGAAAGAGTGAGATTGTTACATAATATACTGGCAGGTTTTGAATACAGCTTCTAGGAGTTTTAACACGCACCTACAAGAAAGATTTCTTTGAATGTCTAGCTAGAAAGTAGTGGATTTCTATTATTTTGTTTTCTTATAAAAAAAAATAAGTTTAGTTCAAGTACCAAGACTCATATACAAACAGAAACATAAAAAGATACAGACAGGACAACAAGCACCTAGACAAAAACTAACACTCACAAGGTAACAATATGTCTGCTGCAGCATTGCCCGATATAAGGGCATTCCAGTCTGTTGGCGATCATCGCCAGACTATTGCTAATCATGTTATATTTTATGCAAGACAGTAAATAAGTAAGTTGCATGAACCCTTTTCATGTATGGGTAAGGTACATTTAAACGATAATACTGAGAGAGTTCAACTTGTGTATTGATTGTCCAAGTACAAACACTCAAAACTATGATAAATGATCGACTCGCGACGAAAGGGTCCTTTTGAATGCTACGCGACTACTGAACGCTAACTCAAACCACGTAATTATATTTTACAAATAAGCCGGTCGATTCTGTAAAAATCTCACCGTGAAATCATAAGTGAAGTGAGCACTTAATAGTGTTAATCCCTAGCGAATGACAGCTCACTCCACGCTCAATTCACCCAAGCTTTCACGGTGAGATGGTTACAGAATTGCACGGCTGTATTTGAAACAGGTCCATCTGAATACTTCATCACCTCTTTATTTAACAATCGCTAAATCGTTCATAACCATCATAAAACTTTTTGTTCAAGTTTTCTTCCCTTCAATGGGGGCTCCCACACGAGGGTGTGCACGAGATGTGCACATCAGCTCCTCCGTCAATTGTTCCACAAAGAACTCAAGTGTTTGAAGACAGATTAATTTGGTAAAAATTCGGGAGTCTACTGGGGAGCGCATTAAGCCAGGCCACATATGTCGATGTAGGTACCAGAAAAATCATTTAGCTGGTTGGTGGGTACACAATTTTTAATTTTAGAGTTTTGGGAGTTATACCTACCTAGTTTTAATACAAGTAAGCACCGTTGTGATATTATTGGGTCCTATGGCAGCAAATGTTCGTTATAGCAAGTCACGTTCGATGACAATCACATTATGTTGATGTACCATTATCTGTATTTTCGGGAAATAAAGATATTTATTATTATTTATTATTATTATTATTATGTTGAGGTATGTTATGTTGATGTTTACGTTTGACGGCAGTTGGTGTCTTTGGATCTGTATTTTAGTTTTTTGTCACCGACTTCCGAAATTAAAGTTATTTTTCACTTTGTAGTGTTTTTTTGGAAAACGGTTGTTTTTTTTTAGTTTTTGGTGGGTCAGTTTGTAATTTATCTAAGTTACATTAGCTTAATATCAACTGCTCATCACGTTTTACAACATATTGCTTTCCCCGAGGCAGGGACGTTAATTGTTGAGGAGTTCTCCTAGTAAGAACCAGGAGAACTGGAGCTGATTGAGAAGTCACCATCAGCTCCGCTTCACCATACGCATTGTGACGAGCATAAATTGCTTAGCAACCACATTAAAGTATCTAATCGAATCGCAACGCGTGAAATACCTACTTATTATTGAGTAGTTCCGATGGCCATCTGTGGTCTTCATCATCAGTTCCACTTCACCAAATGGTGCTTTCCGAGAGCAAATGTACCAGTTATTATAAAAATACCCAAATCGCTCTATGAAATATGCCTATAAAATTTGAGCGTTTCCATCGATTTCCATGAACCCATGGAAATCGATGGAAACCCTCAAATTTAATCCTTCCTCATTAAATTCCGACTTGGTGACAATGGGACCACCTTTCAGACAAAAAAAAAAAAAAAATCTATAATTGACGGAGAAATCAGTGAACATACATAAAAAAAACATACAGTCGATCATACCTCCTCCTTTATGGAAGTCGGTTACAAATAGGCCAGCTCTCTGGTCACGTGATGAGTCGAAATACTCGATGAGCACTTGAACCCCAAGGTAATTCAACCCCAAAGTGTATTGTAACTTTATAAGATTGTATGTGATGTATTTGAAGACAGATTGTCTTCAAATCCAAACCCAAAACATTACAAACTTCATAATGAAATTCAGCATAACATCACCCATCCACTAACATAGGCATTCAATAGTTGAGGAGTTCTGAACTCGGCCGGGAGCCGTCGCACCCGTGGCGTGGCGTTGCGTCGATCTGCTTAGCGCCGCTCAGCCCTCCCTTAATCTCCTTAAACTGTTACTTATTGTTCACGACGACGCAGGGGTGGAGGAGAGAGGAGGCAAGGGGGAGGATCACGCCCACTCCGCAAATGTCTTCGTCGAGCCTGTAATTGGTGAACATCTGACACATTTATTTCGCACTTTCAAAGATACTTTAGTGTGAAATGAGTTTGGTAGAATTGTAATTAAGAGTTGCTCTGTGGAGTTGTACTCACGAATCTTATGTACCTACCTACGAGCGTTCTACATAATGTATGAGAGTGCCAAATAAAAAAAAAAAAAAGTAAATGCTTCTTGTGCCTGTGTCGCAATTGATTTTGGTTAAATAAGATCTCCTTCATTACGATTTCCTTCAGCCTTGTAAATACATGGTGAAATTGAATTCATTGGCATCCTTTTAAGAGGTCATTGTACTCATCATTATGAACAACATTTACTATGGGACCAATCCTGAAATCGCGAAAAAAACAAAATTGCATGACATTACACTCACTTATGACTTGCTAATAAGATTGTATGGTAATTTGGTAAGGCCAAACACAAATATATGGAAATATGTAGTTATCGGTTCTGAGAGGTAAGATCTGTGACCAACAGTAGTTAGTAATAAAGACAAAAATAAACTAAAATTCAGCCTGCCGTGCGATTCTGTAACCATCTCATCGTGAAAACTTGGGTGAAGTGAGCGTGGAGTGAGTCGTCAATAATGTCAATCCCTAGCATCAGCATGACTCACACCTCACTCTAAGCTCACTTCACCTTAGTTATCACGGTGAGATTTTTCCATAATCGACCGGCTGTTATATGAATTACCCGTTTTTTCTTTCTATACCTACACGTCACGCCTAAATTTACAGGTATAGTGACGATTTTTTGGTGCCTGGTTTTTGCGTAGTTGGTTTAAACCAACTGTAAACTGTCATCTTGAACAAAGCACATAACCTGCCCTATGAATGATTATGTCAGGGGTCCAGAATAAATTTTGGTAAAAGGAAAACCAAATCGAAAACTAAATTATTTCCAACAAGATCTCGGTTATATTCGTCGGTGTATCACGTCCGTCCGCTCCTAACTCAGTTAACTTTGTGATGGACTTGGTTAACAACAGTGTGTGCTCTAGGGATTAATAACCAAGACTCCCCGTAAAAAGCTTAAGGATCCTTTCATTTTGAGGTTGAGTTGCTCTTGTAAGTCTGTTTTAGGCTATTAGTAGTGTATCATATTCTTACGCGAATAGATGAAATAATTAAAATAGATGAAATAAAGACATAAGTGGAAGTTTGAAAGTGGCACCGGTGACGCTGTGTGGAAGTTGTGTGGAAATTGGTGGTCACGTTATGGGCCTGTGATGCGGAGGAATGAGGAAAATGTAGTTAAGAAAGTTTTGAGTATGAATGTGGATGGTTAGAAGAATAGGAGAAGATCAAAGAAACGATGGATGGACTGTGTAAGAGATGGTTAGAAAGGGGTGACTACCGAGACGACGACTAATAGGAAAGTATGCTAGAAAAAGCTGGTTGCGCCGACCCCAAATAAATTGGAATAAGGGCAAGAGAATGATGTTGATGATAATGGATGGAGTAAGAAGGTTGGTGAGATGACTTTGTAATTTTTGTAGTTATAACATTACGTTTGTGGTTCTAACTAGCTTGCATTGTCCCACTGCAGCGCAAAGGCCTCTCTCTCCGGTTTGCATACAATCTAGAAACGCGGCAGCGTATCAAGCCAAGTTCAAGCTAACTGAACTGGCGAGCAGCACCGTGTGTAATATTATTACACGAACAATTTGGAGCCACTTTTGACCACCTCATAACTCAAAAACTGTTTCACGTAAACATGTCAAATTTTTCTAATATATTGAGACTTGCAAGATACATGTGCTCCAAATTTCATAAACACCTCAAACGGTTATTTAGATATTAACGTCCAAAAATCGTCATTTTTATCACTGACTGACCTATAGATCAAAACTCTAACCCGGTTCCAGATGACCTAGAAAGTTGAAATTTGGAATCCAGATAGGTAGTTAGATGTCAAAATTTTGTTCCGTATTTTAAAATTAATTTTAAGTAGTAATTAAGTAAACTTAAGGTGTAATTTTATGTGTAAACGTAATATAATTGTACAAATACTCAGGATTATTGTTTTCCTGTAAATAGATAAAGTAATACACAGTGTTTGTTACACACCGGTAACCTAAAACCATCAGCTGACGTTCGAACTACGGATTAAAACGGGGAGTATTTGTTCACTTTTACTTTCTAATAGCACACAATTATCATTGTAACTCTGTTACACATCCTTGTGAAGTCGTAACATAGATAGTTCGCTAATTTAACACCCTGAATTGGGTCTAAATCGCACTGCTTTCATCGTTGAAAACGAAACTTAGCGAAGATTCTGTTATTTTTATTTTGATCTTTAATATTAAATACAACAATAAAAACCCCCAAGACCCCCAAAGACTTTCATGATCATTGTTTTTGCATTCCGTTACACCTTCGGTAATATCGAAAATACCTTTAAAATCTAGGCAACCTACCCACTTAAAGAAAAGTAAAATCCTAAGGCAATAAAAAGCATCCAAATTTTACATCCTATTTGATAATAAAGCCTTGAAAATAGCCCTTAAACCAATTCAGTATCCAACCTAATTTCTCCACTTAACTACATTAACTTCTCCTGTTTTCCCTTCATTTCCAACCCCTTCATTTCCAACCCTATCTTATTTATCTGACTTTTTCTCACCGTTTCTTTATTCTAATTCCAGTAAGACATCCTGAAACCATGCCTGTGATGACCCGTAAGGCTACTGCTCAGGAAATGGACCTTAAATTGAGAACGGCCCTCCAAAAACTTGAAGCAACTCAACTCCAATGTGACCAATTGCTACTGGAGAATGATGAAAGTGAGGAGGAGATCAAGAAAATAGTTAGCAAAAATTCAAGCCTTAAACGGGAGCTAGTAGACCTACATCAACAATATCAGAATGTTGTTGAGGAACGCGATCAACTGAAGGTAGTCACAGATGGTTTCAACAACTGTAGTAATTTGTATGAGGAGGCTTTAAGTAAAGTTAGGGACCTAGAAGATGAATTAATTCATGCTAATATTCGTATCATCCAGTTAGAAAAAGAAAAAGAATGTCATCAGGTTAAAGAAACACACCAATTATATAATGAATTATTAAATAGTGATTGTAACCCTCATTCCTTAATAACTATTGACCTTACTGAAGATTCCGTGCTGAAACAGAATTATAGTCATAAATTTAGCCATAACAAAATGAAACAATATGCAAGAATGAATAGAATAATTAAAAAATGTAATCGATTTAGGAAACAACAAAAACACTTTTCCAAAAATATTCTACTGAGGAAAGAACGTGTTGATCTATTGAATAAATTAAACAATTATCAAATCAAATTAGAAGACAGCAGAAAAATCTATGAAATTGATACACAGCGCTTACAGTCTGACATACAGGAACTTGAGGGCAGACTTAGTTCCCTTTACATTAAATATGTGGGTTCTCAGAACCAAATTAAAGAACATATTCTTGCTGCAAATGAGTTAGTTTTGTGTCAGTGTACTTGTCAGACAGTTTCTCAGCATGTCACTGTCCAGCCTGAGGCAACGGACGACCCGTCCCAGGCTGAGAGTTTATCTCAAGAGTGTACCCTTGACCAGGACGTATCTGATATGGTACAAGATCTTTCTCAAGTGGTACAGCATGAGATTGGTAGATGTCCATCTTTCAGTAGTCATGAGTTTTATGATTCAGTTATGTTCTCAGATAGTATAGGAAGAGGTTTAGGTAAATTAATTAGTAACCACCTGACTTATTCTACTAAAAACTATTGTATGCCAGGGTTAAACTACAAACAAATAATGGCATCAGTAACAGGAAATGTATTTAATCCTAAAACCAACATTACTGTATTTGTAGGTAACAGTTCTAAGGTCAAAAAATATGAAATCACTGACTGTGTAACTGAGTTGTTAAAGTTAAATTGTAGTAAAATAATATTGTGTGCTTTCCCATATTTTGAAAAATTAACAAATAGACAAAACCATTATATTCATATGCTTAATAAGCACATGCACTTTTTAGTTAGTCATTATAGTGACAAGCTTGTGTATTTTGACACCAATAGTTTCATAGAAACATTAAAGTCGACTAGGGATACTGTGTATCTGCCTGTTAGTTTTAGACACATAACAGCAAGGCTGTTAGCTTTTTATATAAACTCAGACATAAGTATTATGTCGAAGTCATGTATTATTAACACCGCCACGGTTAGTAACAATAATACTAATAATACAGTGGTTAGCCTTAATGAATGTAGCTCAAATGCTATAAATATTTATACAAATTGTACGAAGGAGGTTCCATTTCCCTCTCGCACTATGAGCTCACTGCCTGGTGATGACATTGAAGTAGTGGGATTAACTCCGGATAATCATTTAAACTAATTTGTAAGACAACAGAAGGTATCAGTAATAAAATATTTACACCTAACAACAACAACAAGGTATCTTCTTGCTCTAAAATAAATAAATATCAAAAAGGAGATCAGCAGAATGCCTTGAAATTATTTCATCAAAATATTCAAGGTATTTCTTCCAAATTACTAGAAATTGAAATGTTTTTAGAAAAAACTAAGTTTGACATTGTTTGCTGTACTGAACATTGGTTAAAGGATTACCAAATGCTAATTAATTATAAGAACTATACTGTGGGCAGTTGTTTTAACCGTAAATCTATGTTGCGTGGAGGTTCGTTAATCTTGATAAAGAATTGTTTAAAATCCAAGCAACGTAATGACATAGTGAGTTTATCAATTGAACATTGCATCGAACTGTCCTGTGTTGAGCTAGATAAGCATGTTGTAGTGTGCGTTTACAGACCCCCTAATTATCAAAACTTTTCTTTATTTGAGTCAATAATGGAAGATGTCCTAGCGAAACTTGCATCCAATAACAAAACCGCAATTATTTGTGGTGATTTTAATATTAATATTTTAGAAAATAGTTCAAATAGCAGTAGATTATTAAGCCTTTTTAAATCTTTCAATTTATCTAATGTTTTTACAGAACCTACTAGAGTAACTCCAACTTCTGCTACTTGCATCGATAATGTTTTTTGCGATTGTGATTATTTAGATAAAGCCATCGTAAATTATCTGCCATCTGATCATAGTGGACAAACGGTGACTTTTAAGTTTAAAACACCTTTGCAAAAAGTGCAAATTCAATTTAGACCAATAACGACTGGTAAACTAAATAGATTCAATAGTACCCTAAATAATAAGTTAAATGATGTGGACCATAATATAGATGATGCAAATAAATTGTACGAGAATTTCTTTTCAGTAGTGCACACTCAATTCAATAACACCTTTGAAAAGAAAACAAGAAATATTTGCCCTAATTTTATATTTAGTGACTGGGCAACTAGGGGTATTAGGATAAGCAGAGAAAGACTGTTCGAGCTGTACGGCCTTAAGCCTTACATCAATACTGAAACTTTCAACAAGCATGTTGCTACTTATTCAAAAATTTTTAGAAATACCTGCAAGATAGCCAAAGCACTGTACATCAGCAACAAAATTAAATCAGCAGAAAACAAAATAAAAACAGTTTGGAAAATTATAAATAACGAAACTAGTAGGAATAAAAAACGAAACACAGATTACACATTGGAGACTTCACGTGGTGCCATAAGCTCTAACTCAGAAGTAGCTCAAGAGTTTGTAAATTTCTTTACTAATATACCTTTAAAAACGACGGAAGCCTTAAACTCATCAGCCGACGTATCAATTGAATTATTAAGAGCGAACGTTCCAGGCTGCCCGGTTGAATTTCAATTTAAACATATAAACCCTATGATAGTTATGAAAGCCTTTCGACAAATCAAAATCAAATTGACCGAAGATCTATGGGGTATGTCTATCAAAGTTTGTAAATCCATAATCGAGACTATAGCACCATACTTAGCTTTAGTATTTAATTTGTGTGTAGATCAGGGAGTCTTCCCAGATTTAATGAAATACAGTAAGGTTATTCCACTTTTTAAATCTGGGGACAACAAAGACACCAATAATTATAGACCAGTATCCGTGTTGCCAGTATTCAGCAAGGTATTCGAAAAGGTAATGCTCAATCAAATGCTTAATCATTTTAACAACAACAAAATCTTACACGACCAGCAATATGGCTTCACCAAAGGCTGTTGTACAACCGACGCCGGTGTCACTTTATTAAAACACATATTTACAGCGTGGGAGGAGGCCCAAGATGCCATAGGAATCTTTTGTGACCTCTCCAAGGCATTTGACTGCGTTAATCATGAAACCTTGCTCTTGAAACTTGAGCATTACGGATTAGGTAAACTTGCGCTCAGTTTAGTAAAATCTTATTTAAATGATAGACAGCAAAAAGTTCAAATAAACGGGGTCAATTCACTTGGTTTAAAAGTAAAAATGGGTGTTCCACAAGGCTCGATATTAGGTCCTTTCCTCTTTTTAGTATATATTAATGATCTACCCCATTTATTAAAAAGCCAACCAAAAATGGTGTTATTTGCTGACGATACTTCCTTAATTTTTAAGATAAATAGACGTGCATCAAATCTTGACGACGTAAATAACGCCTTACTGCAGGTGCAAAATTGGTTCACTGCTAATAATTTAGTGTTAAATGGAAAAAAAACTAAATGCATAAGATTTGCTTTACCAAATGTTAAAAGTAGTGATTGTGACATAGTATTGAATAAAGAGAAACTAGAATTCGTCGATAAAACTGTTTTCCTGGGGATCACGCTCGACTCAAAGCTGCAATGGGGTCCTCATATAACATCTCTTGCAGGACGGCTAAGTTCAGCAGCATATGCTGTAAGAAAAATCCGTCAATTTACTAATGTAGATACCGCGAGACTAGTCTATTTCAGTTACTTTCATAGTATCATGTCTTACGGTATTTTACTATGGGGACGGGCTGCAGATATCGAGTCTATTTTTATTCTGCAGAAAAGAGCCATCAGAGCAATATATGGCCTCCGCAGGCGCGATTCTCTAAGGGAACTGTTTAAGGATATTAATATCATGACGGTACCTTGTCAATACATCTATGAAAACATCATGTACGTAAGGAAAAATCTAAATCATTTCACTAAAAGAGGTGACAGACACACCTATAGGACCAGAAATAGGGACCAATTAGTTCAACCAGGCTTCAGACTGGCTAAAGTAGACTCATCCTTCATGGGGTACTGTTTAAAATGCTACAATAAAATACCTCCCCACATACTCCAACTCAACGAAACTAAATTCAAATCTTATATAAAACGCACACTATGCAGCCAAGCATATTATAAGTTGGGGGATTACATCGCTGACAAAAATGCTTGGTTCACCGCTGGTCCTGCTCCACAAGGGCGCATAAACTAATTAATTAGCATTCGAAAATATAGTTGTGAGCTGCTGAAGATTGAAAAAACTATCTTTGTATTGTATAAATTCAATCTCTTAATATTGTATAATTGCATAACACACGTGTGAGCACTATGCAACTAAACTATCAAGCTACCATTTACTGGGTACGTCTTTCATTGACTTGAATGTGCCCTGGCGGCTGAGGGTATGTCATGCTCACTCAAATGTCTCGCTGGTGGTGGCGTGTGTGTTGGATCATTGAGTTCCCTTCAAAATGGTTGAGCTAAATGGTGCTGATCCATACGTCATGTTCGTGAACGGGCGCCGCCAGTAGGGACTGGTCATCTCTTAGCTGCCAAGGCTTATTTTAATTTTAATCTAAGTATTTTCATTTCTGAATTGTTATTTTTTTGTTTTTATCTTTTTTAGTACGGACGCTTTTAACGTGCACGTCTTTCTACATCGTTCTCACATGTATTATTTCAACTTAAATGATGTAACCAAAATTTTGTAACGATTTTTATGATTTAAAAGAGTGTCCGTGGAGTTTCTTGCCCGTTCTTCTCCACAGGTACCTACTACGCTTTGGAATGGGCAACTAGCTTCATCTTTCTGACTGACTGACCCCTTGACAATTCAAAAGTGCCTGTAATTGGTTTACTTGAAATAAATGCTTTGAGTTTGAGATGGATACAAATTTCAGGACTGACCATTGAACTTGGCACCCATTTAGATCTCACTTCTTTTGTCGTTGAAGTCAACAACCAAGGCGTATCATAATATTGAACTTGGCTCTCATTTCACATTTATGTTTTTGATAGGATTCTGTCTTTTGCAAGTCCACATCAAGCTACTACAATCTGCCAAATTTCTTTAATAGGTTTTCAACTTTATCGCTCGGTTCAAAGCATAGACATAGAAAATCATATCCCATCTCAATGGTTCAAAGTTGATTAGAAAAAATTGACAGTTTCGGGTTGCTTGATGTGCTGGCGTCTGTACTGTCAGCCCGGTAATTTAGAACAAGATGGAAAGCTAGGTAGTTAAATACTCCTTCCCTAAACCCATTAAAATCATAATCTGGAAGCTGAGTCATAATTTCAAAGTGAATGGTAGATGCTGCGGATTCAGTGGGGATTCAGAAACATCTGTTGTAATTGACAATATCAACTGACACACAATGCTCTGCGAGATGTCGGGAGTCGCGCCACAGATGGAAAAACAACAGAAGTATCAAGTGGAGTTAAAGTTTGACTGCCGTGTTGGGACCCCTCCGTACCTCGGAAAGCACGCTAAGCCGTTGGTCCTGGCTGTCATTCGTAGATCTTTGAAAGTCTGACAATCAGTCTTATCTAGGGGTATCGTGAAACCCAGTAACTGGGTTGCGGTGGTCAGATAGGCAGTCGCTTCATGTAAAATACTGATATTTAGCTGCATCCGGTTGGACTGGAAGCCGATTCCAATATATTTAGGATAAGTATATGTATATTGACAGTTTTGGTATAATTAGCCCATCTGCTGCGGGGGATTTACGTGATTCTTCTTTGGTAGAGGCAGCTCGAAAAAAAAAACAACATATTTATCTATTTTTCGCTCGCATATAAATTTTATTAACTCTACTGAGCTACATACCTAATAAGTTATTCTCTTTGTGTATCTTTGCTGATAAGTTTATAAAACTTCCCATCACTGTTGTTTTCATAGCATGTAGTAGTATACGATTGTGTGGGGTAGGCACCACAACTAATACATGAAAAAAAAAAAAACTTTTTACAGAAAAACAACCGACTTCCGTTCCGTCTTTGGTTATTGTATTTTGGATTTGTGCCAACAACTTTTGAAATAATCGATTTTATTCACATTCTAATGTTTATTTGGAAGTCTGCTGTTTTTTTGGTTCGCGTTTTAAACCTACTGCCATAGTCCTGCGCTGTGTCTGCTCCCCGGGTTGCGAAAACAATGCTCCCTCACCGCTGAGCCTGTCGCAGACACGCTTCCATTGTCTCTTCTTTTAATTACTTACCGGAACAAAATAAATACCTTTTTAAAGAACTCTGTATTTCGATCGGGTTAGTACTGAGTGTCGTGATTTCATTGATTTCATTTAAAAAAAAAAAATGTATTATTTTAACACATTGAACGCCACGGTGGTCGCCGGTGAGCGACAGCAATTATTTTAGTTAATTCTTTGAATAGTAATAAGAAATAATTATTTAGAGTGGGGTTTTGACTATTTTGAACCGTATGAGCCAATAAAATATAACGTGTAAAATTTGCCGAAATCAGCCCATATGGAAAGTTCAGTGGTGGTCAATGGTGGTCAGCGGTGACCACCACGGCGTTCAATGTGTTAATACCGCATTACAATATCCACTGTGGCAACACTGTCAAAGTACAAATGATTAATATTATAATAAACTTTTAAAATGTGTTTTCACTATGGCAATTAAATGTATTGTTCTACTTTGGCAACATTTAGAAACAACGGTTATTATATTATTATCGTTATTTCTGGGTGGCGAAAATTTCGCTTTAAATGGTAAAATGTAGTGCAAAGCTATTGGTTGTTGAATTGTGAAAGAGTACAGTTGTGCTAAAAAGTATTAGCAAGAAAATAGTGTTTTCTTTATAAGAGATAGATAGAATTATGGTTTCTTGTTGAACACGCCACCCGTCCGTCAACCGTCTTAAAAAGCATTTTAGGGCCAGTATACGCAGATACTACAGAACGCAACCTGCTGCGATCCTTATTATACTGGATGTTTTTTTTCAGGCTCCAAATTTTTACAGGATGTTCTACCCATGAATATGAACAACTTTCACTACGAGACTAACTCTGAAATCACGAAACAAAAATCAGCCGTTTAATGCAAAAGTTCAATACCTACTTGAACAAAATGTATGAAACAGGTGATTTTTTTTCTTGATCTCAGAGTTGGTTCCGGTTCCATAGTGAAAGTTATTCATATTCATGGGTGGAACACCCTGTAAAAATTTGGAGCCGGTAAAAAAAAGCATGCTGTATACTCCATTTGCTTCGTTGACGTTCACACAGGTCACACACGCACGCCGATTGTGTGTACTGTGCACCAGACTTTTCTGAAGAACATCACCAATAAGGTCTCTATATGTCCTTCTAGGGTACCCCTTATCGGCTTTCCACTCACTTCTGCCTTGTACATTTACAAGGCAAAAGTATTTATACTTTTTGTTAAAATACTGGTATTCAGCTGCATCCGGTTAGACTGGTAGCCGACCCCAACATGTTTGGGAAAAGGCAAAGCAGATGATGTTAGGCCTTTCATTCATTCTCTCAACATCACCAAGCCATGTAAGCATATTTATTCAATTGTTGTCACTACATCTTCTTTTAAACCTAAATCCAAAAGGTTTTTAACAAAAACTTCTGTCGTGAAGAACTAATAAGGTTCTAAAGTATTTTACAAAAATACTCTTGCAGACACAGTTCAAAAGCATGAGCGTCTTAAATGCTCAATAGGAGTAACGAATTCCAATAAAATGTTAGGTAGATACCCAAAGTAACAACCAAAGTACGTTTTAGTTAAGACTCCCACAGAAAGGCGCCACGCGACTCTGGTAGAACCATTTCTATCGCGTCGCACCGTCGCGTCGCGCCTGTCTGCGGGGAGCCTTTGTCGAGTTCGCAGTTGAGTCCCGTTCGTCGCCTCATTATTAGTTTTATATCGTTTATTCTCTCTCACAAACACACGGGTAATCCTTGTCCCCGTACTAATTACATTTTGAATGCCACCCCAGTACAAATAATGGTGTAGAATTTTATTAAAGCGAGTTCACAGAAATTCCGAGTGATGCTCGGTAAGGTTAAGAAAAATATTGGGTACTGTAATTATTTTTCGGATTTTGGTGAACAGAATTACTGCGAAGGGTTGGAAATTTTCTGTTTATTATTTGAGTTTTAATAGGTATTTCAAAGTCTAATAAGTTTGTGGTCTTTGGGTACGAATGTCAAATAAACTTCGTGAAAGATGATAAATAAGGAGACAGACTGATGGGGCTTTAGTATTTGGAGCCATTTGATCGCTAAATATAATCAGCCTATAATGTTCCCACTACTGGAACATAGGCCTTCTCTCGGCGAGAGGGAGTGGGCCGTAATCCACCATACAGGCCCAGTGCGGATTGGTGGATGTCACATGTCTTCAAATTTTTAGTTCTAAGACACGCCGGTTCCCTCACGATGTTTTCCTTCACCGTTTTTAGAGAAGTAGTGATGAAATAATTTAAACAAAGGAAAGCGCCTGTCTGGGTTGGAACCTACGACCTACAAACTCGTAAGTCAGAGCCACTGGCCACCAAAGCTCTAAATCATTGTCTTCTAAAGCAAAGGTTAAACAAAAGCAGTGGTTAAACAGAGATACAGACTACCGCAATGATGAAGTTGTCTTCGACATCGTGTGGAGCCAAAGGGATTCAAATCAAATCATCCTGTGGTAACTCAAGGCATTTATTTCAATCAAACCATTTAAAGGTACAGACGCCAGCACATCAAGCTACCCGAAACTGTCAAATTTTCCCAATCAACCTTGAACCTAATGCTTTAGCGATAAAGTTGAAAATCTATTAAAGAAATTTGACAGATTGTAGTAGCTTGATGTGCTGTCGTCTGTACCTACTGTCGGTCGATTCTGTAAAAATCTCACCGTGAAATCATAAGTGAAGTGAGCACTTAATGTTAATCCCTAGCGAATGACAGCTCGCTTCACGCTCACTTCACCCAAGCTTTCACGGTGAGATGGTTACAGAATCGCACGGCTGTATGATAAAAAATCATGCGCGGAAAATAGGTTAAAATTACTTTTATAAAATTACAAAAGTGGAAAAAAAAAGAACTTGCCGGTTGGAAGAAACATGAATGCTAGACATCAAAAATGTTAAGCTTGATCACAATGTTGCAACTTAATAAATGACTATGTAATCGATTACAATCAATCTTACTAAAATGTCAAATTATTGCAGATTGAGTAAAATAAATTAATGCTAATTGATATAAAATTAAGTTTAAGTATAATGTTTATGTTGAACATCATACTAAAAGAGCTAAGAGCGGCGTAATTGCGTAACGCACATAAAATGACAATAGATCTAATTTTCTTTCATTTTGACATTTCAACCAAGTTCATTGCGTTATGTACGTTGTTGGCAATGGATTAGGAATATCCTTCAAAACTCTCGGATTGTGATTGAAACTGTGTTACGTAATTAGGGTGTAGGTTAATTAGACGATCCATTTCTTAGACACTGGATCGCACTCCACGTCTCAATTTGAATTCAGCCGGTCGATTCTGTAAAAATCTCACCGTGAAATCATACGTGAAATGAGCACTTAATAGTGTTAATCCTTTGCGAATGACAGCTCACTCCACGCTGACTTCACCGAAGCTTTCACGTTGAGATGGTTACAGAATCGCACGGCAGGTTGTTATTTTTTGTTTTTTTTGTTTAATGACATAGTTTTTAAGTATTTACCACCACAATATGGATTTGTGTCTATAACGGATTTTTGGTAGGAAATAAAGATAGTATTCTTAATAATCCAAGATGTCTTCTTGGAAAAGCTCATCAAACCACGGATCTAAGATGAAATTATCGTTGTAACAGTGGCTTATGACCGGAATCAATACGCGATGATGGCAATAAAAGCTAGATGTTTGCCATCCCCCCCTCTGCGATCGCGTCACCCTCGCCCCACCCCCGCGGCGCCCGGCAATTTAGCCGATATTAAGTTTATACAGCGATTTGTACCCTTCTTTACACCGGCCTAGGTTTCGGAGCGGCGGCCACAGGGGTTAGGAAACGCCGTCGTAACTTGAGTTCCGATATTTCGTTCTACCCAAATGTCCTTTCTTTGGTATTGTCTGTCCCTCGAGTCGTTGAGTCCCTAAGTTCTGAGTTGAGCTATACGATTACTCACAAATGCGTGCACTAGCTGGACAGATCAACTCAAACCTCGGTCCTCCGCCTTCCGCATCCAGTCTGCCCCAGCCACCTTCTTTAGGTCGTCCGTCCATCTAGCTGGGGGGCGTCCCATACTACGCTTGCCGATACGCAGTCTCGACTCCATGATTCGTCGCCTCCATGGTTCTTCTCCGGATAATTTAATTCCAGATTTTATCCTTCAAAGAGACTTCGAGCATAGCTCGCTGCGCTGAGTGACCTAGAATTTGTGGACCAGCCCGACCGTCAGTTATTATATTGATCACTGTCATTAATTAATTTCGCCCGCTTATACTTAATCAAACATTCGATTACTGAAAATGGAAGTACCAATTCCGGTAAAATGAGTCCACCGGTCCTTACGGGACGTTGATATAATTGCGAATTTTACTGCTCATTCAATAGATTAGCGGTGACAGTCGCAAAAACACTTGACAGAAATACTGTTACACTTCATTTTAAATCCATATAAAATGACGAAAACTTCTGTTGTGAAGAATGAAAAAGGTTTTCAAAGTATATTATTAAGAATGTAGCTCAAAAGCTTGAACGTCTTAATGGTTATGAACAACAAATAAAAAATACAGTCCAGACACGTCCTCTCGCTTACGAGAGGACGTGTTTCTCGTCCAGTGTGCGGTCCTCCTTAAGCCTCAGTTGGTGAACGTTATTATTGGGTCAATTGCCCCTCCCCTGGCGATATTAGTTCCACGCCCGCGGCTGATCGGCCAAACTCACCTTATATTCATTATTACAGTATTATATTCAATATACTTTTATGTATTCAGTGGTGGATTAACGATTGATTGAATTTTTATATGACGGCTATGAATGCTGTGATTCTACTTCTTTTCATTTCAACCAGTACCTTTATTAAGTTGACTGAAAAACTCGGGTCTTCAAAATTACTGGATTACGCTTGGCAGGTGGTATGCTGTCATGAAGTTGTGGCTTGTAAGACAGTAAGAGGACACCATAAATGCTTCTCTTAAAATTGAACCACGCTTATGGAGAGTCATATTATACACTGGCAATAAGGATTTATCCAATGAACAGTCTAAGTGAAATAAAAAATTATACCCACACAATTTAAATAAACACCCTCAATTTATAGAGTGTTGCAGTTCGGTGACTTTTATCATAGCTGCAAGAAATCCATTAAAAAAACCTATTTAAGACAGGTACGGTGGGGTAATTGCGTAACATAATAACAATTGCAATGCATTTCATGTTTTCAACATTGCGTTATTTACGTTGTCGTTCTCAAACAAACGAATTTTTGAAACATATGAAGCGTGGATTAGGTATTTCCTTAAAAATCCTTTGTTTATGAGGAGTCTTGATTTTAAACTACTTTCTTTATAAACATTTTTTTCTATGCGTAAACAAATATCGAAGATCCCCTCAGCGCTGCATGCTCATTGTTGCCCAATCCCTGCAGACAGCCTATGTAAGTGTCCTAATATTAAAAAGACAGATAAAATAAAATACCTGGGTATTATAATAGACGAAACCCTTTCCTTCAGACCGCATATGGAAGCTCTAAATAATAGAATTCGTAAGCTGATATACGTATTCAAAAAGATACGATGTATAGCAGATCCAATAATAATTAGGCAAGTATACTTTGCCCTTTGTCAGTCAATTTTGACTTACTGTATCACTTCATGGGGTGGGGCGAGTAAAACTTTGCTACTACCCATTGAAAGAGCACAAAGAGCTATTCTCAAGGTGGCTACTTGCCGCCCTTTTCTTTTCCCCACTAACACCCTGTATAAAGCTTGTAAAGTACTAACAGTTCGACAGTTATTTATAATGAGCACTGTACTAAAACAACACGCGGCGCTTCCATTCAGCACTGAATTCACAAAAAGGAGACGGAAAGATATTGTTTGCCCTCAAAAAAGCACAAAGCATGCTTTTACAGCCAAATTTTATATGTACCTCGGACCGCTACTCTATAATAGGCTAAATGATAAAGGAAACATCTACTCCTTAAATCAGAGTAACTGCAAGAAAATCCTTATGCAGACTCTTCAAACTATGTCCTATGAAGATACAGAGAAGTTATTAGTTGTACTAAAGTAAATATTGTTAGTAATAGGTATATAATTTTATAAACGTTTTACATGTGTACCAATAAGATAAATATGATAATTAAGTGATTATTTAATAAATTATTGTTACCTCCAATCGCCTGAAACACAGGATTACCTAGTTCAGGCACAAAAAAAATGGTGAACTTGACATAGATTTAAGAAAAACTGTATTTAGCGTTAGTCCTTATATTATTGAATAAATTTTATTATTTATTATTTATTATTTCTTCCGTCGCCAAGGACCAATAAATTGAATCAACAATGACTTCTCACGAAAGTCAATATTCACTGAATTGGCGTTAATGTGTGCAAATATGAGCACGTACGTCTGACCGGGCGCATTGTGGCGGACTGTTCGCGAATTAACCGGCTAATGTGAACAGGGGTTAATGATTATGTTGTACCAATAGTTTGGCGTGGGAAAAGAGCCCCATTGTGTACCAATTAATTCGTTTTCAATGCAATTGTATTGTAAATAGTTAATTTATTTGAATGTCAAAGGCGCTGTGATTGGTTCGAATTGGTTGTAATTTCGTTAAAGGGTTAATTTTGAAAGGTTTTTGTTAATTATGCGATGTCGAGTTTGAATTCAGATGTAAATCAATATTGTTTTATGCTTTGAACTTCGGTTTTTGCGAAGAAGAGGAATGAAAGGCGATTGCATGTGACGGGAATGAGAACGTTGAGATGGATGTGTGGAGTGAAGAGAATTATTGATAAAGTAAGAAATGAGTGTACATGGAGAAGTTTGAAAGTAGGGCCAGTGACAGAAAAGTTGAAAGGAAATCATCAGGAGGGAGCAATTTCCTCCCTGGAAATGCATGCGAATAAAAGAGTGATGAATATAAATGTTGATGAAGGAGAGGAGTAAGGCCAAATAAAATGGATGGATTGTGTGAGGAATGATATAAAATAGAAGGGAAGGAATGATAGCGTGACGGATGATGGAGAATGGAAGAAGAAAACGTGTTGTGCTGATCCCAAGTAACATGGGACGAGGGCAGGAAGACGATGACGACGAGTGTTCTTGCTCAAGCAAAGTAAATTTTGTAAAGCTGCCAACCAAAGACTTTATTCTTAAATAAAGTCCTGTCCTGTTCCAATTGGTTAACGAAGAACACGATACAGTTAATCGAGTCCACTATCGATATAATACCATATTATTGATACACAATACCTACTATCGATATATAATATTATCGCTTAGCACGTGGACACTCGACGCGTGAGATTCGCCGCGTGGCCGATAATAATGGTGATTGTCTGTTTATACACCTGAGGACTGAACCAGGGCTTCTGCTGATATTTGTTTTGATACCCTTTTATTTATGATGTTACCTAATACTAAGGGGTTCGTGGCTTAAAGATAACACCCGCACAGGTCGATAGAAAGTTAAGCTGTACGCTTATTCATTATACATCGCGAAATCGAGATGAGAAAGCACGTTAAACTGTTGTTCTCGGCTGTTATTCGTAGATCTTTGACAGTCCAGTCAGACAGCTGAATACTAGTATTTTATATGGAGCGACTGCCTATCCGATGTCCTCAACCAACTTACTGTGTAGCACGATACCCCTTGGTGAGACAGGTTGTCAGACTTTTGGGATTATGACTACCCGTAATGACTGTAAAAGAACTACAAATGACCGCAACAACGAATTGACCCTCAGGAAGTGAACGAAAATAAATTCGTTCACTGCCCTTAGGTCATCGAACAATATTCAATATGAGGTCATTTTCGTTTAGAATAATTTATCAACGCCATTACCTTTTTCTTAAAAAACATAAAAAAAAAAACTATGCGTATTAACAACATCATTTTTTCATCAGTATATTAAACCTGAATATAGTTTGTTCAGAATAAGAAACTGAATCGATTCCAGTAATTTTTATACTATGTTATATTTTGTCTCAATTTTTTTTTATAAAAAGGTTACAAGTTGGACACCGAGCGCCACTAAGTACATGAATCAGCAATCATATCCGCACAAAACAGGTCACAGCCGGTCGGCCGGCGGCGGCGCTTAGTAAGTAGTAACCATCTTTTTGTACGGACAAGTAGGTAACATAACAATCGTTGTGATTTTTCATGAAAAAGGTTTTGAAATTTTGCACATAGATTCTTTACATAATAATACTAGACACGTGGCGGGTTTCGCATATACTAAAACTAATGTTGTATATTTACGACTATTTTATTACATTAGATAGGCGTCAGCTGTCAGTTCTCGTTCATGATTGATGGTGTAATAACGCCATTATCACTATATTAAATTTACACCTCTCTGACGTCACAAATTATCAGAAAATGAGCTTCATTACACTCGACTGATAACGTTCGCAATATGAGTGTAATTGGTCTTTAATATTGCGTTTATTGTTTTAGGGCGGATATTGGCTAAATAATAACAGCTGTACGGGGAAATCGAACGTTAAGCTTCGCTTGCCGCGTTCGGTTCGTGGATGGGAGACCATCAATTACATTATAACTCTTCGAACCTCGAAAAGCACGTTATGCCGTAGGTCCAGGCTGTCATATACGACAACAACACAACTTTGACACACGTAACAACAACTTTGATATACGTTACGGTTAGTCAGCAGTCTGTCTTATCAGTGGGGTTGTGGAGGACCGATAGGCACTCGTTCCATGTAAAATACTGATATTCAGCTGCATCCGGTTAGACTAGAAGCCAACCAATAGTTGGGATAAGGGTATGTATATAGATTGTTTGTTTGATTGTCTATTAGCGACCCGCCCTTGCTTCGCATGGTTTTAGCGACTTAACAAAACATGAAGATTTTTTTTTAATACCCGAGCTAAATGTTTCATGTGTTAAGTATGTACAGACGCCAGCACCTCAAGCTACCCGAAACTGTCAAATTTTCCCAATCAACTTTGAACCTTATGCTTTAGCGATATAGTTGAAAATCTATTAAAGAAATTTGAGAGATTGTTTATCGGTACCAACCGGAATAAATTCCCTAAATTATGTTGAAAATCGCATCAAAATTGGTTGCGTAGCTTAGAATAACGCGGCACACAAACAGCGAAATGCGACTTCAATTTATAATAAGTATAGAAAATTAGCCTTTATGAGTAATCGGTTTCAGATAACAATGTAATAAAGTTGTGCGGTGATGAAATAGTCATGAGTAATATTTTCATAATTACATAAATAGATAAATGTTCATCATGAACACTGTCCTTGAATTAAATGGAGATAAAAGGAGAACCTGGACAAGGCTGGACACACAGGAGCTTGGAGATTAGCACATGAAAGAGAGAAAGACAGAAAATATTTTATTTGGGACACACACAGGAAACATAAATAGCTAAAAAGGAGCATTTAAAACTAACAAAGTCACATTACATCGTCAAAAAATAAAACACATGAAAATAAATCGCTTATACAAGTTTAAATTAAATTACGCACAAAATCTGTAATACAAACAAGTCCATCATCACTTGTGGTGATTTCAATGTTAATTTGTTAGAAAATTCTGGGTTAAGTACTAAAATCATAAGTTTGTTTCAGTCATACAATCTTGCTAACCTATTTTTGGAGCCCACTAGAATAACTCCTACTAGTGCCACATGCCTAGATAACATTTATTCAGATATTATACCAAACCACAAAGAAATGATTAATTTAATAGACTCAGATCATTGCGGACAGCTGATCACTATTCCAAATCAAAACAAAAAAGTTATTAAAAAAGATATCACTGTTAACCCAAAAACAACTAAACGCTTAGAAACATTCAAAACTAAACTCCTAAGTAAATTACCACTTCTGTTGACTAATGATGACCCTAACAAACAATATAATGATTTTTTTTTAATATGTATTGCACACAATTTGATAAAACATTCATTCCAAAGACATTATCAGTCAATAGTAACGCTTCCTTCAGTGACTGGGCCACCATTGGTATACATAAAAGCAGAAAACGACTTTATGAATTATATGATGAACGGATTTGTATAAACACTGCTGAATTTAATTTATATGTTAAAAATTACTCTAAAATATTTAAAACAGTCTGTAGTATAGCCAAGTCACGTTATTTGAGTTCAAAAATTAAAAATAGTAGTAACATTATTAAAATGACTTGGAATGTCATTAATAGCGAAACAGGAAGGTCTTGCAACCGAAGTAGTGACTACAGCCTTGCTATTGATGACAATGTAATTAGATCAGATTCTCAAGTCGCCGCGGCCTTTGAAAATTTCTAAGCTCGTCACCCACTGCTGCAGAGTCTTTACTTAAAGAAAACGTTCCAGTTGGTGATTCTGAATTTCACTTCCAATATGTCACCTGTACAGATGTAATTAAAACTTTTCACATGTTAAATGTTAAAAAGACTGCAGATCTATGGGGTAATTCTGTGGATGTTGCTAAGTCAATTATAAACATTGTAGCACCTACTTTAGCTGTTATATTTAATAATTGTATTGATTGTGGTGAGTTTCCTGATCTTATGAAACATAGTAAAATCATACCATTGTTTAAATCGGGTAGTACATCAGACCCTACTAATTATAGACCTATTTCAGTACTACCTACCTTTAGTAAAATTTTTGAAAAGCTTATTTTAAACCAAATGCAAAGATTTTTTAACAAAAATAAATTACTGCATAACAAACAGTTCGGTTTTACAAGGGGTCGTTCAACTACTGATGCTGGAGTTGAACTTTTAGGACATATTTATAATGCATGGGAGGACAAATGCGATGCTTTGGGCATCTTTTGCGATTTGTCCAAGGCATTCGATTGTGTTCTTCATGAAACCTTAATCAGGAAACTTCACTACTACGGAATTCGGAACGCCTCTCTGGATCTTCTTACTTCTTACTTGAGTGATAGGATTCAGAGAGTTGATGTTAACGGAAAAAGGTCACCCGGATCTGTAGTAAAAATGGGGGTCCCCCAGGGCTCAATTCTTGGCCCATTTTTATTTCTTATTTATATAAATGACTTGCCTTACCTCATAAGGGACGATAATGATATAGTGTTGTTTGCAGATGACACTTCACTTTTATTTAAACTCAAACGTCAGCAGCTGGTTACTGACAATATAAATAGTGCCCTCGCAAAAGTAGTTAACTGGTTTAATGTTAATAACCTACTTCGTAACGAAAAAAAAACGAAATGTATTAAGTTTACGATACCAAATGTTAGACAAGTAGAAACTAGTGTTCTTATAAAGGGTGATGATTTAAAACCCGAAAATACCACAGTATTCTTAGGCATAACTTTGGATGCCAAGCTTCAATGGGGCCCCCATATAGATAAATTGTCAAAAAAGCTTAGCTCTGCAGCATACGCCGTTAGGAAAATTCGTGACTTAACTGATTTAGAGACAGCCCGTTTAGTTTACTTTAGTTATTTTCATAGTGTGATGTCATACGGTATTCTGTTGTGGGGAAATGCCGCCGATATTCAGACAATTTTTATTTTACAAAAAAGGGCAATTCGTTCGATTTATAAATTGAGTCCCAGACACTCCCTCAGAGACAAATTTAAAGGGATTAATATAATGACTGTGCCTTCTCAGTACATTTATGATAATCTTTTGTATGCACATAAAAATATTAATCTGTTTAAAAAATACAGTGATATCCATAATATAAATACTAGGAACAAACACAAATATGTTGTTCCTACAACAAGGCTCAAGAAAATAGGTGGCTCGTTTAGATGCCAATGTATACATTTTTATAATAAACTTCCTAGCCACATTCAAGAACTAAGCATTAATAAATTCAAATCTTTTATAAAGCTAAAACTATGCCAGAAAGCCTATTATACTGTAAAAGACTATATTGAGGACAAAAAAGCTTGGGATTGAGCTGCTCCAATAGGTCTAGACAGTGAATGTTGTTTATTTTTTACTTTGCTGATTTACACTTTGGTTTTTTTTTGTTTTCTTTCTTTCTAAATATCTATTTATATACAGAATGACATGAACATTTACTGTTTAAAGTCTTATATTATTTTAATTATTGTGAATGTGAGGACTATGTGGGTCATTGTTTCCGTTTTAATCATGGTCTGGCAGTTTGAGTGGTGTATGCGGTCTACACAAATGTCCTGTCCCTGGTATTGCTCGTCGAATCGTTGAGCTCCTTAAGTTCTGAGTTGAGCTGCACGGTTACTGACGAATGCGTGCACTGACTGCACAGGTCCACTCAGTGTGGTTCTTTCCTCAAAAGACCACTTCAGACACCAATCTACATGGTCCTCAAAGATTTTATCCGGATTTTTATATACACATTGACATTGATGAATTTTATATAAACAATGACATGGATATTTACTTTGTAAAGTATCTTATTTTTATTATTATTACTGTGAGTGTGAAGACTATGTGGGTCATTTCTTTTTTTCGGTTTTCCTTCTTAGTTAGTTTTAATCATGATCTGGCAGTTTGAGTCATTTATGCGGCCTACCCAAATGTCCTTTCATTGGTATTGTTCGTCTAATCGTAAGGCTCCTCAAGTTCTGAGTTGAGCTGCACGATTTTTGACAAATGCGTGCACTGACTGGACAGGTCCGCTCAATCTGTGTGGTTCTTTACTCAAAAGACCATTTCAGACACTAATCTACATGGTCTTCACATTATCTGACCAAGATTATGTCTGGACTTTAAAAGAGACTGTGACCTCTGAGTTTGTTTCGGCCTTTCTTCTCAGAGTAGTCAGATAGGAAACGCCGACCTCATCTAGTTTAAAAAAAATATGATTGACATGTAAAAGTGTTTGTACAAACCTACTTACAGAAAATAAATCATTTATCATTTATCATTAGCTAGAGAAACTCTACAGATGTGAAGGGTATCGATATCTAAAGACTATAAAATCAAAACGAAAATGAAGAGATATTTTTTTTTGGGTTTCAACGACCGTTGGGTGTTTTGTTACTTGAAATATGAGTTCAGAAAATCCGTATTATTTAGTTTTGTCGTGTAGAAATAACCCATCACGTTTGTGAAACTTCACTACAAAGTATAAAACAAAGTCGCTTCCCGCTGTCTGTCCCTATGTATGCTTAGATCTTTAAAAATACTCAACGGATTTTGATACGGTTTTTTTTTATAGATAGAGTAATTCAAGAGGAAGGTTTATATGTATAATACATGCATAATATAGTAGAGAAACACTGATAATTTTAGAGGTTTCTAATGTGATGTCGTAAATAAACACATTTTTTACGCTTACATTGCAAACCCTATGAGCTAGATCAAAATAATGAACCACAGTATTGTACACCTTAAAAACGTCTACAAAAAAGTCCGCAATGGCATATGTCTATCTCTTAGGTATAACCCACAATTTACACAATATTTTTTATCCTATACTTTTTACGAGAAATAACGGCTCTAAAATTATCAGTGTTTCTCTATTGCACCCGTGCGAAGCCGGGGCGGGTCGCTAGTACACAATAAAAAGCTGATTTTGAAACTGATATTTCAAGTGACTACACTAACTGCGGTCGGTGAACCCACAATGTTTTTGTTTCATAGTGTTAAGATATCAAAACCCGTCACGTCCGCGGAGTTTCGCTAGCTATCATGTTCGACCGGCCCCTTATAACACAGTTGGTTAATTCTGCAAGCCAGAGTGCATTTAATCTGAAACGTTAACAAGAGGTATACAGCGCTTAATTGGGCAGATACATCGAATGATATACAGGATGTTTTAAAGCGAAATTGTTTCAACGTTGTTTTTTTTTTTCGTCAACACGAACTTCAGTTTACAATTAAAAACAAAACCTTTTTCTTGCCTTATGCCAATTAATTTGAGGTCGGCGCAACAGGGCTTTTCCTACCATACTTATTTATCTATTAGTCGCCATCTCGGAAGTCACGCCCTTTCTAACCATATTATCATCTTACAGTTCAACCATCATTTCTTTGGTCTTCTTCTTCTCTTATAGCCATCCACATTCATACTCAAAACTGTCCTCACGATATTTCTCATTCCTTCGAACGCCCGTGAAAAGGCATCAAAAAAAATAATCTCAAAAGCTATGGTTATGGTTTCATAACTTAGAAACGAGAAGAATACATCAATATTGATGTGCAAGCAACAGCCTGTAATTGGCGCTTAACTAAATCAATCGAAATAATTGGCGTGTAACGATCAATTAGCCGGCTCCCTGCGCCACGTTCACATAATATCACATAGTAGCCCTTTGAAGCGATCCGGCTCGAAGGACCAGTACGTGAACTGGGAAAGAAAATATTACTGTTTTGTAAACGCTCAATGATTCGGTGTGTGCTGTCTTTGGCCTGTTTGGTGGCGGCTGTCATGAGTTATGGTGAAGGTAAGAGTAAGTTTGGCAAAAAAGTTGACTTTTTGAAGACCACAATTTTACAACAAACAACTCATTCAATGCATTCAAGACACAATTAGCTGAATATTTAATCGCACATAACACCCCTTCTAAAAACTAAACGCATTGGATGGGTGCATCATACATAATCATAGATCGGAATAGGCAGAGTATATTTATCTAAGCTTCGAGGGATGTAACGTAGAGTGGATAATCCCTCCTCTAAAATCCCGGAATGATAATGGTGACGTTTTTATTTTGAGAGTTAATAATCCCGATTTTTTTTATTGGACTTGATGTATAATTACAAATTATTCATTTCAAGACTCATATTATATTATATTTTTTAGGGTCCCGTACTAAAATTGTGTCAATTTCAAATGTTTTGTTTTAAGTAGGTCAAATTTTGCTATTGGAAGATCAGTGTTGGGTTGCATGTTGATCAAAATATAATTTCGGAGTTCAAATCACCCTGCTGAGTGACTATTTAATGAAATAATGAAACTTGAGGACTTTTCATTAATTCTAACTTATATTAATGATTTTAATGATCATAATTCTGTAAATACATATTCGTTACAGTCACCAAACATACATATTTTGAAAGAATCATATTTTACTAAAGGCGGACTTAATGCCTGAGGCATTTGCAGTTTTGTTTTACTTGTGCATAAAGTTTTAATAAATAAATAAAATATTTACCAAAAATTGCAAAAAATTAAGAATTTGCGAACTTCCCTGGGCTTTTTAAAGTTTTTTTTTTGTATGATTTGTTTGGGGACAGAGTCATTTCCAGACCCTCATATGGGCCGACAGAGGGGCACGCCTCTACCTGGTTCGCTGAGCTCCGTCGGTGGTGGTGGCGAGGAGTCGCCCCCGATCTACCGACCTGGCAGTCAGGCGTGAGTTTCATCTAAACATATCAGCCGCATTCTACCTAGCCTTTCCCAACGATAGGGGTCAGCTTCTAGTCTAACCGGATGCAGCTGAATACAAGTATTTAACATGCAGCGACTGCCTATAATATCTGACCTCCACAACCCAGTTACTAAGTAACACGATACCCCGTCAGACTTTACCCATAACGTCTGACAGACGTTATGGGTAGTCAGAATCCCAAAAGTCTAAATTACAGCCGGAACCACCGGCTTAACATGCTTTATTTTCGAAGGCACGGATGGGTCTCGATATGTAATGGATTCCATACCCATTCCCCCATTCGAACGCAGCAAGTTTAGCTTAACCTTCGAACGGCTTTTATTACGTCTATAAACATCAGCCTATCGTGGTTAAATACTTATTAATTCGGCTACGAGCTGCTCTATTATAAGACACTAAAGACAACCACATGGCAGGTCATCACATTGACTTTGCAATAGTTTTCGTTCGAGAAACTGTCCAAAGACATGAGTCTTCGGGGAGTTTCTTTTATTTGTGGCATCTATGAAGATGCTTCAATTTCTCGATCATTTTCTATTTTGTTAAGTACCTAGTACTTGTTGACAGCCCTATACTGTCCCCCCATAGCTATGTACAGTGGAGTTTCTTGCTGGCTCTCCTCCATAGGAAACGACCAATTGGAACCGTCCACATAGCTTCTGATGTTTCATAAGTGCCGATGTAGGTTTATGTGAAATGAAACATTTAAATTTTTAAATTTGAATCATCTATACACATGTGTCCTTAACACAGCTACGTAGTCTCCCAATTCGTGAAGCCGAAGCCGCCACACCAGTACTGGGAGGAGGAGACCTCACTGACCATGATCCCTGAGAACAAGAACTGTCTGCTGTGTGAGGCGCAGGATACCGGTGCCTGTCGCGCCATGCCGTCGTGTGTCTACTGCGAGCCCACAGTCACCGCCATGTGCGAGAGGAGCACGCCATGCCTTCGATGTACTGGTAAGGAATCTAAGGAACAAATAATAATGGTCCTTCAGGCCAAATTTTGGCCATGGCGCCAATTTCATGGGAGATTAGCTATCGACGCGGATGATAAAAATAAATTCAAAAGTCTTGTAATCAAACTAGCCTGAGAATCAGCACTTTTCGAACGTCCAAATCACACAAGATAGTCCCAGATCAGCGTCAGGTGATACACACTGTGTTGTCATCTGACATTATGCTGAGCTGAGGTCCTTTTGAGGTCCTACCCGACATGACATACGGTGCTGAAACGTGGACACTGACGGTCGGGCTGGTCCACAAATTCAAGGTTGCTCAGCGCGCTGTGGAGCGAGCTATGCTCGGAGTTTCTTGGAAGGATAAAATCAGGAATGAAATTATCCGGAAAAGAACCGGAGTAACCGACATAGCTTGCAGAGTAAGCAAACTGAAGTGGCAGTGGGCTGGCCATTTCTGTCGAAGGGCCGATCGCCGGTGGAGCAGACGAGTCCTGGAGTGGAGACCGCGTATCGGCAAGCGTAGTGTGGGACGCCCCCCAGCTAGATGGACGGACGACCTAAAGAAGGTGGCTGGGATAGACTGGATGCGGAAGGCGGAGGACAGGGTGTTGTGGCGCAGTCTGGGAGAGGCCTATGTCCAGCAGTGGACTGCGATAGGCTGAGTTGATTGATTGATTGTTTTGAGGACCTTTTGGCATTATAGTCTTTGTTTTCTGTTTTATAGTTTTAATGTGTATTTATTTTGATGTAATGCCAATAAACGCATTTTTCTTTCTTTCTTTCTTTCTTTCCCAGTAAGATATTATAGTGCACAAGTGTAAGCGAAGACACAGGTGCACTCACTCTCATAGTCCGATGGGACGGCAATCGGGCAGGACCAATGGCTTGATGGACACTGGCTTCCGAGGCACTGGGGTATCACACCATTAACTTTCAAACTCCGGGCTTTTACTGAGAAATTCCTAATGGAAAAATCCAACCCAGGACCCCACGCGCCGCAGTTGATAATTATTTATTTATTTTTATTTATTTATTCCTTTATTTCAGGGAACTAAGGCCCATAGAAAAAACAATACATACTACCCTCCCGATACCTGCAGTGTTAACTTTATTAGGACGAGCTGGTACAAAAAATGTTTACTATAGGCGGTACAAATTTGTACCAGCTCGGTAGCCTGGTCCTGCGAGACGACAATCACTGCATTGTGTTCACATGTGTTGGAGGAAAATGGACTGCCCTAGGATCGATGTCGCTATTCTCACCATTTGAGTTGGTGGTCATAGTTCATCCAAGAGGATCTACTAGCTACATTTGATTATCCCAAAAATAAAATTTCTACAATACTCCAGCGATAAATTTCCGACATAAACTGTACATTTGTGTTGCCTTGCTGAAGCTTTTTTATCAGGCGCCGACAATGAGCTCCGAATCGATGAGCGATATTTATAGAAACGAGGAATCTGTGTTTTATTACATTACAAATACTCGCAAGTAATGATAAAGTTAAAAAAAAAATGCCTGAAAGCAGTACTTACATTGTCTGCTCAACAACGCGAACAAAAAACAATAATTCCGATGAAATCCGCATAGACTTTTCGAGAGACTCGCATTGAAATTATTCCTGATATTTTCGACTACAATTAATTTTTTTGGTTGCAAAGTTTCCAGAATTTATTTTCGATTTTAAAAACTCTGGGAGTTGTTTTTTAATAGGAGGATTTCTTAGTGGGTTTAAGTCGTAAGCAAAACGGTTTTTAATACCTGCGGAAATTATCACGGGTTTAGATGAAATACACTCATTTTCCGGGACCATGCCGACAACAAAGATACCTACCGCTATTTAAAGACAAATGTCCATAAAAGTAAAGGAATAGAATAGAGTAGAATACTCTTTATTATGTAGAGACGCCAGCACATCAAGCTACTACAATCTGTGAGATTTCTTTAATAGATTTTCAACTTTATTGCCAAAGCATAAGGTTCAAAGTTGATTGGGAAAATCTGACAGTTTCGGGTAGCTTGATGTGCTGGCGTCTGTACCAAAGAAACGATGGATAGACTATGTGAACGATGATATGGCTAGAAGGACTAGTAGATAAGTATGGAAGAAAAAGAAAAGTTGCGCTGAACCCCTAAAAGCTAGGACAACGGCAAGTGAACTATGATAATTACGTGTGTAGACATAAAATCATTTTATCTTTCAGTTATAAAGAACCCATTCTTCAAGTGCATTCCGGGCGAGAAGTATATGGATGAGTGTGACTCTTGCCGCTGCACCGACGGACACGGAGGCTGGTGCACCAACCAGTTCTGCGAGTTCCGCTCCCTGTATTTATACGCGATGAAGCTCAGCGACGGAGAGTTCTACTGAGAATCGTTAGACTCAGCCCTGGTACCCACGGGTGATTTCTTATCGAACACTGGACTTACAACCTACTGGACTGGACTTACAGCTGCTTACCACCGAGAGTTGAAAATCCAACCATGTATTTTTTTGACGCGCTGGTATGCAGTCCGTTGGATTCTCAATGCTCATCTGAATACCGAGAGTTGAAAATCCAATGCGCGATAAAAATGTCGCTCGTGCGAACCTGAGCTTAGTAATAGCCGACAAGTCTTCTGATAGCTGTCAGTCTTACTGATAGCCGTCAGAATTACATACAGCATGCTTTTTTTATTGGCTCCAAATTCTTACAGGGTGTTCCACCCATGAATATGAATAACTTTCACTATGGAACCAACTCTGAGATCACGAAAAAAAAATCAGCTGTTTCATACATTTTGGTCAAGTAGGTATTGAACTTTTGTATTAAACAGCTGATTTTGTTTTCGTGATTTCAGAGTTGGTCCCATAGAGAAAGTTGTTCATATTCATGAGTAGAACACTATAAAAATTTGGAGTATGAAAAAAAATCATGCAGTATAAACGTCAGTGCTTCTGATTGTCAGTTCTACTGATAGTAGTAAGTTTTTCTGGCAATCCACTTAGATGGAAGTTAATGTTAATAAACATTTGTCTAGCTTAGTTTTTTTTTTTCTTATCACTCAACGGATAATTCAAAACGGTGAAGGAAAACATCGTGAGGAAACCGGCATGTCCTAGAGCAAAAAATTAGAAGATATGTAACTTGAAATGGCCATTACTGCAGAACGGCAATTTCATAGGTAAAGACCTAATAATAGGACATAACATAATGGGTTTTATTTATGAACGATGATTGAGATTGATGATTGATATGATTTGATTGATTGATGATTGATTTGTTGATTGAGATGATTTGATTGATTGATGATTGTTTTGTTGATTGGTATGATTGAGATGATTTGATTGATTGATGATTGATTTGTTGATTGGTATGATTGATTTGATTTGATTGGTGATTGATTTGTTGATTGGTTGGTAGAGAATGCCTAAGGTATTAAGTCCGCCTTTGTACCTTTTGTGCGAAAAGTTTAAATAAATAAATAAGTGACGTTCAAACGTCAAAAATGTGTGGTTAAACAATCGCTAATCACTACTAACCTACCTTTAAGCAACGTTTATGAATAAACAGGTAGGTGTCGTAGAGGTTTACCTTCTCCCAACCCTAGCTTGGTACCCACTCCTTACGTTAATACACAACTAACTACAAATAGTGTACAGACGCCAGCACATCAAGCTACCCGAAACTGTCAAATTTTCCCAATCAACGTGGAACCTTATGCTTTAGCAATAAACTTCAAAATGTAATAAAGAAATTTGACAGATTGTAGTAGCTTGATGTGCTGGCGTCTGTACAACCGCATAAAAAAATTGAAAGACTCCACCAAACCGTAACTCTTTCCATTTTGAAATCTAATCAACATCGTACCGGAAATCCTTCCTTAAAATATAATATACTTACTCACCCTTTAAAATGTACCGACATATTGAAGCCATTCGTCAGATTCTTCGTCAAAACATTTTAATTACGGCTGACAACCCCACTGATCTTACCGCCACACCTGAATACTCTGGGAACACTGGAACGTTGCTAATTGACACAAATATTTACTTCCATACAAATTATTCGGCCATCCAACTGTATTCCCGATAGGTACCCGAAATTTCACTCAAGGTTATGGCGAATAAGGTTCATATTCATGTAAAAGGATTAGAGTGAAGGTGGGTGGTCAAAAAAGGATTATAGGAAGTAATTACTGGCTACCGTGAGATAGTTCGCAGTAAGCCTCAAAAAATTTGAATAACACTTTTGAATGTTGTTTTTGCAATGAAAGTGAAGTTCTTTGTTTGTGGGTCTTTGGAAAGTGTTTTTGAAACGTTTTTTTACATAGATTATTAGCTTAGTTTCTTTAAATACTGTATGTGAGTAGTTTTGTTGCATGCTTGAGATGTTATGGCTTGAATCAGGAGTGTGAGAACTAAATAATTACCTAGAAGTATCAAGGTATTTACAAGTCAGATAATTGTGAGTGGAGACGCCGGGGAGTGGACGCCCTAAAAAGAATATACAATAGTGACCTTATTGGTAATGTTCTTCAGTCATAATTATCAGCAGTGCGATTCTGTAACCATCTCACCGTGAAAACTTAGGTGAAGTGAGCGTGGAGTCAGCTGTCAGTGTCATCCCACCTGATACCAGGGATTGACCAAGCATACATTTACAATCATAATCGAGATTTTAATAATATCTTTGAGGTTTTATATAATTTCAAAGCTAGTATATTTTAGTTGACAAAACATTACTATTTTGTGGGGTTTTAAAATAAAATAGCAAAACAGAAACTTAGTCAGAATCTCAACGTTGTTTTTTTATTTTTTTTTCCCTACTAATAATCCTTGTATAGCAATGTTTTGGCAACTAAAACACTAGCTTTTTAAATTATATAAAATGATCAATAGAATTAGCATAAAAAAATATTACTGAAATATCGATTATGATTGTAAATGTGTGCCTGATCAATGCCTGTCAGTGTCATCAGTGGGATGACACTGACAGCTCACTCCACGCAAGTTTTCACGGTGAATTTTTTACAGAATCGACCGGCTGATTCGTGTAGGTACTCGCAAGCGTTCGTGCATGACCTGCCGGTCGATTCTGGAAAAATCTCACCGTGATAACTAAGGTGAAGTGAGCTTAGAGTGAGCTGTGATGTGAGTCTTGCTGATACTAGGGATTGACACTATTGACAACTCACTCCACGCTCACTTCACCCAAGTTTTCACGGTGAGATGGTTATAGAATCGCACGGCAGATGTATGAACGTAAACTAAACAAAACGTTCTTAGGTCCGCGTGAAAAGTGTTGCACCTAAACTAAAATTACCTATGCCTCTCACATTCTAACATGTGTCATTGTGACATGTGTCACTGTGACATTACCGCAGTTCAGTTGCATTACTATCAAAATAGATCCATTCATTTATAACCGTTGCTTAAAGTTAAGATACGTTTAAACGTCAACCATTTATGGTTAAACAGTCTCATAACATGTATTAAGCTGCATCCGGCTAGACTGGAAGCCGACCCCACAAAAGAAAAAAGGCTAGGCAGACGATGAGTCGCTAATCGTTACATAACGTTTATGAATAAAGTCCTACATGCCCATTTTTTAAAACATTAAAAATAATCTCTTACTTATATGCTTACCTGAAATATAAATTACATTCCCACAATACAATAACATTGTCAACTGTTGCACAATGTTCACGAAATGACTGCGCGTCTCACATTACCACGAATGAATGAGTGAATGACTGTATGACATTGTATGAACGTTTATAAGACCGGAAACTATCACAATATGCAACAGTTTCGGGAATAATATTTCCTTTAAGTTCTTAGATTATGGATGTCGTGTTAATAGATGCGACTAACTAAAACCGACAGTGTGCCAGATACCGGCTAAAATAAAAGTCAAATTGTTTTATTTCGCATAAACATACATGGGCACATAAAAAACGTCAGACGTCAGCTAGGTGCACATTTCCAATTAGTAATTTCATAAGGAGAGGAGCCGACAAGAATCTCTACGATTACTCGTTTAAAAATGGCTTATGCAATATTTCTAAATTACAGTGTAAATAGATATAGGAGGACAGTGTAGGCCTATACACTGTCCTCCTATATCTATTTACACTGTAATTTTTTTTGCCATTGAATAAGTACTACGTATTTAACAGAATAGAAAATGGACAATAATCCAATAATTTGTGAGTCTACATCAGCCGTGCGATTCTGTAACCATCTCACCGTGAAAACTTGGGTGAAGTGAGCGTGGAGTGAGTCGTCAATAGTGTCAATCCCTAGCATCAGCATGACTCGACTCACAGCAGCTCACTCTAAGCTCACTTCACCTTAGTTATATAACGTTGAGATTTTACCAGAATCGACCGGCTGCTATTATAATTCTAGATGTGCTATTGGACCAGTACACGCGATATTATCAGTAATGCCTCATGCCATTAGGAATTATACTGACGATAACTAACGAATAAGTCCTTTTGATCGATATTTAAATACGGAACGGAAAATTAGAACAATAGGAATCATAGTTAAGCAGCACCCTAATTGCGTAACACACTATTACTCTCAATTTGAATCATTTTGAAGCATATTGCTAATCCATTGCTCCATATGTTCGAAAAATGTTCTGCTCAACAACGTAAATAACGCAATGAATGTTGTTGAACTGTCAAAATGAAACCCATTGCTACTGATAGTGTGTTACGCAATTACCCTGCTGTTTTGAGAAAAATCGATCAATTTAAAAATTTGTCTGCCTAACTGCCCATTTCTACCTTGGTGGGAAGAAAAAAATAACCAAGAAGGGCCCGTGGCTAAATAATAACAGCCGCACAGGTCGTCCGATCAGGTTAAGCTACGCTTGCCGCGGTTGGCCTGTGGATGGGTGACCATCTTTACATACCGAGACCCCTCCGTGCCTCGGAAAGCACGTTAAGCCGTTGGTCACGACTTTCATTCGTGGATCTTTGACAGGTCGCTACGGGTAGTCAGAAGCCCGAAAGTCTGACAACCAGTCTTGGGGTATCGTATTACCCAGTAACTGGGTTGTGGAGGCCAGATAGGCAGTCGCTCTACGTAAATTACTAGTATTCAACTGCATCCAGTTAGACCGGAAGCCAACCTCAACATAGTTGGGAAAAGGCTAGGCAGATGATGTGAAGAAAACCTTAATCTTATAACTAATTATGACCACTACTGCTCTTATCCCAGCATGCTTCTACCATAAGAGGTCACCATAAGCCGCCCTATAAAATCAATATCCGCACATGTCGCATCCAGCACGCCACCCCAAGCTTTACGAACTCTTCAGCATAAATTGCCGTCCTCATTGTTCGCGCACAAGGACCGCCCGCCGACATATAGTGCGTACGCGCACAAAAACTGCTTGTAAACCCATCAGCCGTCATTAGTGCGGTTATGAAGAATATAATGCTGTGGCAAAGTAAATAAATATCAATATAGAAGGGTCGTGTAAACGGGTTGTTTTTTTTTTTGTGGAAATTGTTACTTATGAGATTTTGAGGTATAATTATAATAGAGTTGTGGAAATATGGTGGGGTTATAATAATTATTATGGCAGTCGTTTTGTGTTGAAAGAAATAAATAAGCTTTATATCGTTATGTAAATAATTAGGTAGTTGCATGATATTGAATACTATATTATTCTAGTAGATAATATATCCACACATGTAATACAATTTAATAGAATTCGAAATCAAATTTGAAATCGGTCGAAAAATAAAAAACTTATAACTTATAGAAACTTTTTGTCTATCTCTTTCTCGCAAAACGAAGTTTTGCATGTAATTTATATGGCGATACTGAACTATGACGTCACAATTCAGTATTTCCCTCTCTGTCTAATTGAGAGTTTTGAACGCTTATATCTATTCAATTTTTAAAAATATTAAAAACTGTTTATACCAAGCTATTAGTGAGGTAAAAAAAGCTTCAATTTAAATAATAAAAAAAAATTAGTCAACTCGCGGATTAGAATACAGACGTCATAAGGACGATGGCCGGAAAGATTTTGGAATGGCGACCGCGTACAGGAAAACGTAGCTTAAGGGATAATGCCGTTTTTTGCAGGTACGTTTTTTTGCAGGATCAATCGGGATCCTGCAAAAAATCGTGCCTGCAAAAAATGGAATCGTGCCGTGGAAAAGTGTCCTTATAAGGCCTCCTACAAGGTTGACTGGTAACATTTTGAAGGCCACAGTAATCAGCTGGATGCGAGAAGTACAGAATCAGTAAAAGTGGCGATGCTTGAGGAGTTATATGACCAGCAGTGGACGTCTTTGGGCTCAAATGAAGATGATGATAAGATGTCATGTAGGTAATTCAAACTTATTGTTTAGTTTTAACTAGAACTTGCATTCGAATATTCGAATTGTTCGAATCATCATCTGCCTAGCCTTTTCCCAACTATTTTGGGGTCGGCTTCCAGTCTGACCGGATGCAGCTGAATACCAGTATTTTACATGGAGCGACTGCCTATCTGACCTCCACAACCCAGCTACTGGGTAATACGATACCCCTTGGTAAGACTGGTTGTCAGACTTTCAGGCTTCTGACTGCCCGTAACGACTGTCAAAGATCCACGAATGACAGCCGGGACAACGGCTTAGCGTGCTTTCCGAGGCACGGAGGAGTCTCGGTATATAAAGATGGTCACCCATCCACAGACCATCCACAGACCATCCACAGACATTGTTCGAATAAAAAACTATTTCAAATATTCGAAAAAAGAATTGCGATATTCGAATGTTCGACCAATTTCCATAACACCAGGCTGAGAACTCTGATGTGCACAAAATACAATTTTATTTTAAACTAGCTGCGCCCCGCGGTTTCATCCGCATAAGTCTCGATCTCGTAAGAATATCGAGATAAAAAGTTTCTATGTATTAATCCTGGTTATAAACTATCTGTCTGCCAAATTTCATCAAAATTGGTGCAGCCGTATGAGCGTGAAGAAGTAACAAACATACACTCACACACACGCTCACAAACTTTCGCCTTTATAATATTAGATGATATAACTATCAATTTTAATTAGTTGTATCATCGTTAGTCCAGGCTATTCCTGGCTATCATTTACGGTCGTTATGGGCCAGAAAGTCTGACAACCAGTCTTACCAAGGGGTATCGAACTACCCAGTAACTGGATGGCCGAAGTCAGATAGGCAGTCGCTCCAAGTAAAGTACTGGTATTCAGTTGCATCCAGTTAAACTGGAAGCCGTATGTTGGGAAAAGAAAAGGTAGACGATGATTATCATTTCATTTCATTACCCACTTTAAAAGGACCAGGAACTTCCAGCAAATGAACAAGGCAGGCTCATAAGAAGTTACATTGAACAATAAGATATCAATGTAACAAATCATTCCATTCATTCATTCAAATGTAATAAATGTGCTGATGTTCACGATAACACGCTTCATGTGTTTGTAATACATTATTAAATCGTTGATAGACACATTTGGTAAATCCTACAAAAAAATATCTGTTACACTTGCTTGCAAAATTATTTGACCTCGGTTTTACAATTAACAAATAGTTTTATTTCACACATTGAATGCCGTGGTGGTCACCGGTGACCATCAATAAACTTTCCATATGGGCTGACGCTGATTCGCGATTTTGACAAATTTTACAAATTATATTTTATGGGCTCATACGGTTCAAAATAGTCAAAAACCCCACTCTAAATAATGATTTCATATTACTATTCAAAGAACAACAAAATAATTGCTGTCGGTCACCGGTGACCACCACGGCGTTCAATGTGTTAAATAACGTTACATGACTAACATCACACCCACATTTCGCCAGGTATGTATGTTAAACTCCCATGTTATAGAGAGGGAGCCCATTGACACCGGGCACAAATCAGACTCCGGTCCGGTCCGGTCCGTTCCGGTCTGCTACTGAGAAGTTCCGGATGGAAAAACCAAGTAACACTTTGACCGATCTGGGAATCGAACCCATGACCCCGGTAGTGCTTGTGACCAGACCAGATCTAGACCAAGGAGGCAGTTTAGATCGTACGTAAGTTGATGAGATGAACATGCGTTTTAACAGGTAGAATTTTAACCCCTAACCACCTGGTTAAGGTCAGTTTATTTTCATTACACACACTAATGCATTTTTTGACTGTTGTTTTTTCCTAAATAAAGGATGTGTAGAAAAGATATACATATAGTCGCGCACTGTCCTGCGACACTTACACATCGAAATATTTGAATGCAAAAATACGTTGCGGTCTCATGGACCGCGGTGGTAGGTGGTTAAGGGGTAATTGGTCCTGTGTTATTACTTATTGAAGCCTTTTTTTTCCAACTTCTTACGCCTAATGTCAAAATATTTAGACCAACCCGCAAACCTTAAAATGTTGTTACTTTGTCCTTATACTGCACGCAAGTGTACGCCCAAATAACCCAGAAACCGCATTCACACGGACCGACAAACGACAAAAAAACGCGTATCGATGTCGCCCGCTGCGCTGCGACAAATCGCTGAAGGAATTGTCGGGGTATCACCCACAACTTGCAGTAACAATATACTAGTGTTGGTTTTCTCGACCGTGCCACATTATGCGATTTTTTCAAAGCTATTGTGAAGAATGTTCAATTGGCAGTTGACATTATTATTAAGTTTCGTATTGTCGCGAAGGTTTACCTACTATTCACCAAAAAGCGTTAAGCGGAGTTTAATTTACTGTAAATGGGCGGCGGAAACGCGTTGTTGTGAGTCGGAATACGGCCTTATAAAGGTAGTTCTAATAGACGAAACTTTGCATACATAGCCGTTATATAACAAACATGATAAATAAATTGATAATAGATTGTAAAAGTTTTTGACATCTACTATCTGTTTTGTAGTATTTTTATGATAATACCTATTATTAGGTCATCCCACTTCCAGTGTCATATTTTTTTATTATTATTCTTTTACAAAAACTGACTACTATACTATATAACCTTGTGACACTAATCAATAATCTCCACCACTATTAATCACTCGCTCCCAGACTGCTGGCAAATCTTGAACACCATTTAAAGTACCACTTTCATTTAATTCATCAATAATGCTCTTTAGTTTAATATCTAACTCCTCTTTGCTATTGTATCGAGTACCCGACAATTTCGTCTTCACATGGCCAAAACAATTGAAATCAAAAGGATTCATATCCGGGGAATATGGCGGCTGAATAATTTCAATCCATCCTTTATCTTCAATTAAATTCTGAACTATTTTTGATTTATGCGGTCTGGCGTTATCATGTAAAATTATAGGACTCGTTATATGATGTTCGTCTGCCCAAATAGGAATATTTTCTTCTAAAAATGACTTATATCGCTCTCCAGTCATAGTTGTATTTTCATCATAAGTTCTCCAAAAAGCAATGCCTCTGACATCCATAGCTACTATTAGTAGTATTTTTCGTTCATGTAGCTCTGCACGTGGTAAATGTTCAGCTGAAGTGCCCGGTTCCACCCAACATCGTGACTGATGTCTTTGACGAGGAGTATAAAATTCGACCCAAGTTTCATCAAGGCATATTAATCTATTAAGTATATTTTTCTTACGGCGATACCACGATAAATGGCTACGCGCAGTTTCATAACGAAACTCCTTCTGATCCGTGTTCAGAGTGTGGGGCAACCACACTGCACTTTTATTGACCAGACATAAATCCTCCGTGAGTACTCTATGTATAGTGGAATGAGGAATGTTAAGTTGAGTGGAGAGATCACTGACACTGACCCTACGTGACTGACGAAGTGCTTCCTTGATTTTATCCCTTGCTTCTAATCTAGTCGATGATAATGATCGAGGTGCTCGCGGCTCATCTTCAGCTGTGGTTCTTCCTTGTTTGTACATTTCAAGCCATCGCTGTACGGTTCTTTTATTTAAGGCGTTACGACCAACACACTTTACCAGTAAGTCGTGCGCAACACCTCCAGAGTAGTTGAGTAAAGCACAAAACTTTAGAAATATACGTTGCTCCACTACATTAATAGATTTTTTTTAATCTTCCATTTTAAATCAATGCACGTTTTGACAATACAACACACCAAATTAAACTATCATGATTGTACAAGACAACACATGTATTAACTATTGCATACCATTGCGCAATACATAAATATTGGAAATAAAAAATATGACACTGGAAGTGGGATGACCTAATATTAGTGTGATTTTTTTATTTTTCTTTAAATAAACCCCACACTATAAATTTCTCCTGTATTGTGGGTGCGTTTACAAACATGCATAAAAAACGTGCATGTATAAAAAAACAGGGAGTTTGTGGCTAAGTAATAACAGCCGCACGAGTCGACAGATCACGTTAAGCTACGATTGCCGCAGTTGGTTCGTGGATGGGTGACCATCTTCACATACCAAAACCACTCCGCAATTCAGTAAGCACGTTTTAATCCGTTAGTTCCGGCTGTCATTCGTGGATCGCAGTCGTTACGGGGCGTCGGAAGCCAGATATTCTGACAAAAATTCTTACCGATGGGTATCGTACTACCCCGTTGTGGAGGTCAGATAATCAGTCACTTCATGTAAAATACTGGTATTCAGCTGCATCCGGTGAGACTGGTAGCCGACCCCAACATAGTTGGGAAAAGGCTAGGCCGATATTGATGATACGAGTATAATAACAGACAGTTTTATTTTTTATATTTTTATACTATACATAAAAAAATAAAAAATAAAACTGTCTGTTATTATACTCGTATCAGCCTATTATTGTCCACTACAGAGTAAAGGCCTCTTCTCAAATAGAAAAGAGACGAGCATTAATCACCACGCTTGCTGAAGACGGGTTGGCGATTTCGACTTAAGTTCAGGATACCTCACTATGCTATTCCTTCGCGGATGCCAATAACGCCCAAGGTAATCTCAGAAAGTAGTTATGAACTGAAAAAAGTGATACTCATGCATGAGGCTGTAGGTTCAAATCTGCCTCAGCCTCATGCATGAGAGGCGAGGCCTTAACCTCTGGGCCATTACGATATTATCATAGTTACTATAACTATGATAAAAGATAAGAATGGTATGATGACAAACAATGATGTACTGGCTGGTTGCCAACTATTACTAAGCTTTCTACTGTCAGACAGAATCCTTGAAAATATTGCTTCACATATTGTTGTGTTCACGCATGAGATACTTTTAGAGATAGATTGAAAGATCATTCAAGTACAGCAGGCGACACGCGACCTACGAATATGTTGTTATAAGATCGATAATACACCACCACAATTAACTAATTACTTCGTCAGCTGGTGTATTCTATATAAATCTCATCGGAAAAACTCAGGTTAAGTGAGCTTGAAGTGAGCTGTCAATAGTGTAAATCCCTAGCATCAGGATGACAGCTCACTTCACCTAAGTTTTCACGCTGAGATTTTTACAGAATAAACCAGCAGGTATTCATTGATTTCTTGGTAATCCACTGCTGATTACAGACTTAGTTCTTAAAACCATTGTGTTAGACCATCGCTAGTTTGGACGCAAAGTTATACGCGAACATGTGGGTCATTTTGCATCAAACTAGCGATGTGATACAAGGTGGATATCAGTCAATCTATTCTGTAAAGATCTCAGCGTGAAGTGAGTTGTCCATATTTTTCACAATATTGACAGCCGTTATTCCAATGACAGCTCACTTCAACCTCACTTAACTTAAGTTTTCACGGTGAGATGTTTACAGAAATCATGTGTTTATAAGATGCTCACAATAATTCACTGCTGATTACAGACTTAGTTCTAAAAACTATTGTGCTCACTTGGCAAACGTATTGATTCGTAAATTTAGGAAACGAGTACTCGCTTATATAAAGATTATTGATCTGTCCCATTAACACTATCTGTCTATCACCTCGACACTATATTACACTTCCCGTACACTGACGCTCACCGCTGCGCTGCTATTTCGATGCGAAATGCGATACTGTGTCATACATTTTGTTTTGGTACCGCAATATTATTGGAAACTGCTGCTGTGACAGACATGACTGACAAGATGATCAAGATTTACCTCAAAATGACGCTGCACTACCTGAAATAATGACCTACTACCACACCCCCTCCCCGCCACCCTTCCTTCTATGTACTAACACTAACAGGATAGGAATTAACCAACAATTAAATTCAATATGAGGGCCTATACAAGTGCTAATCGCTTTCAAAGCATTACGTATTTCTACAACGATTTTCAACAGGATTGACATAAAGCTTTTTGGTAACGTATGTCCATCTAATATATTTTTCACTTTCATCATCATTATGACTAAGGAAAGTCATTTTTTCTGGGCCTTTTGATCTACAGAAACGACTAAAGACCTCCCGTTCACCGAATCTCCAACACTGAATGATCCGGTACTATCCACGGCTCGCGTATTTTTCCGGTATGAATTTAGTACTCAAAGTAATCGGTAATCGATTGTCATGGTATGGACATGTAATGCGGAGTAAAGAGGAACAGGTTTTGAGTATGAATGTGGATGGTTATACAAGTAGGGGAAGGGCAAAGAAATGATGGACGGAGCGTATGAAAGATGATATGGATTGAAAGGTGTGATTACCGAGATAAAGACTGTTAGAGAAGTATATATGGAAGAAAAATACATGTTACACCGACCCTAACTAAAGTGAGATAAGGATGAGAGGATGAATGATGATGAATATAGTCCAGTCAAATCTAAACAAAACGCTGTTGTCAAGTCTGCAACTAAAAAAGAAGTCAGCACAACATCATTTCCAATGACCGAGTCATCTAATAATGTTACTCCAACAACCGCCAATCACTAAACGTAAATAATACAAACATGCAATGAATTTATCGACTATTCAACGCGAGATATAGAGAGATAGCGATACGCGAGCGACATGAGTCATAAATAGGCATAGTAGAACTTGGATGAGGCTGGCACAGGAATGTGGGCACAAGAAAAGAGAGGCTTTATATACTCCGCAGTGGGTGACTCAGGCTGTGGATGATGACTGATTTTATTTTGAAAACAAAATATGTTTTAGAGCCTCTAAATGTTGACAATGCGACGACAACGACAATGCGATGAAAACTACATTACTACAGCCTATGCTCAGCAATGGGTGAAGTAAGACTGTGGATGATAACGATGGTGATAAACAGACGGGTCAAAGATTTTCTTCGATTCTATTTTAAAAACAACTCTTGAAATATTGACAATGAAATGAAGAACTACTAAAACAGACACCACGATATCTTCGCAGATTCATGTTATTGAGATTTTCACATCCATCCTGCGGTACAGAGTAGTGGTGGCCCAGTGGTACCAGACTGGCCACGACTTACGAGAACCAACAATTCGATGATATGTGACATCTACCAACCCGCAGTGGGCCCGCGTGGTTGATTACAGCTCACTCCCTCCCACCGAGAGGAGACCTGTGTCCTAGCAGTGAGAACACTATAGGTTTATTACGCCTGCAAAAAATTATATGAGAACACTATGACGTCAGTAGCCCGCTATCAATCCTTTAAATATCGTCGTCTTGGAACATATACGGTAGCGTCACAGTCGTCGAAAATCCATCCAATTTCGTCGAAACTAATATCAAGTTCCTTCAACACAGCACGTGGACCAGCACAGTTTTAGCTACTAATCAACATTTACAGGTCAAGTTTCTAGCACAACCAGAAATACACAAACGAGATTGTTATCAGAAAGCGCTTGAACGTCCCCAAAATAATCCAGAGTAATGTTTTCTAACGCAGTCCAGGGCTCGGTGGACATCTAATTTAGAACGGAAGCGACATAGACATCAAATTATTTGTATATACAACAAAAATATATCTAAGAAAACTGACGTGCGCTTAGCTCCAGTGTAGGAACGATACTGAATTTACTGAGTTCTGAAACAAGCGCGGGAGTGAGCCGATGGCGGCAAGAGTGGTGGATTATACTGAATACTTAACGGTAGTTTAAGAATTAATTTGAGATTTACGTGGAGTTGAAGATAAAAAGTTAATCATCTGACCAATTTCAAATAAGCGATATCGCGAGTCCAATTGGATAATTAGGTCTGTTACTGCTTAATCTATGAAAGAATTAACGTTAAATTGTAACTCTCAAACTGGATTGTGGAGCTCATATAGGTAGTTGCTTCATGTAAAATACTGAATCCAGTTAGACTGGAAGGCCATTCAAATATATCTGAGAAATGGTTAAGCAGATGATGATCCAATTCTAGAACTATATCTTACTTTATAACCTACTTTAAATACTACGATTATATGCTGACTTGAGAGTCTTATGACTGCGTCAGGCCCGGCGCCCATTATCGGCATCGGCAAGGAAAAGGATCCTTCGGCATCCTACATGCAAGCGCTCACTATTGGCAATTATGCTTTGGCATGCTGCAACGTTCTTACGGATGACGAGGCGTCCTTAAGGATGCCGCACCGTCCTGTAGCTTGCCGAAGCGTCTCAATATCGTATTTCTCAAACTATCCCCCGAGTGTTGCCTCGGCGCCGGCGGCGTACCGATGGTTGCCGAAGGATGCCGAAGCATCCCGAAGCATTCTCAAGGCTGCCGATACACCAGCCTCAAGCATACCGAAGCGGTATTTTTGTTATTACGACCACATATCACGGAAATTTCTACTTTATTGCCATTATGTTATAGTATATTGCTATTTGCCACCTAAAATCCTCAGTCGTACCGATGCCGATAATGGGCGCCGGGCCTCAGAGAACGAAGTTCGCGTAACTAAAGATACTTAATATGTGTTAGAATTTCTACAACAAAGGAAGGATATCGATAAGGCCTAATTTTCGCCCCACCCCTTCCATGAATTCTTATATGTGCATTACATTTACCTACATGAAAGTAAAAAGTTATATAGAATGAATATTGTGTTTGAATATACTCATTTAACACTTATTTTGCAATTAAACTTGTTATTATAGGAAGGTTTTACGGAAAGGCAAAGTTATGAAATGGATCAACTTTCGCAAGTTTCAACATTTTTCACTTTTAAACTGCTTATCTAGTCTTCATTCTCGTCAGTCCAATGTCCATCAACATCTGCATCCATTAAATCATTATTAAAGTCATACGAGGCTTTTCGGGTACTATGACCTTGATATAAAATTATTTCATTTATATTTATCTATGAGCGTAGGATGGGAAAAATGTAATTTTTGATTAAACTGTATAGGAACATGAGAACATAAGAAGCAGAAAAAAGAAAGTGCTTCTTATGTGCGCTCTGTGTAAATAAAATTAAAATGATATTGAAAATATATTAAACGAAAATCACAGTAAGACCGAAGATTGGCGTCCCACAGGTAATACAATTGTATTTTTTTTCTTTTATATACTATACAGTCTACTTTCAGGATATATAAAGAAAACATCAAATCATATCATCATACACATTTATTTTTTCGTCATTTTGGGGCGAGAATAAGCCCTTATCGAAACCCCTCCTTTCTTATTTGCCATCGATAAGCTAATAAGAAGAAGCTGCAGCATGTAAGAAGATATTGGAATAATGAGGAATGGAACTCGTCAACTGGACATATCTAAACAGTTTCAGTATTACCTACGCGACTAAGCAAAAACAAAGGACGATCAATTTCGATTTAAAAAAAAATAATCGTTAATATTGTGGTTTATAGATGCATTCTAATTTAAAGTTACATCGTCTAATAGGCCGACCGCTTAGCAGAGACGTGGCCTGAGGTAGCAGCGCGGTGCGGGAGGGGTGCGGTTACGTGATGCAAGAGCTCAGTGATTCGTCAACTTGTGACAACTATCACCCCTCCCGCACCGCGCAGCTACCTCAGGTAACGTCTCTGTTAAGCGGTCGGCCTACATTGAGATATTCTTTTTCCTCGTTTCGATAAGAGTTCTCAGCTGAGATGTTTCGTATTTGATTCTTGTTTCTTCAAAGAAGTACGCCAAGTTGGTCTAGCGGTCTGTGTGTGGTACTGCCGGGGAAGATGTTTTTCTACCAGGAATTTCTCAGTAACAGCCCGGAGTTTGGATTTGTGCCCGGTTGTTGGCAATAGGCTCGCCCCCTATTACATGGGACTTATACATAACTGGCAAAATGTAGTTGTACAGACGCCAGCACAATCAACTTTGAACTTTAAGCTTTGGCGATAAAGTTGAAAATCTATTAAAGAAATTTGACAGATTGTAGTAGGTTGGTGTGCTAGCGTCTGTACTATAGGTACAACTCTGCATTACCCTTCGGGGATTGCAAGCGTAATGTTCCTTTTATGTTCTGTTATATTCTTGATCTTTTAAGAATTGAGGTAAAATCGCTTGCTGACAGTTTGAATGAGTTCTACAATAAGTTATATAAATAATTTAAGAGTTCTATTATTTTGAACCATTGTTGTAATCGATATTATTATGGTTTAAATATCGATTTAAACAAGCAACAAATGGCTAACCTTTACTAGCCGTTAACCGTAGATTAAAGAACACTAACCTAAAACAGTTCAACTGAAATATACACATACATACAAACCCAACTCACACATATTAATGGCACGCAACACACGTGGGGATTGCCCACGCGCATGTTACCAAACACAGCTGCGGACAGACCAGAAAACCGAGATCCCCCGCCCCCTCTCTCAGTTCTATATTTGAAAGAGTGCAGGGAGAATGTTGGAGGTATCAGAGGTCTTGTTCTATTGGTCGTAGTGTTGGCTTCAACGCTGCTGTAGTAAGACGCGTACGCACCTTATTTAGTGGTCGCGAGAAAACTTTCAGTGGCTCGCGGTGTAGTAGAGGAGCCGAAAAGACAATTAAATTATCTAAAATATAACATTTCTTTATGATAGGGTAGCAAGTAATCGCTTTCTTATATAACATTGTGCACTGCATTTGGAATGAATTTGTTGATAAAAGTTTCGGAGTACTATTCAACTTCCTACTAATATCATAAACGCGAAAGTTTGTGAGGCTGGATGAATGTTTGTTACTCTTTCACCCAAAAACTACCGAACGGATTTTGATGAAACTTTACAATATACAATAGCTTATAAATTAGAATAACACATATAATACTTTTCATTGCGATATTCTCACGGGAACGAAAATTATGCAGGTACACTGCGGGGAGTTGCTAGCTATGCATAGACTTCCTCTAGAACGCAATAATATTTCTATGAGTAAATTCAACTCTTAAAACTGCTGCATAAATCCTGCGTCTCAGTAAAAACTAATTTAAACACTGTCTTCACTCTTAACCTACCAAAATAATGCAGGGTCAGTTGATGTGCCACAATCTGCTTTAACAGATAGTAAAAGATTTGAAAATTCAAAAGACATTCATTCGAATAGGGCTTAGAATCAGAATGTTTCTATCATCAAAAACGTTTATTTGTCTTTCCCAATTTACAATAAATCTTTCTGGTACTAACACAACTTCTAGCAGCGGTGGTAAAACTCAGGACCTCTATAAAACAACGTCTACGTTATAATCATGAGGTAATTTCCGTACCGCGCTATGATTAAAATGTGGAAAGACAAATTTGAGAAAAAGTACGGATTTGTAGAGCGTCAACCTTGTTACTCATTTAGACATCCTTGTTACAAAACAGTGTCTTTGTTAAGAAAGAAAAGTCAGCCAGCATGGGAAAGCGCCAGGGGAGCTCACGAAATTCAATTTTTATCCATTTTTTTCAATTCGCAGGCCAGTGAAAACTTGTATGTTGAACAAAATATGATTTGCGATCGTAACGAGTATGTTTTTAGGGAATTATAATTATTAAAATCTCCAATACAACCGTCTAACCTTAGAGGGTTGTATTGGAGATTCCCTGGCGCTTCTCCCTTAACTTAATGTATTTTATATTAACGCCCGAGTTCTGAATTATTTTGGCATAAGTAGAAATTTCTAAATACAAGGAACTTGTCTGTTGTTACCCAAATACAAGAACAGCCGTGCGATTCTGTAACCATCTCACCGTGAAAACTTGGGTGAAGTGAGCGTGGAGTGAGTCGTCAATAGTGTCAATCCCTAGCATCGGCATGACTCACAGCTCACTCTAAGCTCACTTCACCTTAGTTATCACGGTGAGATTTTTCCAGAATCAACCGGCAGTTTTTATTGAGAAAAAACCTGCCTGTGTCGTTGATCTTGTATTCGCAAGTGCTATTGCTGAGCATGAGGTCTTGAGTTTTATTCCCGGGAAAAGTTTTATTGGGTGTTATCCACCTGGAATGTCTCACAAGGAAACCTCGCGAGGTGTCCCTCACCGATTTAGTTGCGGCTTTACTTTAATAATCTACATGAAAAATGATGAGACACGTTTTTTTTTTTTGCTAACAAACGTTTTAAAAGTGTGAAAATCACCCTCAACGTTCGTAAAATCAAAAATACCTATATTCACATATTTATAACACTTAAACTTGGTGCCACTAAAAAATAATAAATAGTTTTTGAGTTATGAATTTTTTGTTATTTTTAATAAAAAAAAATGTATATCCACAATTCTTATAAATATGTGAATAAAGGTATTTTTCATAATTTTAATGCTCTTTTTAATGGTTAAAGTCATTTTGGAAATTTTTTATTAGAAATATGTGAAAACTGCAAACCATCATTTTGGGGTACGAACTTTGAGGGTGATTTTCACCCCTTTAAAACGTTTGTTTGCAAAAAAGAAAAAATACGTATCGCATCATTTTTCATTTAGATTATTATAGTAAAGCCGCAACTAAATTGGTGAGGGACACCTCGCGAGGTTTCCTTGTCAGTAGCAGCCCGGAGGCAGGATTTGTGCCCAGTTGATGGCAATCGACTCGTGCTCTATTACATGGGATCTATAGGTACACTTCTGCATAACTTTCCGGAAAATACAAACGCGATATTATCTTATACACTTCTTGAGGAAAGCTAGTTGACAAAAAAATAGCTTCAAAATCGCTTAACATTATGAAGGTTAAATATTTCCGTTTGAAGAAGATTTGCTTAAGCAATTATTGGAGACTATTATGGCATAAATATCACGTGAAAATTATGTAGAAGTTCGGAGATATTCAGTAGAAATTTGAATTAGGTCCAGTCGTTTTTTTCTTTATTTATAAGGCATATAACAAAAATTTATTCTATTATTACAGAAGTATATGATATTTGTGATAAGAGTAAAACTGTTTTGATGGATTATATTCAACAGAACGTATTAATATAATCTGAAGGTCAAACTATGGAACCGCACTAAAAGGTTTTTAAAAAATCAACCTCTCTGTTGGCAGTTGCATGTTTTCTTTCATTTCTTGGGCTTAGAAACTTTAAACTTGGCTACAAATACAGGATAATTTATGATTCATTTTTCAAAACTTATCTTCAAAATAGGTGAAGGGGTGTTCAAGTTTTGATGGAAAAAAAACACGCTTTCGATGTCGCAGATGAAGAGCTAGAGTTCGAGAAGGATTTTTGAAAATTCATCTCCTTAAGGGGTTTAATAGGGTATGAAAGCTAGGAAACCGAATCGGCTTGTATTGATAGAAATCTTTAGAAAATCCTGTGTTATAAGCTGATGACATAGTAGGTATGTAACGGCTTAAGTGAAAATGAAAAGCAGCTAATCACCCTCCAGATAAAACCAGTCAAAAATAAATCGATTCATCTGTTGAAGAAAAACGCTTTGTGCTCATAATATTTGGCATCAATAAATAATAAATTCAAAACAAAATTCATAATCGGCATTCCATCGTTAATTCATTTTAAATGTCTGATTACTCCTGTACGTTACTGCGAGCCTGTTTAGACTCTCTCACCAAATAAGACGGTCCTCGCGCGCTTTCTGCAACATTCTATTAATATCTCCCTCCACCTGTCCCAACACGCTATAAACAATCTTATCAATACAACATAGAAGCTATTTCAGCTTACACTACACGACCAAACCTTCTTTTTAGCTGTCGTGTTATTATAAATTGTATCTCATGGGCATAACTACGTTTTCCAGCAACAATTAATGTGCAGGGTCCTCGTAGGATATGACACACACTGTGTCGTTGGCGCTGTCTGTGTCGTCATCGCGGAAGCCGCCTTAAATATTGTGAATACAGCGGCCCCTACCTCCACCGCTGCAATATTTATATTGCACTTTAAACTTTCGGCGGTTGAAATGAAATTTGTTCAACGGTGCTGTGTAAATCCAGAAATAACTCGACTAAAACCGCACACACCAATTTCCGCCTTATGTCTTTACGTTAAAGTTTCAATTACATTACACGAGTTTGTAGAACTTAAGCCATATTTAGAATCGACACGCTCCGGGCTTCGCCTGAAATGGTGTCGCGCTGCAGCAGTTCTATCTCTTTCTGACTAATAAAAAGTTACATCTGGAATTATATCTGTCTTTGTCTAGCTAAATTAGTTGCTGGGCACGTGTTCGTTTTAGTCAATAGAATATTTTGAGAGTGCGTACCGCGGATAGTTTGTGTTTACGTTTTGGAGTTGTTCATTAAACTGGAACTATTAATACACTTGTAGGTAATGACAGCACTGGATGGTTTCACGAAGACTATGAATTGAGATCGTGTTACGAGCGATTTTGTGGGGAGAGTGCACTACTAAAAAGCAGGCGAAACGGGTCCATATATTTACAATACTGTTATTTAGCTGCATCCGGTTAGACTGGAAGCCGACCATAACATAGTTGGGGAAGACTAGGCAGATGATGACGACACGGCTCGTGGTTAAAAGGTAACAGCCGCACTGGTCGATTGAAGGTTAAGCTACGCTTACCGCGGTCGGTTCATGGATGGGTCTATTCACATACCCTCTCCGTGCCTCCGAAAGCACTATAAGCCGTTGCTCCCGGCTGTCATTCGTGGATCTTTGACAGTCGTTACGGGTCGTCAGTAGTCCGAAAGTCTGACAACCAGTCTTACCAAGGGGTATTGTATTACCCAGTAGCTGGGTTGTGGAGGTCACATAGGCGGCCGCTCCATGTAAAATACTGGTATTCAATTGCATCCGGTTAGACTGGAAGCCGACCCCGACATAACTGGGAAAAAAATTAAAAAAAGATTTCGTTCTGAAGATTAAGTGAAATTTGTGAGTTTGTATGTAGGTTATACAAACTCACTTTCACATCTTTAAAATATTAGCATTGATTGGTCTATTTGTCATAAATTCATTAAAGGTAATGTCTGCTAAGTACCATCGAAGGCTCTGAATGAGGTCCGTAATGTGCAACACTCCTAGAATTGCTTTTATTTCTGAGATTACCTACACAAACTGGAAGCACATTATACAGTGTGAACTATAACTCGACGTAGGTATTCCTTTTAGGACGTGTCAGTGTGAGCCCTTTTTTGCAATATTTAATCAATAAATTGCAACATAATGTCTAGGCAAAAATGGGATACTATGGGATATTTAAAGAAATCCAAAATTGTGTTTCTGGAAATATCCCAAAATTCGTCATTAAATATAATTTTTCTCTCAGCTCTCAAATTGTGTTCCAAAACATCAAGCGGTTAAAAGATACAAGAATAAGCTCGTATACAGGAACTTGGACACCATTTATCTCAAAATTTTACTTCCATACTAAGCGTACCAGTTACATGGAAAACGTCTTCATTTAATCAGCAATCGAACGAGGTACGAATGTAACAAAAAATATTTAGAGATGCCCATGGAACAGTGGATAATGCTGGCAAAGGGAGAATTTACAAATTGCTGAAATTTTTGTTACATCCCGATAGGAATACGTCGAATCAATCATCCTGTTTGTATTGAGTACTGCTAGCACTGTAACTCGTGAACATGTTACCCCATAGGCCCGTAAGTGCTCTAGACCGCTAAACGATTTGTTCTCGCAATGGACTTTGATAGCACGAGTAGAAATAAGACAAAGGGTATGCCTTTAATACAGCTCAATTGGTGCAGGAGGAATTTTAAGCGTGGTTAACAGGCTAAAAGGTTTTCAAAAGGATGGCCACTCAATATACTCTTGTGTGTTAGAAAGGGAACACTATGTGTGTACTGAAAACCATTTTTTAACATTATGTATCCTCATCATCATCTGCCTAGCCTTTTTCCAACTATGTTGGGGTCGGCTTCCAGTCTAACCGCATGCAGCTGAATACCAGTATTTTACATAGAGCGACTGCCTGTCTGACCTCCACAACCCAGTTACTGGGTAACACACACATTGTGTATCAAATAGTCATGTGATTCTGTGCTTTTAAATGAAGAGTATAGTATAGTTCTTCAATTGTTTTTTTGAACCTGTATTGTCCCACTCCCTGTGTTCGAAATTAATCACCACTGCCGAATTCGGAAGTCGGTGTCTTTCGATTCGCATTTTCGTTGTATGCCACTGACTTCCGAAATTAAAATTATTTTTCACTTTGCAGTGTCTTTTTTGGAAATCGGTTGTTTTGTTTTGTAAAAAAAAACAAACACTTTTAAGTTGTACTTATCTCAAACAAATTCATTTTTCACTTTGCAGTGTCTTTTTTGGAAATCGGTTGTTTTGTTTTGTAAAAAAAAAACAAACACTTTTAACCCTTAAATGCATGATTTATTTTATCGTATTGCAAAAAATGCTATTGTATAGGTATTTATCTATAGAATTTAGATAATAAATATATAATAATTATACAATAATATTAATATTCATAGAGTATATATATTGTTTTGACAAAAAGAGGTGCGTTCAGAAACTCACAGCTATCACATTCTTAAAAAAATTAAATGACGTGCTTTGTTGCCATATGGCAACATTATGCATTTAAGGGTTAAGTTGTACTTATCTCAAACCAATTCGTGTAACACTACTTGCTATGTAAATATCAGTGACAGGAAGTTATTATAACATCAAGTGGAAAAAATACGTATTATTGAAGCTAAGTCAAAAACTACCCAAGCAAAGTTAATATTTATATGGGACCACCCATGAGACATACTTCCACTAAAAAAAATATTTTTGAAATCGATTTACGATTGCGGGAGATATCGCGTAATATGCAAAAAAAAAAAATACAGTCAATTGAGAACTTCCTCCTTTTTGAAATCGGTTAAATTTTGTAAAGATACGGTTCTTATAGTCACAATGCATCCATGAAAATTCCAGTAAGCCACCACTGATAGGTCATAGGAAAGCAAACGACGCAATTTCGTTTACTTGAATTTTTACCAGTAATTTTGGTTTAAGCTAAACTACTCAATCGATTTTTATGAAATTGCTATGGGACCAATTTGAAAGTATATCCTTTCAAATAAAAAAAAAGGATTTTGCAAATCAGCTTATAATTATAAATAACGGAGTTCTGTGGTAACAAACATTAAAAAAAATATATTCAACCGAATTGAGCACATCCTCCTTTTTTTGAAGTCGGTTAAAAACAATTAGGTACCATCTCCTTGACATCCCTGAGTCTTATAGAGAGAAAGTGATCAATTCATGGCCGGTCCCACAACCTCTTCCGTAAAAAATTCACCGTGTAAACTTAGGTGAAGTGAACATGAAGTGAGCTGTCATTCCACCTGATGCCATGGATTGACAGCTCACTTCAAGCTCAATAATTCATCTAAGATTTTTGTAGAATAGATCGGCTACAACCTACAACCTGTCGGTAGATGGTTGCTACCACAAGTAACACGGATCATAGCAACTAAATATACCTATCACAAGAGTAGACTGCATCCTCTATGACATTAAATACAAAGTAATTAAAGATACTTGAACACTTCACGCGTTGTTGTTCTAACGATCATTAAAGTCTCAACACTCTATAAACAATTGATAACTGCTATAACTCATTATGACTCTAATTGTCACTGGGTAAAGATCACAGTCGCATTTACTCTGCAATGCTGGCCGTGGCCAGTATATCTTGAAACGTTATGGTGGCGCTGCTTGCAACGACTTGCGTCAACTGTAAGCCAAATTCACACATATCGATGCTGGAAATATGAAATAACGTAAGGGAGCAAAAATAGGGTGTTTCTTACAAAACTGACTATAATTTTTTAACTATTATGTTTTATGTAAAAAATTGTCTGGGACAAAGTTTCTTAGATTTCTTCATTTTTTTAAGCTAAAATAGCAAAAAATCAATAAAGAAAAAATATAATATAAAGAAAATATAATTCATTTTCGACAAAATTTCCCTTACTTTATTTCGTATTTCCAGTATCGTTATGTAGACTCACGCCTTCCTCCCATGGGGGTAGGCAGAAACTACACTACTACCTGCTACGATGTTTACATACTCCTTTTGCTTCGTTCACGATCATATATCAACAACCTACATACTATCAATCACTGTATGAATCATTTTGAAGGATATTGCTAATCCATTGCTTCGTATGTTCGAAAAGTTTGTCTCTTCAACAACGTAAATAACGCATTGAATGTTGTGGAACTGTCAAAATTAATGCCATTCCAATCGTTAGTGTGTTACGTAATCTCCCCGCTGGTCATACTCGTACACGCACACCGGTTGCGACTACTACGCTTTTGACCTTCAGGGCCGGCACACATTGGCGACACGGCACGGCAGGGGATCCTTTGGCATCCCTACATGTAAGCGCACACTGGCGGTAACAATGCCGTGACATCCTTAAGTATGCCGCGACGTCCTTAAGCATACCGAAGCGTCCTAAGGCATGCCGAGGCGTCCTTGCTAATGAAGCTACGCGCGGGGCTGCAGGGTTCGGGCGGGCGCTGTCTTGCCGCGGTATCCCGAAGACTGCCAAAGCATTCCGTGGGATGCTGAAGCGTTTCGAAGGCTTGCGACACGGCATGCCTAAGCATACCGCGGTATTGTTTTTGTACTTACGACCGTTAACATTGAAATTTCAACTTTATTTCCATACTATTAAGTTATATTTTTATTCGTCGCCTAAAAAATACCTTACCATGCCGTGCCGCCAGTGGGCGCCAGGCCTTATATGTGAATAATATCAAAATATTATGTCCTTTTAGGACGTTCCCTTCCGGCTTTTCCACTCACATCTGCCTTGTAAATAAATACCTTTCGTTAGTCGCCTTTCACTCATCCCCTCAACATGACCAAACCTTAGAAGCATAAAATAGTTAGTAATACCGCCACATGTCATGATACAGTGGTCACACAGATTACAAACAAATGACAACAGATTAATAGGTGTTGCGATTTTGGCAGCCTTAGTGCGATTTGTCGCTACACTGTTGTAGTATTTAATGGCGTCAAATTAATCGTCTGAACGCTAATCGATTGTACATTGTAATTGATTGTGCTTAGGATCAAAAGATTGCCTGCATTGATTCAAATATAAATAAAGGAAATTGTCCATTCTCGGCTTGGCGTGGACACGATGCTCGAAAAGAAACAACTTAATCAAAAATCATGTTTTGTTTTTAGATGCTTATTTATTCTAACTTTTTGTATCAAGTTGCGCCCACGAATAGTGTATTTAAAAAGTACTGAAATTGTTTTACTCTTCGACATATTGACAGTACTCGACCTTCACGGTGTTGCCATTTGTAAAATAATAATTTATAAATCGATTCTAATTGTTATTTTTTAAGTTTTACTAAGTCCTCCTCATTCTTATAAGAGTCTAGAGTCTACAGTCAATTAAAGCTGTTATTTGTAATCACGTACATTCACTCAAACATGTTTTATCCATATAATTGGAAAACAAAATTATCGTAGTTGGTCATTAAATTCGGATTATTAAAAAAAAGACTTGAAGTGACAACTGACATTAACATAATGTGAGTTGTCACTTCAAGTCACTTGTCATGTCATGACTTTGTTTCTATCGAATATTGTTTTGCTCGTTTTACTCTTATTATTGTTTTGGCTTTGAAAATGGACACTGATACCGCATGCGTGTATATATTACACGAAAATAACAGTCAGGGACGAAATTCAATCAAGCAGTACCTATTGCTGCAATTGTATAGTGGACCGAAGAACAGTGGGTTGCTGCGCTCATGCGATGACTATGATTTGGTTTTCAAGCTGGGTAAGGTACCAAGATAATAATATATATCCACCTGCCCAGTTTCTAGACAACATATTACTAACATATGAGTCAGAATAATAATAAAATGTATGAATACAAATGTTTTTATTTAAAAAAAAAAGCAAGTAAGCAAAACAAGTCTTACAAGCATCATGATACAATCTTATTACAATATTCTCTTCCCTACTGGAATTAGCTATTAGACCTGTATTATATTTATACTTAAAGTGTCTGTTCACGCCGAGCCAAAGTCCCATACTAAGTGGACAATGTCTTTTAATGGTTTGGGTTATAATTGTAAACTAAGTGGTATGTGTTTGTCTATGTATGAAATTTCTTGTTTTAACCTAAAATCCTATGACACGGCAATAGCGTAGAATTCTAACAGTACAAGAATTTTCGGAATTGAGTCAGTCGTTCCGAAGATTACCCCCTTCAGTTCACGCCGTCTTGTACACGCCGCCAGTGTTTGATGTATTTTTTTATGTGGTGTATTTTTGAGGTGTACAATAAAGTATATATAAATAAATATAAATAATAATACTTATATTATAAATGAAAAATAAAAAAGTCCTCTAGACCGGATTTCGGCCATGCCGACCAATCTCAGCCTAGACCAGCAGCCTTTGGCGCGGGAGATTTTATAGTGCACAAGTGTGTGTGCAGATACAGGCACACTTTCTCTTCCCTCACTCTATATTATATTATTATGTATCCAGTAATCATTACAGCAAGCTACAAACTGAGAGACAAAATTAGGTTATAAACAACAGAAAATAATATAAGTAGCAATTTTATTACGGAACGGAGTAGTTATGTAACGATAGAGAATAAACAGATTGCAAGCAAAATCATTCATTATCTGTTAACATCCTGAATGAAATCTTGCAATAATATTAAACAGTAGATTAATAATTAGAACTAAGATTTTCCAAACATAATGAAACCTCGGGAAATGCTGACAAAACACGCTCAAATAAAATACGTAAACTATGAAGTTGGAACGCTCTAACTAAACAATCGTCGACTCTTTCTTACACTGACCATAAGAAAAGGATAACCATATTTTTTTTATTCTGTCGGTGAACAAGCGCCAATACTACGTAATTGCGTCTGATATCTGTAGTTTTAGGCGTTGTCCTAATAGAGCGCTACCATCGCTTGTTCGTGCGACTTTTGTCATTCAAATTTTTATAGACGTACGCTCAAATTGTTGTTGTTGTTATAAGTAACTGGGTTGTGGAGGTCAGATAGGCAGTCGCTCTATGTAAAATACTGGTATTCAGTTGTATCCGGTTAAACTAGAAACCGACCCCAACATAATTGGAAAATTATTTTGAAGTATATTGCTAATCCATTGCTTCATATGTTCGAAAAATTTGTCTGCACAGCAACGTAAATAACGTAATGAATGTTGATGAAATGTCTAGTGTGTTATGCAATTACCCCGCAGATGTCTCAAATTGTTACCATGGCCGGGCAGCCCAGACGCGTGGTAATGATTGGGTGATGACAATACCAGGGTCGTTATCGTGTTTCAAGTCGTTGTTACTGGCTGCGGTTGACTGTACGAATGCGTGCCAAACATGTCATTTGGTAACTTTTAAGCTGTCGCGAACGAAGACTAGCGAACACCGCGATGGCTGTCACATAGCGCCCGAAATTTACCGTCAATGACGTCAATGATCTATGAAAGTAAATTGGTGTGTTTCCCTGGAGAACGTTTTTGACACCGTAAAGTCAAACCCCGCTGCCACCATTATCATGATGACCGACACAGCAGCTTCATGTGGCAGCACTGCGGCCTTCGTTCACGATACCTCATAAGTTACCAGATGACATAATATAGCGTTTACCTAGTAAGAGAGATAATGACGACGACGATAGACTTATAAGAAACCTAAGTTTTACAAAGCTTCCTGTCTCCCACGATTTTGCTGTGCCGGCAGGGTCCACAATGATCGATACATTTTAAATTATTTTTTATTTTTTTTGATAAATTTTAGATGACCACCTAAGTACACATTGTCGAGGAAGTAGAGGACTGTCTTTTGTAATTTTGACGTTCGAAAAGTGCTGATTCTCAGCCTAGTTTGAATAAACGACTTTTGATTTTGATTTTGCTAATAAATTATTGGGATCGCGCAATCGCGTCGTATAAGGACACAGCCTCATCAAAATTTCAGAGCGCGGCGACGTCCCACGATCGTGACGTTCTACGTCGAGACACTTGGCTAGCATAGTGCTTTATTGCTCACAGCTCACACCTACATAAGTAAGTGTGTGTGAGATGTTCACAAGTGTGAGGTTCTCATATTATTAGCATGTTGATATTATTCTTTAATAGTTAATAGTCGCAATCGCTGAAGCGATAAAAGTACATGCCATAAAAGTACAGGATGCAATTTTTCGGATTTTAGTCGGTTCGCTTCCCGGGTGTGGCAAGCGTATTTTCAAAAATGTTTAAATGCAGTTTTGTTTCCTTTTAAAAATAAAGGAATGTTTCCTTTGAGTAAAATTTGCTGTCTTCAGTATTTAGAGTACTTTCACTCCAGGTACGCTTAGAAAATTCCACCCTGTATATGTTACACTCATAACCACAGTAATTAATAGACGAATTAATAACAGTTTTAGGTATTCATTAATGTTTAGGTTTTAGCGTTCTTATGTCGAAACCAAAAGAACTATTTATTCAATTCAACCCAAAATGGAAAGGTTTGGAAGGGACAGACATGTTGCAACGACCCCAAATTTATTAGAATAAGTACAAGAGAATGATGATGAGGAATTATTTCATTGACTGATTCATTACGAATTAATATGAGTACCTACAATACCACGCTTTAGTGAAGCTTCGATCATGTGAAGCCGCTTATTGATAAAATTACTTGAATCACTATTATAAACGCTAGCGGGAGACACGCAAGACTATGTACGACTATAATTATATTATCGGATTCATATTTTGAAGTAATATTTGGCCTACTTCGCTCTATGTCCAAACTTCATTCAATTTGGTTGTGTGTGAGTGTTGTGACCGATATTATTCTCTCCTCCATTTCTATTTAAAAACTTTGAGTCAACACTTTCCCACCTGGTCTAAATTACCTGAATTCTTGCGAAGAATTATTTCCAACTTCTTCTTCCTAGAACTAGAACTATCATTAAAAAACACAAATCCCTTCCTTATGACCCTAACTTAAATTTAAAAAGAAGAAAAGACTTAGTAGCAGATGTTCCCCAAACCAAAACTAAATTTGCTAGCATCCAATTTAAAAAACGGTCTGCTCAGCTTTATAACAAATGTAATAGGGAAACTTACGTATACAATAAAAACCTAAATGAATGTAAAAAAAAATTAGCTCAATGGATAAAACCGCTTAATTATGAGGAAACAGAGGCATTATTGTTATAAATATAATATGCTAACAGTATCCTAAGGCTCAATCTCATTCGCTCATGATATAGGTATTCCCACCCACACACATAATGACATAACACACACATACCACACATTCAAACGCAACACTGATCACAACAACCCAATCACAATTACACACAATCACACTATCGCACACAACTACACTATTACTAACAATTTGAATTCTGAAAGCACTTATTAGCCTAACTTATAAATTATCCATAGTTTTCGTAGATTAGATTCCTTTATTATATATATATTTTTTTATTATTGTTTTCAACAAACAAGTTTAATGTATGGAAGAGCGGAGTCTCCTAATACATGCTTTATTAGCTTAAAAGGAGGCTCCAATCACTACCTAGTAATGTAAGTAAACTTGTTAATACTAATAAACATTTTTTCATTTTTCATTTTCCTAGCTTATCGGTGGCAAAAAGTTCAAACATCTTTGGCAAAAGATTCAGCTGCGTGAACTCCGCTCACCGACGCAGTCATAAGGTCATTCAGTGCACAGGTGACAACATTCGGTGCAGGATGGAAGGTTGGCCATTGTCTATGGGAAGGTGCTGCATACGCACTTGAGATCTTAGCCATCCGTGAACCCCCATCTGTGGAGATTATCTTTGCTCCAGCTGACTTTGTTTCGAAGTTTATGTAGAGATTTCGAAGTCTAAGAGTTCTTTTTCACTTTGTCACAAAGGTTGAGATCAACAAGTCTTACAATTTCTCTTGTCTGTCTTAAATCAAATTAGAGGCTTAGTTCAAATAGAATCGGTCACTCTAAACGAATCATCAATGTATTGTGGTTGCAAGCGTGACTGCTGAGAAGTGGGGTCCTGGGCTCGATTCTCGGGTCTGGCAAAGTTTTATTGGGTTTTTTCCTTAGGAAGAAAGGAAAACTCGACACAACCCAATCCACAGAGTGTATTAGGTAGGTAAGCTTACTATATGGTCCTCCAAACCGTATATCAGCCATGGTGACTAATCTCAGCGGAGACAGGCCATCGGCGCGGGACATATTATAGTGCACCAGAGAAGATGTGTGCGCAGACACAGTTGCGATCTCTCTTCCCTCACTCTCATTGCCCGATGGGACGGCAAACCGACACGACCGGAGAGAGATCAGGCGCAGGACCAACGGCTTTACGTGCTTTTTGAGGCACGGGGGTACCACACCGCCGACTTCCAAACTCCGGGCTGTTACTGAGAAATTCCCAATTTAAAAACGCAATAACACTTTGCCTTACCCGGGAACCGAAACCAGGACCCCGCGATCAGCAGTCGCACTTGCTATCACGATTGAAGTAGTCAAAAGAGGTTTTCTTTAGGTATTACAAAAAAAAAAACACACTACAAAGTGCTGGTTACGATTCTCACCGAAGACCGTTTGCTCTGAAACTGAAGCAACGAGTTCCTGCGATTCTGTAACCATCTCACCGTGAAAGCTTGGGTGAAGTGAGCGTGGAGTGAGCTGTCATTCGCTAGGGATTAACACTATTAAGTGCTCACTTCACTTATGATTTTACGGTGAGATTTTTACAGAATCGAGCGGCTGATGTGTAATGAGACGAAATACCATCATAATATAGGAAAAAGTATCCGTTTGAAGAATAAAATCAAGACGTTTATGTTATTTAGCATCAGTTCGAGATATTTATGAAAAACGTTTCGAGCTCAGTATGTCAGTGAAGCACCGCCCACTCGGGAGCGTGGGAAAATGTATCGTACGACATTATATATAGCGACAATGTACTATGTGATATTCAATACGAGTTGGAACACGTGGGAGATTTAAAACCATCGGAAACTGGTACAGGGGATTTTAAGGTGCAGGGAATTTAATTTATTTTCCCTTACCATTTATATTATAATTTTTAATCGTGGTTTCGACAATTTTTATTTCATTTAAATGTGTCTATTTATACTGATGTCACAATTTTTATCAATTTAACAAATATATTAGCGCTTATTTCTCTGATTCATTGCTTTATGCATGGTCATTTGTAACGCCAGCGGTCGCGCGTAACCTAAAAGACCTATAGGATATTTCAGGGATTTAAAACGCTAATTATTTAATGATGTTTTTTTTTTGTATTTATCACATTATCATTACGTTAGGACATAAAACAATACTAAAGTTATAAAATAATAATAAACAATTATAAAATCAAAATAATATTATAATTTTCTGTGGATTTGTAAGCAATTTGGCGTCATAAATTTTCTTATACCTCTAACTTTCGCGTGCTTTCGACGCCTGCGCCGCGACTAAAACAAATGCGATCTATGCACTTCGGAGGGGGTTAAACAGTTTATATCGCGCACAGTTAAACAATGACAGGCTGCTAGGGATGAGAAATACATGCGACAAGAAATAACGATATTCAGAACGAAAATGTATCGAGTGCGGTCGATTCGACGCGGCGCGCCTGCTTGAAGGTTAATAAGCAACAGCTGTTGTAGTGTTATTCAACGTTTAAATGTAAGCGTTATCCAGACCGTATTTCGGCCCTTGCGGCTAATCTGAACGGAGACTACCCTTGGCTCGGAAGATATAGGCAGTGCACAACCGTGTGCGGAGACAGGTGCAGTCTCTCTTCCCTCACTGTCATAGTCCGATGGAACGGCCATCAGACACGACTGGAGAGAGATCAGGCGCAGGACCAAGGGCTTAACGTGCTTTCCGAGGCACGGGGGTATCACACCGCCAACTTCCAAATTCCTGGCTGTTACTAAGAAATTCCTAATGGAAAAACACAATGACACTGCCCGACCTATAAGTAAACAATTGTTGGTAAATCTAATAAAATAAATAAAAGGGATATGCTAACATCTCGTATCTCTTCCGAGTTTTCGCTATTGGTCCTTAAACAAGGTGTAACTTAAATAACGCACAACCTCTTAAGGGGTCATTGAACTCATCATTATGAACAACTTTTACTATGGGACCAACAAGAAATCGCGCAAAAAAAATCAGCTGTTCCCTACATTTATGTTTGCATAACTCGTCAAAATGTAGGGAATAGCTGATTTTTTTTTGGCGATTTCAGGTTTGGTTCCACAGTAAAAGTTGTTCATAATGATGAGTACAATGACCCCTTAAGCGGTGGTGCGTTATTTAAGTTACACCTTGTATACGAATTCACAAATCGTGCTTTCCGAGACATGGAGATGTCTCGATGCGTAATGGATGGTCGTGACCAGGGCTCGGAAACCGGTTGAAATTCTTAACCGGTTACGGTCATTGACCCCAAACCTAAATCGATTTAGGTTAAGGTTTGCACTTTACCGGTTTTTACCGGTTTTTGCGGGAAACCGGTTTTTCATGAATTTTGGTTTTGAAAGTGAAAATTAACCGGTTAAACACCCACCGCCCCCTAACTAAGAAAGTCGCAACATGAATCTACCCGCACCATTTAAGTTCTCCGGTTGTATTTGACGTCCTCAGATCAAACATTTTTTTTCCTAATGTTTTCTGGGGTACTAAATGTACTAATGTCACTATAACTTGTTGGAAGTGTTAAAAAAGTTGACGAAAAATATTTACGACTTACGGAATTAACCGGTTAATTTGAGTGTCAAAACCGTTTGTGCTTATGTAACCGGTAACCTTTGTCATTTGAGTTACATATGAACAGTTCACTTGTTTAACCGGTTAATGAGGGAACGATATATTTACCGGTATTTCATCGAAATTAACCGCTCTTTTTAAACCGGTTCAGAGCCCTGGTCGTGACTGGGTGACCTCTCATCTACGAACTAACCGTGTCAAGCGTAGCTTAACCTTCGATCGACCCGTGGGGCTGTTATTATTTAGCCACGAGCACCAGATTCGAACTAAAACTGTAATAAAAATAAGAAGGGAGACTAAATAAGAGAGTTTAAATCACTGCTCTCTATTCGAACAATAACATGCGCTGGGCAATTTATTTGCACTATTTGCACCGACCTGTGGGAACGTACACTGGCTGCCAAATTATTTGTCGCGCCTAATTCATTTGTTCCTTTTATACACGTTTGAAATAATTGGCAATAAATTAATTAACGAACTTATTTGCTCGAAAATATTTACGGTTTTTGTGGAAATAGTCAGGTGACGATTTAATTGATACTGAGACAACGATACGATGATAATTTAAACTTTGGTTACCTAATGAAGTTCCTAGTCTCTATTCAGAAATGAAATAAAAGAATTATATCCAATAGTTTAGACACTAAAGCTAGTTAAAGATCGGCAAAACCCATACTAAAACTAAATTATAGTAATGGTTGACCCATTACTATAATTTAGTTTGTTATGTTAAGATTAATTTGGAAAAATGAAATCTATCGAATGGCAACGTCACTTTGATAATGAGACTAGTAGGATACTAGAAGTGAGCTGTCAACAGTGTCAATACCTAGTATCAGTCGGAATGACCGTTAACTTCAAGCTCACCTCAACTAAGTTTTCACGGTGTGACTTTTACAGAATAGATCGACAGGTATCATGAACTTGACAGTTCACCTTGAACAAATAAACCTCATAAACTTCAATATTCACCCCGATAATCTCAATAAGCAGGACACGTCGAGCTCAATAAGCATGTTACGATAAATCTGTCACGTAAATCTACATTAGTGAACTCCCAAAGGAAATATTGCCAATTAATTGAGCAAACGAGGCGCGAACGACCGCTTATTATACGGGGATAGAATCAACATAATAAAGGACAAATTAAGTACACAGCCCCCGTCCGACGCGACGATCATTGTGCAGGGGATTAATGACGTGTGCGCACGAAACACGTCGGGACACGGAAACTGGGCAGTTGGACATGGATATGAAATAAAATTGTTTATTCTGTAAAGGATATATTAGAATCACTTTTATACGAAATATTATATGGAAAAAAGCACATCAGGCACGTTTGCTGAAGCAGGTATAGATAGCCTTCAAGCAATTATGAGAAAAAGAACAGCATCCCTGATGCGAAGGCTTCGGGGGAGCACCAACAGCATTTTAAAGGTTATAGTGGATAAGCCTGACAGCCCGTTCCTGGGGCACTGAACCCGTATACACCGCTGCATGTCTGGTACAGCGGGAGGCGGTCTTGGTTGTTATAGGTTTATGAATTAATTATTATTTTATTTAATGAAAAAAATATTTTAGGTATTTTAATGAGAATGTTACTAACAACAATATAAGTGTTAATATAAGTGTTACTAACAACAATATGAATGATTTGTGTTCGATTTCAATAAATTAAATAAAATAAAAAAAAAGCAAGCTAAATGTGGTAGGATATTGTCACTTTACACTTTTTATTTGATTTTTTTATTTGCTGAAAAAGTTGTGTGCCTTTAACTCTGTGTATGTATAAATGTATTTTTTCCTATTTTCTTTCTTTACGACTTTTGCTTGGCCGAGAAAACTAGACATCGTACAGTAATAAATATTTAGTATGTTAATAATGATATTTATTTAAAGATTTGTACGTATTTTTTCAAATGGGAAAATCAATGGGAAATCCGCGGAAAAAACAACCATCAACAAAAAATACAAGCCCGGACAACAATAAGTTTACCTAAATTAAAAAAATAATAATTTTGTTGGTGGCATGTATACTGCCTCTACCTTAAAAAGGGTTAAGTCGTTGATTTTAAAAAAGTGTTGCTTGTGTGAATACTGCTGCAGTCATTCAATGAAAAGCTTTATTTTTTCGAGTAATAATAAGGGCAACCAATTAATGTCCCACTGCTTTTCTTACACAGAAAAGGTACGAGCAGAATTATTATTTTCTTTAATTTGGTATAATACTTGCTGCGTTCTGACAGAGTCATGTACTCTTAAGTTTTAGGCTAGTCATAGCCCGTGACTGCGTGTACATTGTACACACGCCAGGACATCAAGCTACTACAATCTGTCAAATTTCTTTAATAGAATTTCAACTTTATCGCTAAAGCATAAGGTTGAAAGTTGATTGGGAAGCTTGATGTGTGAATACCTATTTGTTTGTTCTAAAAGTTTTTTTTTTCTATATTTGAAGAAAAAGAAACCTTCTCGGTGTGGGTCTTCTTGACACCTTCACCTCCTTATCAGTCCCATAAAAACATCAAGAATACATTACTTAATACCTATAGTAAGTATATTACAATTAGTAGGCCCATAGTACGCCACTGTAGCCGTTCCTCCGTCCAGCAGTGTACTGGGCAGCAAATCGTCAATTAGTACTATGATTGCAGCGCGCCACGCGACCAGCGATGTGCACTTTGTGACGCCCCCTTGTGGGATACATCCGATATCAAAGAGCAAGCGAGAGCAGACCTGACTATACTAAAAGGTGAATTTGTAAAGTACCAATTAGACTAATATAATTTTTGTCAGCAAATTTGTACGTAATGAATTCCGTGGTTCTAAGTTTTTCAATCGTTTGTTGTTACCGATGAAGGCCATAAATATTACGACTAAATATGTATCATCGTGCACATGGCTGGAGAAGTGTGAAGCTGGAAAATCAGCACATCTTATTTTGCTGAAAGCTTACTACGGATATTACCTACATACCGATTCATCATCACGATCTGCCTAACCATCCCAACTATGTTTGGGTTGACTTCCAGTCTAAACGGATGCAGCTGAATACAGCCGGTCGATTCTGTAAAAATCTCACCGTGAAATCATAAGTGAAGTGAGCACTTAATAGTGTTAATCCCTAGCGAATGACAGCTCACTCCACGCTCACTTCACCCAAGCTTTCACGGTGAGATGGTTACAGAATCGCACGGCAGGTATATTTTACATGGACTGACTGCCTATCTGAACTCCACAACCCAGTTACTGGGCAAGACGATACGAATTTTGCATATACGTTGTCAGGTGTACAGAAACGGACATAGGGTATCTTTCATCCCGAAAAAGGTACTGTTCCCGAGGAAAACAACAATAACGTTATTATGATAATAGATGGCGCCACGTGTCTTTCGAATCATGATTGAATTATATGAGAAACTTAAGAGGTTAGAGTTTTTTTTATTTATTTTTTATTTAAGCTTCCTACATTTTGTGTCATACTACTACATTGATTGATAATTTATAAATTGACGCGGACGAAGCCGCGAGCAAAAGCTAGCTATCCATATACGACTAGGGAAGACCAACGAAACGATGAAAGGACTGTGTGAAAGATGATATGGCTAGAAAGGGTAACCATAGACTCGACTAATAGAGAAGTATGGAAGAAAAAGACATGTTGCGCCGACAAAAAATAAATACGGGTAAGGGCAGGAAAATGTAGACAGACATCATCCATTTAAAAGGTGTCGTGTCTGCCAAAATAATAAGCGCAGTTAATAGTCTGTGGCAGAGCAGTGCGTGTGACTCGACTTATGATTTAATACGCTCACTTATTTGATGTGTCCTCTCTGTAGAGATCAGATTTTATTAATTTTGCTAAGTACAGCACATCGTATTTCGACTGCCGCAACAAACACTATCGAAACGGCAAATCACGTACTTCAAAGGAGAGCAATTCAAAGTTGTAATTCGATGCAAAATATTTTGTATTATTAACTTCAGTAAAATTATATAATATATAACTTTACTGAAGTATATTATATTCTATTTCTATCTATTTTTATCTGATATTTTGCATCGAATTACAACTTTGAATTGCTCTCCTTTGAAGTACGTGATTTGCAGTTTCGATAGTGTTTGTTGCGGCAGTCGATTTTTATATTAAAAAGGTACTTAGTATACGACGAGGATGAAGACGTGCGAAACACGTCGACGACGACACGACACACACACGTCACGACACGTCGACGTGCGACGTGTGTTTTCTCTTAGAAATGAAATATTTTATCGGGATAATGTAGTGCAGATATAAATTGTTATTCATTTACTTGTATTAAAAATCTTCTTAATTTTCAGAAGACATTTTGCCTACTGAATTAGGATTTTTATTGGGTATTTAAAGATGTTTGTCGCATTCTTTGGATTCCTGAGGATCAGGTTATTGAGTCACCTTGTGGGATGTCTTGCAATGCTGGATCCTCCGGTACGCGGTCCCCACTACAGAACCTTTCGGCCCCATCGGCCATCTGTTCGGAGAGCAATGTGCCCTGCCCACTGTCACTTAAGTTTGTCCATTCAAGCACAGAACCGGTCGAAGTTGCTTAGGGAGGCCTATTTCTAGCGTTGGACATCCTTCGGCTGAAATGATAATTAAAAGATGACTACTAATACAGCCGGTCGATTCTGTAAAAATCTCACCGTGAAATCATAAGTGAAATGAGCACTTAATAGCGTTAATCCCTAGCGAATGACAGCTCACTCCACGCTCACTTCACCCAAGCTTTCACGGTGAGATGGTTACAGAATCGCACGGCTGATTATTCAAATCAATTGACGGAAGAACCACAAACTGGCAAGATGTTTTGGTCCTGGGGATCATTTTTGTTGCGGTACTTCTGTTCCGAACTACGCTATTGTATCCGTGCATTATTATCTAGATCGAAACCGATCTTCACAAAGAACGTATCAAACCAATTTGTGTAGCATCCTTTTGTCCCGCTAATTATATTCAAAGTCATTATCATGGCATCAGCATCGGTCTCACGTGATTGTGTTACACCGCGATGGCGATAACAAACAATATGTACACTCGACGAGTCGCGACTATCGAATAACACGCGTTCAGATAAAACGAATAACTTTCAATACCCGGGATGCATCCGAAACCCACTCCAAGCCCAACTGACGTAACTGACAAAACGAATACCTTAAAAATCATCTGTGTGGCTCACTAAATAGAGTTGGTAATTCAGTGTATAGGGATTCAGTATGATTGATAAGTGTTTTGCAATCCCAGTGAAAAAGATCGTCGGGTGGGGTGCGGCGATCACTCGACCGGCAAATATCGTAGATTAAACTTTTTGCGGATCAATTTGTACGCCAATTAGGGGGATGACGCGAACGTTTTCATTTAAACAATTACGTGGATCAGCGATGCGAGTATTAACGGATTTAATATACTTCTGCGTCTAATAATATTTCGAATTTATTCGCCTGTGCTTTTAAATGTTGGTACAATTTTAAATGTCTTTGCGATTCGGGCAAGTAGGTACCAATGAGACTTTTTCAGTTCATATAATATGTACTTTATATGAGGGGCCCGTGGCTAAATAATAACAGCCGCAGAGGTCGATCGATCAGGCTAAGCTACGCTTGCCGCGGTTGGTCTGTGGATGGGTGACCATCTTTACATACCGAGACTCCTCCGTGCCTCGGAAAGCACGTTAAGCCGTTGGTCCCGGCTGTCATTCGTAAATCTTTGACAGTCGTTACGGGTAGTCAGAAGCCCGAAAGTCTGACAACCAGTCTTACCTAGGGGTATGGTCATCATTATCTGCCTAGCCTTTTCCCAACTATGTTGGGGTCGGCTTCCAGTCTAACCGGATGCAGCTCAATACCAGTATCTTACATGGAGTGACTGCCTATCTGACCTCCACAACCCAGTTACTGGGTAATACGATACCCCTTTCATGGACTGACCGTGGCAAGCGTAGCATACCTTTGATCGACCCGTGCGGCTGTTATTAATTAGAGACGAACCCCTCATTACAATATAATTAAATGTGTGTCATAATGAAGTAGGAGCCAGTCATTAACAATACACTTGTTCTACGTCGTGAGCAACAGATGTTCTTCGCGTTGGCTTGTGCCTATAGATACGGAGTGCGCAGACGATGGGCGACCGGCTCCGGCGCTCACGTGTGGCCTCGAGAATAGCGAAAGCGGGATAGAAATGAATAAACAGCCCTAGATAATATTATTTTGGACCTTCAAAAACACAAGAGAACAAAAGGGCTTGGGATTGAGCTGCTTCAATAAATTTACACAGTGAATCTTGTTTTTTTTTTGCTTATCTATTTTTTTTTTTATTTTTTTATTTACTGGTCGATCGATCAGGTTAAGCTACGCTTGCCGCGGTTGGTCTGTGGATGGGTGACCATCTTTACATACCGAGACCCCTCCGTGCCTCGGAAAGCACGTTAAGCCGTTGGTCCCGGCTGAACATTCGTAGATCTTTGACAGTCGTTAAGGGTGTCAGAAGCCCGAAAATCTGACAACCAGTCTTACCTAGGGGTATCGTATTACCCAGTAACTGGGTTGTGGAGGTCAGATAGGCAGTCGCTCCATGTAAAATACTGGTATTCAGCTGCATCCGGTGAGACGGGAAGTCAACCCTAACATAGTTGTGAAAAGGCTAGGCAGATAGATATACAGATTCAAAGAAAATTGATTAGCGAAATTCTGCAGGCGTGATGGATATCAATATCTAAACACGATAAAATCATTATCTGACTAGCCTTTTCCCAACTTTTTGGGGTCAGCTTCCAGTCTAACTGGATGCAGCTGAATACCAGTATTTTACGTATTTGAAACAAAAACAAAAAAGATTTCATGGTTCTTTTGGGGAGTCAGTGACCGCTTGCAGTATGAGTTGGGAAATTTGTTTTATTTCGTTTTGCCATGTTTCGATATACTCATTACGTTTATAAAGGTATGAGGAACAAGGTGTAAAGTTCACTCATCCTCCATAGAAATGGGAGGATCCTCCGAACAGACCGGTGTCGTGTCTGGCGGGCAACTGCCCCGTGATTCATATCCGGCCGTTGCGTGGTAAACTCTGCTTGCGAGATGCAGGATTTTGCGTGACGTCAGTATGACGCGTTGTTCGCATGTGGCGTTGTAGATACCGCTACACGTCTGCGGAGTTTCGCCGTCTAACTTAATTTAAGTGGAAATTGAATGTAACGATTTAATCTCTACTCGCCGTCTCCATGGCCTCACAACGCGTACGGATCGGCAGTGAACTTGCGCTACTATTTATAATCCTCCCTACTGCGCCTGAAACAAATACATTACGATGTCGATACTCATCGGGCCGCGGACCTGGACGTAGGTACTTACTATGGTGTTACAATGTTGCAGCCGTAATTCATAAACCTGCTTTTACGTAGCTTTGTACCGAAGGGATTTCTGTACAGAATAAAGTCAAAGTCATAAAAAAATTGGGAAGATTCAAAAGTGGACGACTTAATGCTCATTTGATCGTATACAACGTGTAACGTTTAATGCGCAAAACCTGAAAATAGTTTGATCAGAATAACGAGCAGAATTAATTGAACACATTTTTATTATAGGTCACATTTTTCAAAAAATCTTCATTAAAAACGTTGCCGTGTCTATTTATTAATAGGTCAAGCAAGTCAATGTCAGCGCGGCGCAGCGGCCCGGTGACGACTCCTCCCTCGGTAAAGCGTCGCGTCGCAGACGCAAGAAACGATCAGATTGGCCAGTAAAACTAAAACAGCACATAAAACCCTTACAATTTTTTTAATGACTTATTTTCTCTCTGAAATACTCGTAGGTCAATTGAATTAAAAATCAGTTGGTGTGTCTGAGGTTTTGCGCATTTAACGTTACACGGTGTATAAAACCATTTATATAAGTTAGTTTTTTTAGTAATTATAACTAATATATATTATATAAGTTAGTTTTTTTAGTAATTATAACTAAACTAATTTGAATAAAAGAGCCATTATCGATGGGGAACCCTATTGAAAATGGCTATTACGACTGAGATTAAAATGCGAGTTCTTAAAAATACTGGAATTGCCCCTCAGACGTTATTTTAAACTTGATCCTTCTCTACAGAACTGCAGAGTAATTGCGTAACACACTATCAGTAGCAATGGGTTTCATTTTGACAGTTCAACAACATTCTTTGCGTTAAGTACGTTGTTGAGCAGACACTTTTTTCGAGCATATGGAGCAACTGATTAGCAATATGTTTCAAAATTATTCAAATTGAGAGGAATAGTGTGTTACGCAATTAGGGTGCTGCTTCGTTGGTCTTGTGGTTGCAAACGCAACTGCTAAGCATGCGGTCGGGACAAAGTCTTATTGGGTTTTCTTTTAGGAACTTATGAGTACCAGCCTGGAGTCTGGATTTATTGTCCGTTGATGGCAATAGACTGGCCCCCTATTACATGGGACTTAAAAAACATAACTGGGAAAATGAGGCGTCTTTGCAAACCCCGCTAAAACGGTTTTGGGTTGAAAATTAGACAATGCAGTACGAAAAAAAATCTCTTACACTTACTTAGCTCATTTTTGAGCTAAACCCGTTATAACCTTACGAAAAAGACAATTTAAATGCAATAATAAAAAAAAAACATCATCTGCCTAGCCTTTCCCAACTATGTTGGGGTCAGCTTCCAGTCTAACCGGATGCAGCTGAATACCAGTATTTTACATGGAGCGACTGCCTATCTGACCTCCACAACCCATTTACTGGGTAATACGATACCCCTAGGTAAGACTGGTTGTCAGACTATCGGTTTTCTGACTACCCGTAACGACTGTCAAAGATCTACGAATGACAGCCGGAACCAACGGCTTAACGTGCTTTCCGAGGCACGGAGGGGTCTCGGTATGTAAAGAACGATCACCCATCCACAGACCAACCGCGGCAAGCGTAGCTTAACCTGATCGATCGACCTGTGCGGCTGTTATTATTTAGCCACGGGCCCCTCTCACAATTTAAATGCAATGCTTGCAGCAAAATCCGACATAACGGCACTCGTGTGAACTGCAAAAGCCGATATAATTAAATCGTCTAGTCACAGCACAGCATTTGAGTTAAACGAAATGTCAAAACTCGACTATTTGACAATTCAACAGCAAAACCCGATATGAACTGACATTACACTCGCGATACCCGCCAAAATTGAATGTTACTTGCAAATCCCGCTATAAGAGATTTTCTGCTTTTATTCCGCTCACTGTGCCTATATTATTCATTAAATTACATAATCACTTATTATTCACAACAATACATCTCTTTGTAAACCGTTGTGTGAAATATAAATTCTTAAAAAGTATTTTTTAGTTTGTGAATTTTTAGTTTGCCAACATTATGTGAAAACCGTTTTAGCGGGGTTTACAACTAGACGCCTCAAATATAGGTGTACTGTATATCTCTGCCCTTTAGGGAATATAAGCGTGATGATATGTTATGTGTTCTTCTAATTCTTCCTCCATAAACTCATGTGCTTCACCGTATGGTGCAAGAATGCGGTGGGCGGCTCCAACATACTCTCCTTATACGGCTAACATGATAACATTGAGTGAACGCGATGATTCACAAGCACCGTTGTAGCTCCGTAGTATTACGTACGCGCATTGCCAAGCAAATAAATACGCTGATGTCAAAACAACGTTTTTGTATCAGATGATCTGTGTTTACAATATTTTCAGCATGGCTTTCATTGACGAGAACTGTGAAATATATTACTAACTTATTACTGAAGTCTGGGTACTTTATTTGTCTCACATTGTGTTTACTTTCATAGAGCCTGATTTCAGCTGTGCTTATCGAAATGCTTTCATACATACATAACCTCAGGATTTCTTCCCAGGACGGTACGCATTAACTGCAGAACACCACGATCCTTACTTACTCCTTATGCTTCGTTTACGTTCATTCATCTGGTCATATACCTACGCAAGCTGGTTGCGAGCACTACGCATCTGACCTTTGACACATATGTCCTTCTAGGGCGTTCTAGGGCGTAGGGTGTCCTCCTGGCGTTTCGTAGCAGAATTTTCAACAAATAACAACATACCTCGATGACCAATCCTATCAACTTCTGTGAGGATTTTGGGAGTATTATCGCAGACGTCTGGCCTTCTTCCAAGGTACTCCTTACTCAACCATACGATGTATAAGAAGGTAATCTAAAACAACAGTTGAATGCTTATGAATGTCAAACAATGCACTTCTAAAAATACCTACCTGCCTTCTATTTGTAATCGCGCCTAATAAGCGCGCGCTTGATCTTTTGTAGTCGGAACGCAAATAGAAAAGTTCTGCACCTACGTGATGCGGTGAAAGTACGATGCGTTACAAATAGTTTAACGACTGCGAGTTATAATCAGCTCAGTGATATGTGGCTGAAAAATTTTGATGGATGGAGAGGGAAAGTAGGGCCCAAGAAAACGATGGATGGATTGTGTTTGGAATGATACATATGTAAGAAAAAAGGGAGTGAATTATAGCGTGACGATTGACAGGGGAGAATGGAAGAAGAAAACAGGTAGCGCCGACCTCAAGTAACATGGGACAAGAACAGGAAGTGAGACGATGATGATTATGTGGGTGAGAATAAGTCTCCCATTTTGAGATGAGTTACGCACAAACCTTAGGGTATCTGGGGGTATCTTAGGTTATAGGAAAATGGGTAAGCTGTAGAGTAAAACAGATTTAAACGCAAGTTTTATAATGAAGAGGTAGGTAATATAACCGACTTGTTCTAGAATGCCGGACGACATGATTCAGAAATGAAGAGCTCAAAAGTATTAAGTCTGTCGTGTGTTTGGAGGTCAGATAGACAGTCGTTCCTTGTAAAATACTAGAAAACGAAAGGCTAGGCAGACGATGAGTAATTAGTTTGTGTTGGCAAATAAAAAAGTACATCGTTGCATGCTCAATAAAGAATGCGCCTTCGATTCATTGTCTCGCTGAAAAACAGTGATCTCCAAGACTGCCGTAACTTGCGATTTACCAAGTTATTTTAGACGCCGCCGGGCGCCGGACTGAAAACGGTTTGCGTCCCATTTCAAACTCGCTCAGAGATAGAGAGCGTATTCTAACAGCCGACCATCGGCGCAATGATTATACACCTCGCACCTGTTACCACAAATAGAAGCGGCCAATGCACCCCGATGCACTTGCATCATACCTCTAACACTTCACTTTAACCGCTACTACTTTATCTCAATGTTCAACATAAATTACTGGCTTAATATGCAACGTCTTCATGAACGCTGTAATAAAGCCGTCAATGGTTACAAAACGCAGCGATACCAACAAATGTTAAGAAGCGATCGGTGATGAGACAGTAGCGGTATTGGTATGCAATTGAGAGAATCAATGAATGGTGATAGTGACAGTTCGCTACCGTGATCCAAATATATTCTGTTTGTTGTCGTAGTACAATAAAATTAAACTTGACTAATGAACTTGCTATCAGTGTTACAATGGCGAGCTTTTTGATAAATGATAAATGATTTATTTCTGTAAGTAGGTTTGTACAAACACTTTACATGTCAATCATGTAAGGTTGGGGTCTTGGGTTCGATTTTCGGGCAGTGTTATTGGGTTTCCCATATGGAATTTCCGGAATCTGGATTTCTCCCTGGTTGTAGGCCTGTCCCTATTACATAGAGCTTAAACAAAATTCAATGATGATGGGTTCGAGGATAATGTCACACAGATTATGTATACTGTCTCATCATCTGCCTCGCCTTTTCCTAACTATGTTGGGATCGGCTTCCAGTCTAACCGGGTGCAGCTGAATACCAGTGTTTTACGAGGAGTGACTGCCTATCTGATCTCCACAATCCAGTTACTGGGTAATACGATACCCCTTGGTAAGAATGGTTGTCAGACTTTCGGGCTACTGACGACCCGTAACGACTGTCAAAGATCCACGAATGACAGCCGGGACCAACGGCTTAACGTGCTTTCCGAGGCACGGAGGGGTCTTGGTATGTGAATATGGTCACCTATCCACGGACCAACCACGGCACGTGTAGCTTAACCTGATCGATCGACCCGTGCGGCTGTTATTACTTAGCCACAGATTATACTCTCTGCGAGAAGAAAAAACGGTGCGTACATTAAATTGTCTGCACAAAATCGGGTAGGTAGTTGCTTTATGACACAGGAAAAAATGCACCACATCGTCAAGACAACATCATACCTATATTAAAATAAAAATAATAAATAAATAAAATATTCTTTAATTCGGATATCAACAATCCATATTATGTGGAATAGGAAACAATGATAATAATAATAATTAAATAATTCTGCGGACTAAGGACCTCCACAGTGAGGATGAGATCCGGTCCGCTACAGTCATCAGGAATTTATTGCGGCTGCCACGCATTCTGATCAGGGATGCCGTTTTTTTTGCGAATGACGGCATGAAAGCCATCAGTGTGGTACAGCGCGAACATTAATTCTAAGTACCATAATTAATTCTAAGTGTCTCACCAGCGTTGTCTCATTTTTTTAATATTTTTGTAGCAGATTTATAGACACGGCACGGTATTTAAAAGTTTTGTTTTGATCTAATTCCGTCAAACCTTGCGAAACGGTTAGAGAAGGTCGATATCGCAATAAAATACCAGAATCCGAAAGACTTTTCACGAGAAAGTAACAGATCGTTATAAAAATCTAATATCTCACCGACTATAAAATCTGTCGACTAGCAATATCAAGGTCTAATAACCGTTGCGAAAGTATTACTCAGATGTTCATTTCAAGGGTATATATGTCATAAATGATTGCCAGTTAAAAAATAAATTATTATTAATATTTTTTTATTAATAAAATACATTTAATCAAGATCAGAGTCTCCCTCGTTATCAACAACAGTCAGCCATCTACTGGGCAAAATTGAATACCCTTCTCCCAAAATGAGGCAGGCTGGGACTCGAAAAAATTTTCAAGTTCAATTTTAATACTTCCAGATTTTTCGATTTTTTTTCTAGTAAATGAAATTTAAGAGCTCGAAATAAATGAAAGTCTGAAGGCGCAAGATCCGGGCTATACGGTGGATGTGGAACAGTCAGCCATCCTAGCTCCTCCAGCTGTTTATGTGTTAACTTGGCGCAATGAGGTCGTGCGTTGTCATGCAAAAGTTGGACTCCAATTCGTTTTGGCCGCTTAATTTTTAACATCTGCTAGTTTGCGAAGCTGCTGCGTATACAGATTGGCGTTAATAGTCTGATGAGATTCGAGGAGTTCCCAGAAAATCATTCCTTGCCAATCCCAGAAAACAGACAACATAATCTTACGACACCTTTCACCCGCATAAGTGTCGATCCCGTGGAAATATCGAGATAAAAAGTATCCTATGAGTTAATCCCGGTTATAAACTATCTGTGTACCAAATTTCATCCAAAGTCGTTCAGCCGTTTGAGCATGAAGAAGTAACAAACATACAAACACACACTCACAAACTTTCGCCTTTAAAATATTAGTGTGATCACACATGCTTCGAAAGAAACGCATTTCCACATCATACAACGATACAAACTCATACAATCTTGTAGATAGAAACTCTCCTTACAATTTCCTGTAGGTACAAATGTAATTGAATCAATTTGTGTAGGCAGCTCTTGACCCAACTGCCTCCCCAAAGCAGAAAGGTCGTAAGCGCAAATCGACCAATCAGAACGCAGTCAATTCGTTTGGCGCAAATGCTACGCCGTAGCACCTCTACAACCTTCGTAGCAGGCTGTAGAGGCGCTACGCCAGTTACTATGTATAACGTTTATGTATATGAGCATTTGTTTATGCAATTTTAAGTTATTTGTCCATAATATCAAAGTTTAATTTTGACAAACAAAATGAGAAATGCTATATTTTTGTCTAATAGGTTAGATAATAATACTTTAATTTTGTATGTGGGTTGTGGGTATTATCCGCTTTGAAGCACAAAACACATTACATTTTACAGGCTTGTTGTCTCTTTTAAAAAACTGATTTATCGAAAAACTCACTTTCTACGAGTATACAACAACAGCCAATAAACAACAACACAACAGTCAATAATAAATAATAAAAATGCTTTACTTGCGTAATAGTACGTCAAATCATTTATTTCAAGTAGGTCATTAAAAGTCACTTGTCATTGAACGTCAAACTTTACAAGAAAATACATAGAATTGATTGAATGATGATTGATCAATTCTATTGTATATGGAAGTAGTTTCGCATGGCGAAGAATAGGCAAGAAACTCCATGTTTACTCTTCTAAAATGTTATACAATATTTGTGTACAGACGTCAGCACATCAACTGACATCAAGCTACCCGAAACTGTCAAATTTTCCTAATCAACTTTGAACCTTATGCTTTAGGGATAAAGTTGAAAATCTATTAAAGAAATTTGACAGATTATAGTAGCTTGATGTGCTGGCGTCTGCACATTAATTATAATTTTATGTGAAGACGATGTACGTAGAATAAAATTACTATACTTACTAACATTTTTTTTTCTTTTCTGAAATATTACTTTTACTGTATTTATTTATGTAAGTATTAACTAACTATTTACACTAGGTACTAAATTAAAAGACTAACTGACTAAATATATAAATAAAAACAAAAAGATTTAGGCGTCGAAGTACTCGTTCGCATCGCTGTCATCCGGAAACGTGCCCAGAAGACTGGCAGCATTGCCACGTTGAATGGCAATGCTAATTCTTTGGCCAAAGAACGACCCAGCCCTCTGGTCACGTGAAGTCATCGTCACCATCCTACAATAGGTATAAAGTATCAAAAATTAAGCATAGACCAAATTCAAGGTTATGTTCAAAATGATTGTTTATCCGCAAATCTCTGACACACAATCATCAGACAAGTCTGTTTTTAACCGACTTCAAAAAAAGGAGGAGGTTATCAATTCGACTGTATTTTTTTTTTTTTTTTTTTTTTTTTTTTTTTTTTTTTATGTTTGTTACCTCATAATAACCGACTGGGTGAACCGATTTTCATGATTTTTTTTTTATTTGAAAGCTGGTGCTTCCCGTGTGGTCCCATTATCACCATTTCAATATCTGATGATGGGATCTTGTAGAAATCGGGGGAACTCTTCAATAAATAACAGCAGATTAACCGCGATTGTTGCTATAGCATATCTAAGCATTGTTTACACCATCACACAACATAATATCACGCCTGTACTCACTAGAAAGGTTATAATTTTTTTTTATGATAATAATAATTACGCAATCGCACAACATAACATCACGTCTGTACCCTATAAACGCAGATGCAGCTTCCTGTCACTGATATTTACATAGCAAGTGGTGTTTATATGAATTTGATTGGGGTAGATATAACTAAAAAGTGAAAAATAAAAAATTTTATATGTAAAAAAACAACCGACTTCCAAAAAAACACTACTAAGTGAAAAATAATTTTAATTTCGGAAGTCGGTGTCAAAAAACCAAAATGCGGAACCAACGACACCGACTTCCAAAATTAAAATTATTTTTCACTTTGTAGTGTTTTTTTGGAAGTCGGTTGTTTTTTTTACATATAAAATTTTTTTTATAAGCGCCACTTGAAGCTCCCCGTTCATCACCAAGCCCGTCCTATTCACACCTGTAAACGTTACCCGTAGGCCACAGATTCACCGATCAAGTGATCAATTAACGCAGACATGCCTAACCTCCTTGTTTCGGTAAGCCAATTACGTGAAGTATTCAAACTACGTATTTCATTATTCATGAGGCAATGGTATTCTGTGTAATTCCTTAGTTGAAACTTCCTTGTTGGATTTTGTCGTTAATTGAATTAGATTTCAATTCTTGTTCGGATACTAAGCGTTATTGAAATTGTTTTAAAGAATTTTTTTTAGGTAGGTATACGAGCTTTAAAGAAATAAATGTATGTTTATACAATTTTTTTTCTGTTTGCTTTCTTTCTGTTTCTTTTCTTTCTTTCTTTTTTTTAGGGGATTAATAATAATGCACGTAAGAGAGAAAGCACGTAAGTCCCGGCTGTCATTCGTAGATCTTTGGCAGTCGTTACGGGTTGTCAGGAACCAAAAAAAATTGACAACCAGCCTTACTAAGGCGTATCGTATGTAGGTTGTAGAGTCTAGGTCAGATAGGTAGTAGCTCCATGTAAAATACTGGCATATATTCAGTTGCATCCAGTTAGACTGGAAGCTGACCCAACATAGTTAGGAAAAGGCAAGGCAGTTTGATTTCTGTCTAGACTGCTAAAGAAAAAGAAACACAGTTTTATTTGTTTAACAGGAAAGCTGTATCTTTAGGGAAATGCGGTGAAGAAAACACAAGTTTTTCAAAAATTACCCGATGTTTTACTGTCTATTAGTAAAAAGTTAAATCGTGAACTTTTATATAAAAAACAAAAAAAAAACAAAATCGTTTATTTTGGAACAAAAACAGATGCAATCATAAAAATAGTTAAACGACGATAACTGCAAAAGTTAGTAACTGTGGCGCAGCTATCAACGCCCGGTTCCTGGTGAGAGGTTAGTTCGTTCCAGAGATTTTATATAAAATTTCTGGAACGAACTAACCTCTTTATCCCTAAACTAACCTATTTATATAAAATAGTGTGCTATTAGCATAATACTCTTGAAGTATAGTGAACTGCAACAGCTGCAAGGCACATTTGAATAATAGTCATCTTCCTGTCTGACTCCTCCTTGATTGGGTGGGAATAATGGTCTACGGTTGCAAGTTATAATTTACATATAGTACATATTATTATTTAATATTATAAACGAGATAGTTATTTTTGTTCGGCGATTAGGCCCGTGGCTAAATAATAACAGCCGCACAGGTCGATCGATCAGGTTAAGCTACGCTTGCCGCGGTTGGTCTGTTGATGGGTGACCATCTTACATACCGAGACCCCTCCGTGCCTCGGAAAGCACGTTAAGCCGTTGGTCCCGGCTGTTATTCATAGATCTTTGACATTCGTTACGGGTAGTCAGACGCCCGAAAGTCTGACAACCAGTCTTACCTAGGGGTATCGTATTACCCAGTAACTGGGATTTGGAGGTCAGATAGGCAGTCACTCCATGTGAAATACTGGTATTCAGCTGCATCCGGTTAGACTGGAAGCCGACCCCAACATAGTTGGGAAAAGCTAGCCTTTTCCCAACTTTGTTGGGATCGGCTTCCAGCAGATGATGACAGAAGATACGAGTAGTTTTGTTCGGCGATTAGGCTCACCAAAAATTGTGGCGTCTATTAATGAATCGCATGGTAATATGTTCCTTATGATCTCTAGATTACAGTGGTAGTAATAATTATTAGACAGCTGCGCTGCTGGGGAGTTTGTTGCGCCACTTTTTCATCCCAGCGAAAGCACTAGGAAGTGGTGAAGGGCGGGCGTTTTGGCGGACTGTCTTTTATAATATTGACTTTCTAAAAGTGCTGATTCTCAGCCTAGTTTGAATAAATGACTTTTGATTTTGATTTTATACTGCGACTGAAGATGACTCATGGAGCGTTCGTTTGTAATGTGACATTCCAGAATCGATTTTGAGCATAGCTTTACAATACTGCCACCCTGACTGAGAAGCATTCACCTGAGTATTCATTAGATTCGATTTCAAGCATTTAGTTGATTCAGTATCAAAATATTATACATTGTATCATCAAGTTGGCCACTGTAATGCTCGATTCTCTTTCTTGACCAAAGTAATGCTCGAATCTGTAACATTACAGATTGCGCACTGTAATGCTCCGTTACATTACAGGTGAATGCTCCAAGTGAGGCAGCACCTTATCGGGAATACTGAGAAAAACGAACATAAACTAAAAAATTACAAAAACAGGTTATTGTTTAGTGAGTAGTTTGAACTCATCGGTATTATAATATAGTAAAATAGTTCACTGTTAAGCAGTAGGATTATAGAGTGTATTGAAAGTATCTCTGTCTGTATGTAACCTTTCACGCCTGAACCGCTGAACGGGTGTCGATAAAATAGCAACGAGATAGATAAGTATCCTGGGGAAGGACATAGGCAACTTTTTGTCCCGGTAGCACTTTCTAATATTCGACATCATTGCAAAACAGTTTAATAGAGTAACTTTGAAGTTTCTTGTCCATTCTTCTCCATATTAAACTACCTTTTAGAAATGGCAACTAGAATCGTTTTTTTTTTTTTTTTTGACTTTAAAGAGTGGCTTTTAATGGCTACTTGCAAGCTAAATGAAATAAAGTTTTTCTCTTTGGTGAGTAAAGTTCCCAGTAGCAATAACTGTGGGAGAAATGACGATCTATAACAATTCATTATAGTTAGGGATAAGTGAGAGTATTCAATACAGATCTGTCTAAGTCACAAGACATTGATTGTAGAGTTTATAACACGAATTCGGTTTGCATTGTTTAGATCCGCGAAAGTTACCTTCAATGAAACCAATTACAGGCACTTTTGAATATTGCCAAGGAGACAGTAAGTCAGAAAGATGAAGCTAGTTGTTCATTCCAAAGCGTAGTAGGGTTCTTATCGGGCAAGCAACTCCAAGGACACAGTACTTGAATCTTCATAACGATTTTTTGTGTGATTTTCCGTTCAGTGGAAAAGACTTTCATGAACAAAGTTATCAGCTGATATGGAGCCTAAATAAAATCGAACAACATCGAACAATTTGACAACAAATCGAAGGATTTGTTTTAAAACTACAACCTTCTTGATGACCGCATAATAGTAGGTAATTAACCACGACAATGTAAATATATGTAATAAATAATAGGTAAAGTACCTAGTAATATGACTTTGAGCCCCGAGTTCGTTTCGCCATTTCTTCTCAAAGGTAGTCTAGGTAGATTCCAACTAGCTTATTTTTTTATGACGTGTAAAAGTTATTCCAACATCTTATTTACAGAAAGAATTTAATTTAATTTCATTTCATTTCATTGTTTTTATACGTCTAGTTCATTTAGTCTTGCTAGCATCACAATAATTCTGCTTCCTCATAAAATGTTATTCTTTATCGCCTTGTTAATGAGTCTAAAACTAACTCAAATACCTACTTGAAGCTTCAGCTGTTATTATAAGTAATCGTATTGCAATGATGTCTTATATCAACACATTGAAATGTAATTTATCGTCCGCTTCTCATTAAACTCTATTGACCTAGTAACTCCGCAATTTGCGAACATTTTCGTCGTCAAAATATTTTATGCTATTGTCGTCATTTTGGAAACGCATTAAGAGTTATTTTGCTATGGATTGAACTGACGAATGACGGTACTTAGGCAGTAACTAAGGGTGTTGTAGGTATCAAAAAAAAATATATGGTATCATGTTTGTTATCATTGTTAACATGTAGAAGTGATGGACTTATCAACATTTTGAACTGTTTATCCCAAAAAAAAAAGCAAAATGGACGATGATTGGATCCCTAGTAATAGTTTTATTAGTACATGCAATTCAAAAATGCAATAAAGTAATATTCATAGTTTAACATCGGCGTCCGCCCATCGCCTGAAATGGCACAAGGCGGGCGGGCCGGCGCTCGCGCCTGTTACGGCGCGCGGCGTTTTATACTAAAATATTGACTGAAAACCCTCCCATTAACCCCAAAAAGTGTCTAAGGGATGATTGGATGGGTAACAGTTAGTATATTTGTGTAAAATATGTAAAGAAAGGCGGGGGCTGTGCGCGCGAGGGGCCGGCGCGCTCGCCTTGTATGGCGCGCGGCGTCTGCGCGCTGCCCCTATAAAAGATTCCGCCACCGCTGTTCGACGCACTCGCAGTCTCGCTGCCGTAGAGTCAACATCCACCGCGTCCCAAACCAAACACAACCGCCAAAATGTGTGACGACGATGTTGCTGCGTTAGTAGTCGACAATGGCTCCGGCATGTGCAAGGCCGGTTTCGCCGGAGACGACGCACCCCGCGCCGTCTTCCCATCCATCGTCGGTCGCCCACGTCACCAGGGTGTGATGGTTGGTATGGGTCAGAAGGACTCCTACGTAGGCGATGAGGCCCAGAGCAAGAGAGGTATCCTCACCCTGAAGTACCCCATCGAGCACGGCATCATCACCAACTGGGACGATATGGAGAAGATCTGGCACCACACCTTCTACAACGAGCTGCGCGTCGCCCCCGAGGAGCACCCAGTCCTGCTGACTGAGGCCCCCCTCAACCCCAAGGCCAACAGGGAGAAGATGACCCAGATCATGTTTGAGACCTTCAACTCCCCCGCCATGTACGTCGCCATCCAGGCTGTGCTCTCTCTGTACGCCTCTGGTCGTACCACCGGTATCGTCCTGGACTCCGGTGATGGTGTCTCTCACACCGTCCCCATCTACGAAGGTTACGCCCTGCCCCATGCCATCCTCCGTCTGGACTTGGCTGGCCGCGACTTGACCGACTACCTCATGAAGATCCTCACCGAGAGGGGTTACTCTTTCACCACCACCGCTGAGAGGGAAATCGTGCGTGACATCAAGGAGAAGCTGTGCTATGTCGCCCTCGACTTCGAGCAGGAGATGGCCACCGCTGCCGCCTCCACCTCCCTCGAGAAGTCCTACGAACTTCCCGACGGTCAGGTCATCACCATCGGTAACGAGAGGTTCCGTTGCCCTGAGGCCCTCTTCCAGCCCTCATTCTTGGGTATGGAATCTTGCGGTATCCACGAGACCGTGTACAACTCCATCATGAAGTGCGACGTTGACATCCGTAAGGACCTGTACGCCAACACCGTCATGTCCGGTGGTACCACCATGTACCCCGGTATCGCCGACAGGATGCAGAAGGAAATCACCGCCCTGGCTCCCTCTACCATCAAGATCAAGATCATCGCTCCCCCCGAAAGGAAGTACTCCGTATGGATCGGTGGATCCATCCTGGCTTCCCTGTCCACCTTCCAGCAGATGTGGATCTCCAAGGAGGAGTACGACGAGTCCGGCCCCGGCATCGTCCACCGCAAGTGCTTCTAAGCGTGCACCTGACCCTTGCGCATGCGCGGGGCTCCGGCGCCGCTGCTGCGTGACCTTAGTGCTGTGTATTGTGGTGCTCTCGTTCCGCAAGGAACTCTAGCATTTGTACGTTGTACGTAGTGATACCTGACAGAACTGAACATCTAAGATAACGCCATCTATTGTAATGTAATTTATTGTAAAATTTATATAAATTTAATTTTCTTTTTTTTATTTTTATTATATACACGGGATCGTTATGGATCTCACGCCAAATGTAATTAATAAATAAACGGTTAATTTATTTATTTTAATTACATTATTTCTTTTATACAACCGTTGACTTTGGTTTTTGTTTGGAGTCCCACACCCGCATTCCCCCTGCGGTGTAGTGTTTCATGTGACAGCTATATGAGTCAGTGGATCGCACCTGTCTATATCTGGGTCAAACTCACTGCCAAACATTCCGGCGATCAGTCACCACCTACTTGAAACTTTTCAAATTCATTAGAAAGACAAGGAAGCATAGGGTACACACACTAGAGTAGGTACACTTCCCCTGGAGAGAGCGGGGTTCGAATCTATAAATAGAAACAGAGGTTACCACACGCGTCAGAATTAACCACTGCATGCACTACCATAAATAGTAAAGACAACTGCGGCGGCCAAAAGCATTTTCTAATTTTATCGTAATATCTTGGGGCAGCGCTGCCTCACTTGCCACGCGACACTGCGCCTTAGGAACTTACGATAAGCTAAACATTGGCATAAACCACATGTTTCCGTAAATACCACGCGAGCCCGCTGGAGTAAAAGAAGCCATCGGTTCGGCATGTCTATTAATACAACAGACTCCCGGCGCGTTCAGTTTACATGTACCACGAATATTAGGCGCAATACGTCGATATGACGACAACTCGTGTTTACCATCGTATGATTAGGAACAGGTTAATAATAGCCCTCGTTCGAAATCACATGAATGTGGCAGGAATCCAACTCCTTATCGTATTACCGCTTCAGATTTTTTCGGTGATAGCAATTTGTATTGTTGAGGGCTCTGACATTTGTGGTGTAACACGGTTCATTGAAGTTCATGACTTAATAGATTGAATGGCAGATGAATTACAATCAATTACGTGTTCAGGAAGTAAGAGGTTAGATAACCTTTGTGTATCTTCCTCAAACGGTGTTTAATATACGATTCTATTTTGGGGACTTGACACCAGTGAACGCAGCACGGTTGTGTCTCCCCTACAAGCTTGAACGCATGGTGAGTAGTATTTTGGTCTTAAGGTACGTGTGGTTGCTTTGCTTTTTTTTAACTCACACTCATACTTCTTACTACACACACCACCACCACTTACTACTAAGCCATCAAACCTAGCAATCATGTACAGTGTACTGAGTCTGTGACTTATTAGCAACCTGTCTTGATTACCTTTTAACTCCTCCAACGCCTTTATTTTATAAACATACCTAATCCTGAACCCACTATCTTCAGCTATCACCACAATACACTCACTACCTGGTAACAGTACTTCATAAACACAACTCAAGACCATCGTCATTCACAACACTCACTACCATCATCTATCACCACGACACACTTACTATCATCTATCATCACAACACACTATCATCAGCCACCATCATACTACACTTACTATCATCTATCATCACAACACACTATCATCAGCCACCATCAAACTACACTTACTATCATCTATCATCACAACACACTATCATCAGCCACCATCACACTACACTTACTATCATATATCATCACAACAGACTATCACCAGCCACCATCACGCTACACTTACTATCATATATCATCACAACACACTATCATCAGCCACCATCACACTACACCTACTATCATCTAACATCACAACACACTATCATCAGCCACCATCATACTACACTTACTATCATCTATCATCACAACACACTACCATCAGCCACCATCACACTACACTTACTATCATCTAACATCACAACACACTATCATCAGCCACCATCAAACTACACTTACTATCATCTATCATCACAACACACTATCATCAGCCACCATCACACTACACTTACTATCATATATCATCACAACAGACTATCACCAGCCACCACCACGCTACACTTACTATCATATATCATCACAACACACTATCATCAGCCACCATCACACTACACTTACTATCATCTAACATCACAACACACTATCATCAGCCACCATCATACTACACTTACTATCATCTATCATCACAACACACTATCATCAGCCACCATCACACTACACTTACTATCATATATCATCACAACAGACTATCACCAGCCACCATCACGCTACACTTACTATCATATATCATCACAACACACTATCATCAGCCACCATCACACTACACTTACTATCATCTAACATCACAACACACTATCATCAGCCACCATCATACTACACTTACTATCATCTATCATCACAACACACTATCATCAGCCACCATCACACTACACTTACTATCATATATCATCACATCACACTATCATCAGCCACCATCATACTACACTTACTATCATCTATCATCACAACACACTATCATCAGCCACCATCACACTACACTTACTATCATATATCATCACATCACACTATCATCAGCCACCATCACACTACACTTACTATCATCTATCATCACAACACACTATCATCAGCCACCATCACACTACACTTACTATCATCTATCATCACAACACACTATCATCAGCCACCATCACACTACACTTACCTACTATCATCTATTAACTGCCCCGTTGCTCTCGTGGTCACGCGACTGCTGAGCGTGACCGCTTCGGGCAAAGTGTTATTGAGTATCTTCATTAGGAATTTCTTAGTAACAGCCCAGAGTTTCGAAGTTGGCGGTGTGATACTCCCGTTCCTACCTCGAAAAGCACGTTAAGCCATCGATCCTGTGCCTGATCTCTCTGCGGTCGTGTCTGATTGTCGTCCTGTCGGACTATGAGAGTGAGGACATTGTTTTATTTATCATCTATCATCACTTCAAATTACAATCAGCTAACATCACATCTCACTTGCTTTTATCATCTTTCACCTCAACACACGTACTTTCATATACCATCACATCACATAACACTTGCTTCCATCATCTATCTATCATACTTGCTATCATGATCTATTGCCACGATACACTTACTATCAGTTTTCATCACTTTACAATTGCTATCATCATATATCATCACAACACACCTTACTATCAGCTATCAACGAAACTCATGAGAGATCACCATCGTTCACCACAGTACATTGCATATCATCACACTTTCACTAGCTACCAACATAATAAACTATAAAAATTAAAATAAAAAAATAAACTATATATCATAAAAAACACTCTTACTATTAATTATAAATTAATTACGTCAACCCACGTCACGGCCACCACTGAAGTTTTAGTTGCACTCCTACGCTAAACATCGCATTCAGAATACTCGGATGATTCAGTTCTGTTATCAGTGTACAATGATATCAGTACAATTAGGCAACGTAACTTTATGAAAGTACTCCTCGCCAACTTTACGGCGAGATGGTTTTAAAACATATCAACACGTATATTTCGGACTAATCACCGTTGGTCTCCACTCTCCGTTGACTCAGGCAACTATCAATATAATGCTACGAGTACATATAAAACAATAGCTGTATTTGTGCCATTGTAACCTATTACAGATGTCACTATACCTAGTCGTTTCCCAAGTTGGGGTCAGCTTCAAGTCTAACCGTATGCTACTGAATGCCAGTATTTCATTTGGAGCGACTGCCTGTCAGACCTCCACAACCTGGTAACTCGGTAACTCGCTAGCCCTAGGTTAGGCTGGTTGTGAGACTTTTGGGGTTTTGAATATCCGTATCGACTGTCAAAGATCTACGAATGACAGCCGAGGTACGGAGAAGTCTCGATATGTAATTGATCATCCACAAATCGAGCGCGAACCGTGCGAACTGAAGTGGCAGTGGGCCGGCCATGTTTGTCTGAAGGACCTATGGTCGAAGCGGACGACTCCTGGAGTGGAGACCGCGTATCGGCTAGCGTGGCGTGAGACGCCCCCCAGCTAGATGTACCGACGACCTTAAGAAAGTCGGTGGGACAAACTGGAAGGCGAAGAACAGGGTGTTGTGGCGCAGCCTGGGAGAGGTTTATGTCTAGGAGTGGGCTGCGATAGGCTGAGTTGATTGGTTGATTGACCCGTACGACTATTATCATTTGACCACGAGGCCCTTAGCACTGTACAGTGATAAGATTTCAAAACATTACTTATTAATCATCGTCTGTGTCCATTCTCCAGTGAGTTTATGACTCAGGGCAGAGCTTTAGGTCAAGTATTAATATAAAGCTAGACATGAAACAATCGGTCGGTCTACGAGTATATATCAGTCGGTTATATTTCCTGTTCGGAATCACTATTTTTACATCGGTAGCAATGTTACAATGTCATCTGCCTAGCCTTTTCCCAACTATGTTGGGGTCGGCTTCCAGTCAACCGGATGCAGCTGAATACCAGTATTTTATATGGAGCGATTGCCTATCTGACCTCCAAAACCCAGTTACTGGGTAATATGATACTCCTTGGTAAGACTGGGTGTTAGACTTTCGGACTTCTGACAACCCGTTACAACTATCAAAGATCCACGAATGATAGCCGGGACCAACAGCTTAACGTGCTTTCCGAGGCACGGAGGGCTCTTGGTATGTAAAGATGGTCACCAATCCACAGACCAACTAGTACGTAGCTTAACCTGATCGATCAACCCGTGCGACTGTTATTACATAGCCAAAAGACCAAAAAAAAAGATACATTGTAACACATAGCAATGTTACAATGCCACGGTAAAATCTAAATTAGGTATACAGTTTAAGAATTACAAACATAAATTGATAAACGAGATTCCATCACTCATTTTAATTACGTCTTGTTAACAATTTAGAAGGTGAACTTTGCCAAATATTTGCAGACTTTCCAATAATTTCTTCCGTTGACATATATTAATTGGCAATAAAGAGAACTCCTGTTATTCTTTTGTGTAAACATTAGTCATTAAAGTTTGAATACTTTTCTATTGCTGCCAATGTCCTCAATCCAATACTTGTTTTGCCTTGTGACTGTGTACTTGTGGTTGGCAACTGAGCTCTTTTCCTGGTAAACATTATACAAGTGAACTGCTATTCGAAGTATTCGTTCCAGAACGTGATAGTGTGACCCCTTTGCAACTTATAAGCATCCCATTTAGCCTAGGAGAAAATCCATGCGATCCGAGAAAATCTATGATTTTTTTCTGAGTATTCTAATGTTACAAACATATATTGCTATATTGCATTTTTACATTAATTTAGAATTCCCAGTACTCATTATTAAATATATTTTGTCTCTAAGCACTCAAACTGAATGGCAATCAATGCTATTATTGTATTTGAATACGTTAACAAAGCTTTCAACATAACCAAGTATTTTAAAACATCAAACAATTAAAGAATAGAATAGAAAGGAGAGTTTTATCACTTCTACAACATGTAACGTTAAATGCGCAAAACCTGAAAATAGTTTGATCAGAATAATGAGCAGAATTAATTGAACCACTTTTTAATATAGGCCACATTTTTCCAAAAATCTTCATTAAAAACGTTGCCGTGTCTATTTATTAATAGGTCAAGCAAGCTAATGTCAGCGCGGCGCAGCGGCCCGGTGACGACTCCTCCCTCGATAAAGCGTCGTCGCAGAGGCAAGAAACGATCAGAATGGCCAGTAAAACTAAAACAGCACATAAAACCTTTACATTTTTTTTTATGACTTATTTTCTCTCTGAAATAGGTCAATTGAATTAAAAATCAGTTGGGGTGTCTGAGGTTTTACGCATTTAACGTTACACGTTGTATATAAATATTTCAATGAAGACCAGCTCCATCATAATATACACAGTTACCTATAATACCATATTTCTAACATTTCAGTACACCCACGAGAACAGGTGCGTCCTCTATTCTTAACCCGTGATCTCACGACCCAAACATATCAAACAAACCCTTTTATTGACGCATGTCAAAGATTCATCACATCCCAACGAGAATTGTCGTGAAATACCATCTGCTTGCCAACACTTTCATTGCTATTCAATGGCCAACATATTTTTACGACGTTTGCTATTGGAACATAACCCTTATTGGGTACTGGGTAAGGTTCATCAGTTGGAATGCTTTTGTTTAGGGTGATTAAATGATTATTGAGCGTTTGACTCTTAATTAGTTTTCGTACGTTTGAGTGACCAGTTCGGCGATGTGTAACAAAACATTATGTTTGGAATCTTTAACATTTATGAATGAACTCAATGACCTTTAAGTGTAAACAAGATTTGTGCGACTTACCAAAACATTTCAAACGACACAATTAAGTACACACAAGTAAGGGTGCGTTTCCACTGAAGTGGAGCTGGGCGGAAAGGAGCGGAGACGTGTAGGAATCGTCCAATCACAGACGAGAAGAGTGACGCGATGAGGATTTCAACCATTGCGATTAGTCGATTCCTGCACGTCTCTGCTCCGCTTCGCACAGCTCCGCTTCAGTGGAAACGCACCCTAAGTCGCACAATTTTAAAAGGTATTTTACTTAGTCTAAACATGCTTCAGTTTGTCAACTCGTTTCAATCTTTGAGTACTTACACTAATCACGGAAATGACCGCCATAAGAACGTTATTTTTTTTTAGTTTAATTTTTCCTAAACTCTGAACGCTTTTAACGTGCACGTCTTTATACATCGTTCTCAGATATCATTATACAGGGTGAAATTGAAAACATGCGACAAATCGAAATGGGAGATTGTACTCATCATTATGAACAACTTTTACTATGAGATAAAACCTAAAATTGCGAAAAAAAATCAGCTATTCCCTACATTTATGTTCGCATAACTCGTCAAAATGTAGGGAACAGCTGATTTTTTTTTCGCAATTTCAGTGTTGGTCCCATGGTAAAAGTTGTTCATAATAAATGATAAATGATAAATGATTTCTGTAAGTAGGTTTGTACAAACACAATGATGAGTACAATCTCCCATTTCGATTTGTCGCATGTTTTCAATTTCACCCTGTAATGATATAACTAGGTACTATTATTTAAAAGAGGTTTCTCTTTTATTGACGAATGGACCTGATGTTGACCCCGATCTCGCCTGACGGAAAGCGATGAGTGAGCTCTATTATAGAACGAGCATACCCAGAAGATGCCTGTTCTTCTCCATAGGAATCTATAATACTATGCTTTGGAATGGGCAACTAGCTTCATCTTTCCGAATGACTGACTTCTTTGACATTTAAAAATTCCTGTAAATGGGTTAATTGAAATGAATGCTTTGAGTTTGAGCTTCAGATATCACTCTTCACATGTTTCTAGTAGTTATCTCACTTTTTGGCTATACCACTACAAATGTTACGAAACAAATATAATAAACGTAACCCCCTGCTTGGTGCAAGGACGTTAGTCTGGCTCAATGAAACACTGAAGTAAACGCATCCCAAAATACTTTGCATTTCATGACGGGCCGCCTCGGCGAAATAATGACGGAAACATCTCAGTAATGTTTTACGAAAATACTTAATTTATTCTATCAATAGAGAATAGTGGTGGCCTAGTGGTAACGGCTGCGACTTACGAGCTGTAGATCATAGGTTCGAACCCAAACAAGCGCTTTACTTTCTGTAAATTATTGAATAATCACTGCTCTCAAAACGGTGAAAGAAACATCGTGAGAAAACGGAAATTCGTGTCGGGTTGTTCGTGGATCTTTGACAGTCGTTACGGGTCGGTAATAGCCCGAAAGTCTGACAACCAGCCTTACCAAGGGGTATCGTATTACCCAGTAACTGGGTTGTGGAGGTCAGATAAGCAGTCGCTCCATGTAAAATACTGGTATTCAGCTGCATCCGGTTAGACTGGAAGCCGACCCCAACATAGTTAGGAAAAGGCTAGGCAGATGGTGGCCTAAGTATGGATAAGTCCAGGTTTCCTCATAATACCTTAAAATGCCAATATCTGTTCTGCAAGCCGAGGTGCGTGAACAAACCAAAATGGTCATGAGATTTTAGAACAGCGGGGTAATTACGTAACACGCTAACAGTAGGCTTTCAATTTGACAGTTCAACAAAATTCATTGCGTTATTAAAGTTGTTGAGCAGACCAATTTTTCGAATATAATGAGTCAATGGATTAGCAATATCATCATCTGCCTAGCCTTTTCCCAACTGTGTTGGGGTCGGCTTCCAGTCTAACCGGATGCAGCTGAATACCAGTATTTTACATGGAGCGACTGCCTATCTGACCTCCACAACCCAGTTACTGGGTAATACGATACCCCTAGGTAAGACTGGTTGTCAGACTTTCGGGCTTCTGACTACCCGTAACGACTGTCAAAGATCTACGAATGACAGCCGGGACCAACGGCTTAACGTGCTTTCCGAGGCACGGAGGGGTCTCGGTATGTAAAGATGGTCACCCATCCACAGACCAACCGCGGCAAGCGTAGCTTAACCTGATCGATCGACCTGTGCGGCTGTTATTATTTAGCCACGGGCCCCTCCTCAATGGATTAGCAATATCCTTCAATATAATTCAGATTGAGTTTGATAGTGTGTTATGCAAATAGGGTACTGCCGTTCGATTCTGTAAAAAAATCACCGTGATAACTCGGGTGAAGTGAGCTTAAAGTGAGCTGTCGGTAGTGTCAACCCCTAGCATCAGATGGAAGGACAACTCACTTCACCTAACTTCTCACGGTGAGATTCTAAAGGCGCTCCCTCATCGGGAGCATTCGCGAATAATGTAACGTTACAGAGTCGAGCATTACATCAGTGAGGGAGGAAAATCGAGCATTACAGCGCGTACCTTGTAATGATACAATGTGTAATACCTTGATACAACTTGTAACATCAATGCGCCCCAATTGTAATTTGCCCGGCGGGCCGCGGAGCGCTTCCCGCCCCGCAATCTTTAATGTTACATTACAGGCGAATGCTCCTGGTGAGGGAGCACCTTTATAGAATCTACCGGCTGTAATGACAAGCCCACTATCAAAATTCGATAAAGACCACATTATACTGGTCTCTCATTTCCCAAATATTCTGACAATGTGACAAACACATGAAAGTTCATTAGGTGCTACATTGTAATCGGATTGCCGTCAATCGCAGAGCGTTGGCGAGTGGCGGCTAGATAATTGAAATAGCTGCGCGTTTAATATTCAGCTCTGTTACATAGTCTGGGAGCTGTTCCTCGGTACATATTTAATGGAAAATATATAACTGATCCTGCACAAACTTATAGATCTTCTAATGATGAACACTTTTTCAAATTAATGAACATCTCAAAACGTTTTTTTTAAATAAATTAGCATCGTTTTAAATGTTGCGCGTTATTCTCACAGTTGGTCGCATTTAGAAATAGAAAATATTTTACTGTTCAGATATAGCAATATCTAACTGCCGGTCGATTCTGTAAAAATCTCACCGTGAAATCATAAGTGAAGTGAGCACTTAATAGTGTTAATCCCTAGCGAATGACTCCACGCTCATTTTACCCAAGCTTTCACGGTGAGATGTTACAGAAACGCGCGGCAGGTCTCGTATTTCCCAAATATTCTGACAATGTGACAAACACGTGAAAGTTCATTCGTTGCTACATTGTAATCGGATTGCCGTTGATGGCAGAGGGTTGGCGAGTGGCGGCTAGATAATTGAAATAGCTACACGTTTAATATTCAGCTCTGTTACATATAGAGATATTAATTTGTTCAAACATGTGTACACATACAAGAGTAAAAAAAAACGTGCATGCAGGGCAACATGCAAAAAGTAAAGGTTCAGACATGTTTGCCATATAGGTACTATGGCGTGCAAATACTGTGTATGTTAAAAAAATAATTACAAATGTGAATAGTAAAAAAGTTTGAAATTATTCAAGTCAAAATATTAATCCAATTTAAATGCAAATCTATGTAAAATATTTTTAGATGTAAAAATTACAATACAATATATTACACTATGTCAAAATTCTGTATATTCTACAATTCTATTTTGTAATTCTGTATATTTTACAGAATTTTGACACAGGTTATTATTATATAACTGTTTTATTCAAAACAGTCATATAACAATAATCTATGACAAAGGATATCATTCAAGTTACATAGCCTGGGAGCTGTTCCTCGGTACATATTTAATGGAAAATATTTAACTGATCCTCCAAAAACTTATTGATCTTCTAATGATGAACACTTTTTCAAATTAATGAAGATCTCAAAACGAATGATGCACACGTTTTTTTTAATGAATGAGCCTCGTTTTATTATAAATGTCAGGCGTTTTTCTCACAGCTGGTCGCAGTTAGAAATAGAAAATATTTTATTCTTCAGGTTCGTAGTGTGGGACACCCCCCAGCTAGATGGTCGGACGACCTAAAGAAGGTAGCTGGGATAGACTGGATGTGGAAGGCGGAGGACAGGGTGTTGTGGCGCAGTCTGGGAGAAGCCTATGTCCAGCAGTGGACTGCGTTAGGCTGAGTTGCTGAGGTCTACAGGGTGTCCCTGGAAGTATGGATCAAATCGGATAGAGGCGTGGGCAAGGTCATTTCCAAACTTTTTAACCCTGAGAATGTCGGTGATTTTTTTTTACGGTTTAAAAATTATGATCAGTTTTTTTTCAATTACTTCACATAGTGCTCAAAGAAAAACAAATCATTAAAAAAAAACTATCAAAGCTATCAATTCAATGTTTTTTTCACGACATTGTAGAAGAGTGGACTTTTCCTGTGGCAATACATTTACGCAGCTAGAAAACATGTGTGCAATAAGAAAAAAAAAACATTTTCTGCAAAGGCTGCTCTGGCCAAAATTTTATTCAATTTTCGAGCAAACATTTTATTCAATTGCACCGACTTTCTAAGGGTTAAAACGTTTGGAAATGATCTTGCCTACGCCCCTATTCGATTTGATCTATACTTCCAGGGATAGCCTGTATAATATAACAGTAAGCAGGTTCACGGGTTAACGACAAGTTGAGACGACATCAGTAGCTTAAAATATTACCTACACCTAGGATACAATATATTATTGTCCAGTGAGCCCCAGACTAGACAGTTATTTCAGTGTCTTGGGGCTCGAGGTATGAATTTCAGGGTGCAGACTAGAAAGGTGATTTCAGATGTGGTACGTGTGTATGTGTAACGTTTGTGTGGTGTGTGAGTGATGTTTGTGTGTGTCTGCTTTGCTATTACTTAGTTACTTGACTATTTATTTTATCATTTATGTACACACAGTAAAATACAAACGGATATGACATAATTATAATTTGAGTACAAAGGTATTGCTTATTTCTTAAGAAATTTCTTCTAGCAGACCTGCGTGTGTTTAACAATACATTCACAAAATGAATCGCTTTACCGTTGCTCAACGCGAAAATGCTGAATGTCAGACAGTAACTGTCATCGGTGAGCGCTATAGGCGCATAATAACCGATTTTTTTTTGGAACAAATCAAGGATATTGATGTGCAGGAGTGGTGGATTCAGCAAGACGGCGCCACTTGCCACACAGCGCGTGAAACGTTCGGAGGTCGCATTATAGAATTTTACGGTGACGTCAAATGGCCGCCAAAATCGTGCGATTTAACGCCGTTGGATATTATATTTGTGGGGTTTTTTTAAGAATCGCGTCTATACCAACACACCTGTACCGTTGGAATACCTAAAAATGAACCCATGAAATTTGCGAAAAATTGCCTCGAAAGAATCAACTGCTGGAGAAGGTCCAGTGGCGGTCAATTACTAACATAATTTTCCATAATTATTATGGATAACAGTAAATATTCGATAAAAAAGAAAAAAATAAGATATTGTAACATTTTGTGTTTTTTTAGTAAATGTGAGGAACTTCGAACTGGATCACCCTTTACAAAATAATATAAAATGTATAAAATTTGAAAGCTGAGCAAAAAATAAAAATCGCAATTTAAATTCGCATAATCTCGACTTTTGCAGAAAAAACTTTTTACTGCGAACGATGACCAAGAATGATCATGATAACGAGGATCTGATAATCTGAACCCAGTTTTGGATATCAACATCGCAGATAAGAAAGAACTTACTGGTGGTATAACGTGGTATATGTATCTATGTAAGGCATCTTCAGTAATCAGACATCATGAAAGTAACGATCTATCTCTCTGTAAACTGCGAGCTACCGACAAATGCGTGCACTGACTGGAATGGTACACTCAAATCTGTGTGGCTTTCTTCAAAACCATTTCATTTTTACATGCTCCTTACATGATCTGACCATGATCTGATCTGATCTGATGATTATGACAGGATCACTGGACTTTAAAAACCTCTGAGTTTGATTCGGTCTTTGTTCTCAGAGTAGTTGGATAGGAAAAGCAGACCTCGTTTAGTTTTTAAATGATTGACATGTAAAAGTGTTTGTACAGACACCAGCACATCAAGCTACTAGAATCTGTCAGATTTCTTTAATAGATTTTCAACTTATCGCTAAAGCATAAAGGCTCCCGCAGACAAGCGCGACGCGACAGCGCGACGCGACACTAGTAGAACAATTTCTATGAAAACTTCGTGGATTTTTTTCTACCAGAATCGTGTCGCACCGTCGCGTCGCGCTTATCTGCGGGAGCCCTAAGGTTCAAAGTTGATTGGGAAAATCTGACAGTTTCGGGTAGCTTGATGTGCTGGCGTCTGTACAAACATTCATGTATACATAAGCTCGCCTTTTTCATTTGGGGGTAGGCAGAAACTACAGAAAGCCACCTGCTACGATCATAACGTACTCCTTTTGCCTTGTTTTCGTTCATCACAGCCGATTCATCAAAGACGCTGAGGCTTGTACAAGTCAGGTGCGTAGTGTGAGTACTACGCACCTGACTTGTAAGCCTCAGCGTGTCAATAGCAATCTAAATGTACTCGGCCCAGAATTCGGCTACATTGTTTGGCGCCATCACAAAGCGTCCATCAGTTCCTGTAACGTGCAGCTGACAGGATACGCAGGACACGATATTAAGTGGTGCTGCTCCATCGCTTGTGGAGCAGCACCACATTTACACTTCAGGGCGGAGTCGTCTATGAATCACCACCTGAACAGGTTCTCCTGGATCCGGAGTCTGTTAAAGGCTTCCAGGTTACCTAAATCATTTATCGCTAAAAGCTACAACTCTGTGTACAAACGTAACATTACAGTTCCACGCTCCCGGCTCATCGCCAACCACGAGTATTTGCGCGCTGCGATATTAGACAAGTTGTCGCGGCCGCCTCATTTAGACCTAACGACTACTAAACTATATTAATAATCATTATTAACCTGTCCCGGCACGTCCGGGGGGCGGAGGGGTGGACTGGAGTGAGGGACGGAGGGCGCGACGGAACAAGAGACCATTGTTGGAATCTATCTGTCAAAGGATAGACGAATTTAATTGACGCGCGCTCAATAAGGGCTATTATCCCGTAACTGTGATGTTGCTCTTTCGTAGCCGGCGAACCGGAGCGAGCGACAGCTTTTTATTAATTTCGCACTTAATAACTTTCAGATGATATTCGACTGTGAAGTTTTTCATAGCGACACAATAGCGCGGGTCGATAGAATTCGTTTGATGTTCGCGTTTTTGTTGCTTGTGCCCTGTGTTAGTATTTTATTGATTTGTCGCGTTTAAGAATCTTGTAATTGGCTTCCCGCTTTACGTTATATTGGAGAATCTGCTGGAATTATTGGCCTAAATTGGCCAAATCCTCTTGATGTTTTTTATAGGGCGAAATTATGTTAATAATGGTTTAGGACTCGACGGTACTTTAGTGAATTGTTCGAGTATTTACCATAAACTAAAACTTAAACCACTTTTGAACTGTCAAGGAAATAATAATAAGTTATCTTTATCTACTTGTTTATGATTAGTTTGAATGATTTATGTATAGCCTGCGAGAACAGAAGCAGTACTGGCCCAGTTGCAATTTTTTGTTTGGACCACGATGTTACAACCTATCTCACATTCATCATCATCATAATTTCAGTTGAAAGACGTCCACAGCTGGAAATAGGCCTCCCCAAGCGCCGCCATTTCGACTGATTCTGTGCTTCCGGCATCCAGCGGAGTCCCGCGGCCTTCTCTAGGTCATCGGTCCACTTTGTGGGAGACCTTTCAACGGTACGTCTTCCGGTATGCTGCCGCTACTCCAAAACGGCTCTGTCGGTTACCTTGGTTCTCCGTCGTATCTCTCCATTTCTGGTTCGATCAGGTGGGAAACTCTAAGCATAGGCCTCTCAATTGGCCTTTAGCTTTTAGCTTTATCTTACATCATAATCTGCCTAGCCTTTTCCCAACTATGTTGGGGTCGGCTTCCAGTCTAACCGGATGCAGCTGAATACCAGTATTTTACATGGAGCGCCTGCCTATCTGACCTCCACAACCCAGTTACTGGGTAATACGATATCCCTAGGTAAGACTGGTTGTCAGATTTTCGGGCTTCTGACACCCGTAACGATTGTCAAAGATCTACGAATGACAGCCGGGACCAACGGCTTAACGTGCTTTCCGAGGCACGCAGGGGTCTCGGTATGTAAAGATGGTCACCCATCCACAGACCAACCGCGGCAAGCGTAGCTTAATCTAATCTTAATCTATCTTAATCTTAGCTTTATCTTACATTACATAAATATTGGGTGTACCGGAAAGTTCTGTCGGTTTTTGTAAATAAAACTCGTGATACTTAAATCCCCTTTTCTGAATTTCTCAAACCATCTTTGACATGTACAGACGCCAGCACATCAAGCTACCCGAAACTGTCAGATTTTCCCAATCAACTTTGAACCTTATGCTTTAGCGATAAAGTAGAAAATCTATTAAAGAAATCTGAAATATTGTAGTAGCTTGATGTGCTGGCGTCTGTACGTCGCAATATTATTCAATACTTTTAACGTATTGGTATAGAGAAAAATTCGAAAATGTTCTATGTACTACCAAAACCGACAGAACTTTCCGGTACACCCAATAATAATGAGTTCAGGACGCTGATGAGGCTGTCCCGATTCTATTGCGCATCAGGGATGTTCGCCGGGTCGCAAGTAGACTGTTTCTATGCTACTATGCAAAAACGGTGCTCATCGCTGGTGCGCAGGGCTCAGGCTAGTTACGGTTTAACTTTAAGTTTAACTTTACGGTTCGACCGTCTGAACCATTGCTGTACGGTTCATGTACCTAGCAATCGAAGTTTCTAATATGTTCAAGGGCTAATTTCTCCAACGCAACGCCAGATAATTAAATCCGAAGAATGTTTTTGAATTTTTGACAATTCTTCCATGCAAAATCTGTCAGACGACAATTCTTTCCACAAATAAAAATGATCTGTCGATTGGAAAATTAGCCCTTTGTGTATGTTTTTAAGTTTAGAATACCAAACTTAAAAACATACACAAAGGTAAAATAGTAAATATACTATTTTACCTTTTTGGTCGAAAGATTTCTACAATTCGCTCACAAAAGCAGTAAGTTGTAAATGTTATACCATACCTTATCACAGACGCACACACACAAACACACACAGACAGACACACAGACTACACTAGCTATATTACTTCTATAATGTTCCCGGAGGTCTCTAAACTGAATTTTTGTATCCTTACAATGAAACTGAAAAGTAGTGTGGAAATCGGTGGTCATTGTTATCTGTCCTAGTGTTGTCTATCCGGTTAGACTGGAAGCCGACCCCAACATAGTTGGGAAAAGGTTAGGCAGATGATGACTTAGTTAATATTTTAGAATCGATGTTAAAGTTCTTAAAATGTAGTGTACGATATATTGTTGACGACAACGATGCCGGTGTCTGTTGGCTCGGAGCCAGCGACAACACGCCAGAACGCTGCTATTGAAGCCGATAAAGAGGTAGCTCAAAAATAAAAGTAGACATTTTTGTAGAACATCTGTCGGGTATGCGTAGATTTTCGGTTTACTGACAGCAAAAATTGTGGCATAAAATTTTAAGAGTAGAAAGGAAAAGTCTCCTTTAACACATTGAACGCCATGGTGGTCACCGGTGAGCGACAACAATTATTTTAGTTAATTCTTTGAATAGTAATAAGAAATAATTATTTAGAGTGGGGTTTTTGACTATTTTGAACCGTATGAGCCAATAAAATATAACGTGTAATTTTTTCCGAAATCGCGAATCAGCGTCAGCCCATATGGAAAGTTCAGTGGTGGTCAGTGGTGGTCACCGGTGACCACCACGTCGTTCAATGTGTTAAACACAGCTGGAGGTTTCGTAACGAGGTTCAGCTATGGTTTCTTAGAAGAGCGGTGCAGCCACCACATAACGGCCGCATGACGGCCACATAACGGCCGTCTGTCATGAAAATAATGGCAGAGGGGTTTGACGTTGCGGTGCCAAGAAACGCTCTCTAGGGCCAATTTTCATAAATAAAGTTACCGTGACGTCATTCAACGATAAATTATGCATTCAGGCAGGACTTAGTTTGGACCAACATTTTTTTTATTTAACATCTGTTCAATTTTAACCTGTTTCACAAAATGAATAAATGGAATTTTAATTTGTAATTGCGGACGCTATATGGTGGCCACCGTACCTAGTCTTAGAGAACCATAGCTTTCGGGAATGCGCCGGAAAGCAATGTCAGCGTCCTTCTCATTATGTCTGCTAATAAAAAAAAAATTGCGATCGCCAGTTTATCTGCTAACCATAATGATCGAAGCAATTCAAAGTTATTCGGCGAAAAAACTTTTGTCAGCTGACAGACATGAAGATAATTCCATATCTTTCATCCAAGCACGAAAATATATAGCTTAGTTACTTACTTACAAATCTTATGACAAAAGTCATCCCCCTACAAATAAAATCAAACTTCAGCAAACATATAATGTAATTTGAACATGGCGTGGTGGTGGAGTGAGGCAGCGAGGCGCGGGGGTTGCAGAATTTAATATTGGCAGCGCGCGCGGGTTAAGGCGGCGTGCAAATAAAACTCTATGAAACCGCACCCCCGAGCTGTTAAGGGGTTGAGCTTCCGTTGTAATTAATTTATGATTTGTGTTAAATAATATTTTTGAACGGTCTCTGTAGTCTGTTGCTAGAAACAGCCTGTTACTGAACCGAACTGTCATCGTCATTAGCCTCTGAACGGGAAAGGCGGCTAACAAAAGGTATTTATCAGGCTGATGTGAGTGGAGGTGGCGCCCTAGAAGGACATATAGTGACCTTATTAGTGATGTTCTTCAGAAAAATCAGAATACACCGGTATTCTGTAAAAATGACCGTGAGAGCTTAATAATAATAATAAAACCATTTATTTTCAGGTAACAAATACCCATAGACACATACCTTAAGTATACAAATAACAATAGGTATAACAATTGTGTTAATAAATAAAACTTAAAAACTATAATTATAATAAAACCATTTATTTTCAGATAACAAAGACCCATAGACAAATACCTTAACTTAAGTATACATAATATAACAAAATAACAATTATGTTAGTAAATAAAACTTAAAAACTATGTTAGTATCACATGTTTGCACTATGTCTTTCCCCCCCCCCCCCTCGGGTGGCTCTTGCCCGCGAAAGCGTCGGAATACCACATCCTATGGCCAAAAGCTCTCGTCCATCACCTGATGCAGGTAGACAGTTGGTATGCGCAACACAAGCGCCTTAAAATTTTATTTACGTTGCGATGCGACTCCAGCAGCTGCACTTTCGGCGCGTACTTTCACCCTTTGGTGCACGTACTTCACGATGTCTTCCACGTCGGCGCGTCGGTGGTGTAGTGGAGACCGGAAATATACACCGGGGTATTCGGCTTCGCAGCACGCAGTTTTTCGTTGGGCTCCGTAGGAGCCTTGCCGCAGCGGTTCTTACAGCTACTCTGTCGGCGCTTCCTCCTTTGCACCGTCACAAAGCTGTCATCATCAGCCCGGTTGGTCTCCTTCATGGTCACGGGCTTTGCAGGCTTTGTGAGTGAGCTGTCAATAGTGTGAATCCCTAGCATATCTACGTTGGAATGGCAGCTCACTTCAAACTCACTTCACCAAAGCTAACTTATCACGGTGAGATTTTTACAGAATAGCACTGCTGATGCGTAGTACTCGCAGCCGGTGTGCGTGTCTGACCAGATGTATGAACGTAAACGATAGGGAATGCACCCTCGTTCTCGCGAGATCTCGGCCTTTTTTAGCGAGATTGATCTCGGACGAAATCTCAGGAGTTTAACTCAATGAATGCCAATCTCGCGAGCTTGGGGCTCAAGCGAGATCCCGCGAGTTTATGAATAACAATACTGCGATATTTCGCCAATTTCGAGATCTTGCGAGATTGGCAGTTTTGTGTGTTTTTTTTTTTGCAAATAATTACAATATTTTAATAAATTAGGAAAAAAATAGTAAAATTGGTTAGCTAGCAACAACTATTACTAAACAAAACAAATGCACGCTGATGACGCGAGATCTCGCCCTTTTTTCGTCCGAGATCAATCTTGCTAAAAAAGGCCGAGATCTCGCGAGAACGAGATTGTATTCCCTAGTAAACGAAACAGAAGGTGTGAGTGAACGGGGTTTCAAGTATCAGGAGGTATTAGATACTTATATTAGCAGGGACACTCCATAGAAACTATCCACTCCATTGAATAGGGTCATACCCTAATAAAAAAATTGCCAAAGTGGTGACCATTCACAATTTTTTTTCCCGAAAACCGCAAAGCCAAAGGAGGGCTATGATATTAAATGGCTATGTATGTATGTATGTTCATCTGTTCCCTCATAGCGCCTAAACTAATCGTTGAATCTTTTTGACAAACAAAAAAAAAAATTACCCCCTTCCAATAATTTGAATGAATCATTCAAATTATGTGTATATATGTAGCACACACCAATCACCATCTGAATAATTTTGAAGGATATTGCTAATCCATAATTCATAATGTTCAATAGATTTGTCTGCTCAACAACGTAAAAAACGCAATGAATGTTGTTGAACTGTCACAATGAAAGCCATTGCTACTATGAGTGTTTTACGCAACTACCCCGCAAGAGTGGGACATGAATCAACTGTAACCATCAACATTTCCATATTTCTATAGACATGTTATGTTAAACGTTTATGTCTGGCATGATCCTCCCCTTAACCGTGTGTCTGCGGATATTTTTACAAACGTTATTACTGTGCGGTTCGCTTTAGCTTTCTTTATTAAATTGTCGTTAGGGGTCGCCGCATTAGCCGCTCGGCTTTCGGCTTTCAGCTCTCGTCCTCGGCTCGACAAATGGCCTCGGGCAGCACCGAATGAATTGAAAGCAACAATATTGTGGGTGTTATGATCGTAAGAGGTTAACGATGGTAAATTGTAATTAAAACGTTTAAATGGTGGGATTTATTTCTATGGCGTTTTTTTTTGGCAGAAAGTTAATAATCACCTCGATAAGTTAACCCTTAATTGCATGATTTTTACTTTTTAAGCAAATGAAATTTATTTGGACGTAACATTAGCTCTATAGTAAGGAAAAAATATTTAAAAAAATATATTCATAAAAATCCTTTTTTTTTTTTTTTGTTAAATGGCCTGGTGGAAATTTTACATCGTTATGTAATCAGAACGAATCTACTGGGAACAGAATGAGTTGAATATCTCTAACAATTGGCGAATCCCCGTGCTCTGTGGAAACGTAAATATGGCATTGGATTGGTCGATGCCACAGACCGCAGACATGAGGTATATCTAAACATCATCATCTTCCTGGCCTTTTCCCAACTATGTTGGGGTCGGCATCCAGTCTAACCGGATGCAACTAAATACTACGCGAGCGCCTAAGCGACTGCCTATCTGACCTGCAAAACCCAGTTACTGGGTTAGACGATACCCGTTGGTAAGACTGGTTGTCAGACTTTCGGGCTTCTGACTACGTGTAACTACTGTCAAAGATCCACGAATGAGAGCCGTGATCAACGGCTTAACGTGCTTTCCGAGGCACGGAGGGGTCTCGGTATGTAAAGATAGTCACCCATTCACAGACCAACCGCGGCTAGCGTAGCTTAACCTAATCGATTGACCTGGGCGGCTGTTATTATTTAGCCACGGGCCCCTTTCATATAGGATAGGCAGTCGCGCAGTCGCTCCATGTAAAATACTGGTATTTAGCTGCATCCGGTTAGACTAGAAGCCGACCTCAACATAGTTGGGAAAAGGCTAGGCAGATGATGTTGGTATGAACCTACAAATGAAGTGTCTCCAGAGACGTCTTAATGGCGCGATTGAAACAATGAAAAGAAGAAAGATAATACGTTTATCTGCGGTAAGTATGACGCAGAGAAAGAACACAAACACAAAAAGAACAAGTAAAAACTGGACACTGGCTACATTCTTTTGATTTCTGGATGGGTTTTTCTTTATTTTGATACCCCACATTACATGACTATACAACGTGTAACGTTAAATGGGCAGAACCTCAGACACCCCAACTGATTTTTAATTCAGTTGACCTATTTCAGAGAGAAAATAAGTCATTAAAAAAATTGTAAAGGTTTTATATGCTGTTTTAGTTTTACTGGCCATTCTGATCGTTTCTTGCGCCTGCGACGACGCTTTACCGAGGGAGGAGTCGTCACCGGGCCGCTGCGCCGCCCTGACATTGGCTTGCTTGACCTATTAATAAATAGACACGGCAACGTTTTTAATGAAGATTTTTTGAAAAATGTGGCCTATATTAAAAAGTGGTTCAATTAATTCTGCTCGTTATTCTGATCAAACTATTTTCAGGTTTTGCGCATTTAACGTTACACGTTGTATAAAATCCTGTGATATCCACCTCGTCATGAGAACTTCCTCTTGGGCTGGTTACTGCACTATTAGGTAAGTATCAAGTAAGAGGAAATCACCCACAAAAATGCTGAGAGGATGAGACATTATCTCCACCCTAGGCAAATGTAGTAAGGTACGTACAGAGGACTCCAAAAGTTACACTCCAAAAGTTACAAGTAAAAATCATAACACTAATAGTATTCCCTTAAGAGGTCTGAGCGTCAGCTGCTCCAGCAAACTTACCAAAGTTACAGCATGCCAATGTTGTGAAAAAAAAAAAATTGCAAATCCGTTCATACCTATATGAAGGCGTCATGCCCGAACAACATAAACAAATAGTTTTATCATACCGCATCAACACATAAGGTGTTGATGTGGTATGATATTAATTTATTTTGGGATCATCTTTGATGATTTTTGGGATGATTTTTGGGATCATCATCATCTGCCGAGCCTTTTCATCATCTACAACCCAAATAGAATAGTTATCTGCATTAAAGTGATGGACATTTTTCCTTGGCTTCTAAGGGTTGTAGCGTGATGATAAATTGCGTGAAAACTTACTCAAGAGGACAAAAAAGGCCTACAAGTACGGCGGAAAATCATCAATCGGTTTCCACGAAGACAAAACTTTTAAGACCTGAGTACTGTGAGGGGCTGGAAGTGCCCCTCAAAGTAACACACCGATTAGATTTCTTCAAATTTATATTCATAGTAAAACCTTACGTATGCCCGTCTAAAACTAGCACTGACTTATCTAAACAAAAACCTAATAATAGGTATATTGTTTGACACCCCGTTATAAGCTTGCTTGAATGTTCAAATCGAACCCGCGCTAAATTATAGGCAGCCTGCACTACATAAGGTCAGGGTACATAGATAGCCTTTACAGTACCTTTAGGATTTGCAGTTCAGAAATCAGTGTAGGTACATACCTAATGGTGGCTCCACACGATACAGACTTTCATACAGACTACAGACTTTCATACAGACTTCTATAGAATTTTGTCTGTGCAACTAAGCAGTACAGACAAATGTCGGTGTGATAAAAAGTCGCACAGACAAAATTCTATAGAAGTCTGTATGAAAGTCTGTATCGTGTGGACCCACTATAAAATGAAAGTTTATGGTTTAGCTTTCTTAACTTTCATTGGCAAACATTTTAGGTCACACTTTCAGAAGAACTTTGCGTTATTCTTACTTAACTCTGTTGAAGATTGCAATGCAAGCTTCAATTAAAAATACGCATATTGCAAGGCCAAAATATAATAGTTATAAAACACAGTTGAATGAAAAGAAATGCTAGCGCCACCTATTGTAATTTAGTATCAGCCAGTGAAGCAAGATACTACAGTCAGTCACCAACAGATGGCAGACACACCTATCATTTTAACTACATTGCTAATTTGTTTGTGACTTATTTAAGAAACGATATCGTATTTACCATTAGAAAAGCCAACGAATTAAAATATAAATTCTTCACTTAACCACAGAGGTTATATTTGCGCCATCTGTTAGTCATACACGAATTTAACTGAACACACTAGTAGTACTGCTACTCTCCAATAGATGGCAGGAAATATAACCAAATAAAACTAAAATTAGACTTCTTTTGTTATGGAAAGAGCTCATTTTCATTTAAATGTTCAATTAGGTATTATTCTTTGTTATATGTTAACAAAGTTATACTTATAAAAATGTAGAAGTAGATGTCGAGAGTTCGAGATTACCAACAATTCCACACCTTCAAGAGAAAAATTTCAAAATGATGAACAAAACCTTATTGAGCAGGCACTTCGGCATTGTTTGTTGCATTCAAATGTCAGCCCGGGCTTATTATTTCTTCCTAGCTTACTTACAGTGATGGTATTGCAGTGCAGTAGCTTCCTACCAGTTATCATAAAGAGTTATCCATTTCATGCACAGTTAGCTAAATAGCATACCTAGGTGGCTTACCTATGGTTAATTTAAGTCAGAAACCAACATCCCGTCTTCAGCAAGCGTGGCGATCAATGTCCTTCTCTGTATGAGGAAAGCTGGTATTATATGTATAAGGTGTTAAAAAATTAACCTTGCAATCTTTAAGAGGTGCTTTAGACCATCAAACTGAACAACTTTCACTATGGGAACAAACCTGAAATCGCGAAAAAAAAATCAGCTGTTGCCTACATTTATGTTCGTACGAGTCGTCAAAATGTAGGGAACAGCTGATTTTTTTTTGTGATTTCAGAGTTGGTCCCATAGTGAAGCACCTCTTAAAGTTTGTGAGGTTCATTTTATAACACCTTATATTTATGCATGGATAGGACTTCTACACCTAATAGGTACCTAAACATAACCCATCGTCTAAAGTAATAAATGAAACCCCTAAACGACAAAACAACTCTCTAAAAGAAAATTAAAACACCGCTCTCTCACTAAACTCAAAACATAATTACCTAAAGCGCTTCAACACAAAGGACATTACATACAAGACTGCACCGAAAAAAAACTCCGTGGAGTTGCATTTGCAGCGCCTTAATGAAGCGGTTACATAAATTTCTCTCTATAAAGAGCCCAATAAAGCAATCCAATAAGCAGTCGGGGCGGGGCGGGCGGTGGCGGGGCGCGGGGGGTGCTCAATAAACCCTCATATCTTCAGCAATTACGACAAAACAAATGAGAGCTAACGAAATTCACCTCCGAGAGAGATCAGTCGTGGAACAAGGCGGCATGGAGTAGAATTGTTACGTTAAATTTTATTTCGATTTTTGAGATGTATTTATTAGAATAGAATACTCTTTATTATGTACACCATATAAATTACAGACATTAATTTATAAATTTTGCAAAGGGTGGCACAATGGGCAATCTTATCGCTAAGAGCGATCTTTTAAAGACAACCTTTGGATGGATTGAAAAGGGAAGAAGAGACAAATACTGTAGGTAGTCTGTGGTGTACCATTTACACGATACAATGAATACATACATAAAGTATATTATAGTAATCTAAATAAATATAACAATAGACATGAAACAGGAGCCTACTTAAGTACCTATGTGTTTCGTCGCCGGAAGAGGACATAATAATAAAAAGGTCAGATGCGTAGTACTCGCAAGCGGCGTCCGTGTATAACCAGAGGCAATTCTCGTATTTTTAAGAACAAATTCTGATCTCAGTCTCAATTTGTCAAAAATACTTAATAATAATAATAATGTAATTTTCCTAAAATTTTGACAAGTTTCGACTTTTTTTGTCGCTGAGATGAGGCTGCGACTAGATTTTGATCGTTTTAATTACGTAATTAATGGCCCATCAGCCGTGCTATTCTTCACCGTGAAAACTTAGGTGATGTGAGCGTGGAGTGAGTCGTCAATAGTGTCAATCCCATCAGCATGAGTCACAGCATAGTGTCAATACCATCAGCATGAGACACACCGGCAGATGTATGAACGTAAACGAAGCAGAAGGCGTATGTAAGGACTTAGATTTCTTAAAAGTTTCTCAACAACCGCGCAAACGAGGTTTTTGTAACGTTTCTGTTTACGTTTTATTCTATTCTGTAACTCATCATCATCATAATTCTCTTGCCGCTATCCTAATTTTATTTAAGGTCAGCGCAACATGTCTTCTTTTTAATACTTCTTTATTATCACACATATAATGATTTAAAAAAACAGTTATGTGGGTAGATTGTCATTTTATTTAGTAACACAGTTAAACTGATGTATTCTAAAAAGTTTACAGCATATTTCCACTTCGTCTCTGTTCCTTGTTCCCCGCGGAGTGCCAAAGGGCTGTGTGTCGGGTGTTTTAGGGTTTTTTCAGCGGCTTTGACTTGCAAATTGTCGCAACGCCCGCTATTGCCTGAGGCGCGCGCGTAATTAAAAATCAGAGAGGCCGCTAGCGCCACGGTGGCGAGTGGCGGTGCTAAAATGTGTAATAAATTCTTACATTTTTCAAGATTTATGTTAATATATCCAAACTAAGACAAAAAGCACTTACAAATAAGGTGTTCCTCATTTTTATGTCATTTTAAAAGCTTAATAATAGATTTTTAATGCTTGGAATTGCAATTTGAAATCTTTTGTTCGTTCACTCGCTAGCAGATGGCGCTGCACGCTTTCAATTGGCACAAAATTATTACCGACATGAAAAATCCTATTACTTCCATTAGTTAAGTGGTAGTAAATGAAACCGGCTTATAAACAAAGAGTTTTTTTTATTCAACTTTAGGTCATTAGCGGGATAAAAATTGTAACGGGATTTTTAAAATAATCCTTTCATCATTTCATATGTAAAATAACATGTATATTGTGGTGAGAAATAAAGTTATTATTATTATTATTATTATTATTGAACATGTTTTTTTTTTTTCTTAGCTCTTTAGCTAGTTTCAGCTACATTAACGGGCCTAGGCCAAGTCAGTGTAGCGTGTGTGGTGATTTTTGTCACGAATAATGATTCTTATGAGGAGATTTCATGTTCCTCAATTTGCATGAACTTCCTCACTATTCTGCAGGTATTTAAAATTGCAGCTTTTTGAAGTGTTATGTAAATGGAGTCTTTCAGGTCTATTAGTTTGAGGCTGTGGTGGAGGTGATTGGGTATAACACCCGTCGTGGATACTACAATGGGTACTACGTACACTTTTTCTTGTCTCCAAATTCTGGTTACTTCGTCCTTCAGTTCAGCGTATTTACTGACTTTCTCAACTATGGTTTTTTGCAAATTATTTGTATTAGGGACTGCGATGTCTATAAGGTATGTAATTTTGTTAACTTTATCTTTAAGGGTTATATCTGGTCTATTATAGTGAACGGTCCTGTCGGTTAATATGGCGCGATCGTAGTAGAGTTTGTGTGTGGTACTTTCTAGAACTGTTTTTGGTACGTACTTGTAATAAGGAGTGTTTTTGTCTTGTATGAGTTTATATTTAAGTGCTAGTTTTTGATGGATGACATTTACTACCTGATTGTGCCTGTGTGTATAGTCTGTTTGTGTGAGTGTTGTGCATGCCCCTGTTATGTGTTGTATGGTCTCTGGTTGGCTGTGACATTTGCGGCATTTATCGTTTGTTATCGTTGGGTCTTTTATAATGAATTTCCTGTAGTTTTTAGTATTTATGATCTGATCCTGTATTGCAATAATAAATCCCTCGGTTTCCGGAAATAAGTTGCCGATTTGAAGCCATTTATTTGATGCTATGGTATCTATATGAGATTTTTCTAGATCATGGGGGTGCCGTCCATGCAACACTTTCTTTTTCCACTCTTCTAACTTTTGCTTATGTGGGTCTTCATTGCTAGTGTGTTGTATATCTATCTGTTCGTGTAGGTTAAGTGGGGTGTAGCTGATATCGTTCGTAACTACGGCTTTATGCATGTTACTTGTGCGAGATTTAGAATGAAAAAAAGTTCTTAGATTGGCTATCTGTTTCTGCCAAATTATTATTATTATTATTATTATTATTATTATTTCATGCTCACACTACCTGTTTTCACGGTGAGATTGTTACAGGATAGACCGGCTAGTCTCTTTTACGGCCGAACCCAATTACCAATCTATCACCAGTTTGGCATACTTGAGGTAGAAAAACCTATAACGTCCAAACGGTTTTAATGTCCCAAAAATCTATATCAGTGGCGATCTGTACGATTATATTTTACCCCTTGATTACCGCGTCTGTGTCGCCGCCCGGAGCGGGCGGTTAATCACTGTCATAGGTTTTGACATTTTGCTTATAATAGGTAACTGTATCTATGTCGCTCAAACAAACCAGCCCCGCGCCATCGGTCATTTTTCCGCTCGTATGGCCGCCACAGATAAAGGTATACTGATAATTTGTACTGGCTACCATCAGTAGCGATCTGTCAATAGGTTATCGGGTTCGGCTGTTATTGTTCCCTTACCGTTAACCTATGACTTTTGGTACATTAAATTCTCTAAAACTCCACGCTAAGACTAAAACCCCCCCAAAAAAATATTAAAGCACCCCGATACTACGTATACCCATATCAAATGAAATATGTAGTATTTATACGAATTTTATTGTTCTAATTATTCACTTTCTTCGGTAACAATTAGTGTAGTGTATAATTACGTCGTGTCGTGACTACGCCGCGGTCGACTCAGCCTTTATTGTATTAAGCACCATTATTAATTACAGCCCCTTTTTTCTACATTTTTATGGCTTATTAGTCGATTCGCACGAGTTAACTCGCCCGAAACGGGCGAATCGTCACTATTAAATAATATTATATATTCTAATAGGCGACTCGCACGAAGTAATTTATTTGTGGGCGAGTCGATAACTCCAGAAATATGTTAATACTTATTTAATACATTTATTAGAATTTAAAACGTATGCTCGTACGTCGCACGAACCGTGTACCTAGTCTTTTCTTCGCTCTTTTTTCTTAACTTCATTGCAAAAAAATGAAAACGTGACAATTTTTGGAGTTGTGGCCTCGCCCACAAATAAATTAACTTCGTGCGAGTCGCCTATAGAAAAAATAATAAAATTTAAAAGTGACGATTCGCCCGTTTTGGGCGAGTAAACTCGTGCGAATCGACTATTAAGCCACTTTTATAGTTACAATCGTCGAAAAAGTATTTCTTGATCGTATCTAAAAAGTTCTGTGTAAATATTTGTTTAATAGGTTCTTACGTATTAACGCGAGTTAAATAAATCTAATGCTAATGCCTTCTGTACCTGTAACCTGTAATTAATTACGGTGACCCTGAAAATGTTTTTATTCTGAATCGTGATCATGGTAACCTTTTAAGTATGTACAGACGCCAGCACATCAAGCTACTACAATCTGTCACATTTCATTAATAGATTTTCAACTTTATCGCTAAAGCCTAAGATTCAAAGTTGATTGGGAAAATTTGACAGTTTCGGGTAGCTTGACGTGCTGGCGTCTGTACATTAGGCAGGTACTCGTACCATTATAGGCTTTAATCTAACCAAACGTGCCACTGAGGATGTAAATATCTGCGGGTCTATGGTGTAAAAATGTCGTCGTGAAAACTTAGGTGAACTAAGCTGTCAGTAGTGTCAATCCCTAGCAGCACGTGGAGTGACAGCTCAATTCAAGAAGAGAAAGAACAATTTATGTGTAATAATATAGTACATTAAGGTGTTGCAATTGTCATAGTCTTATACATTCTACCATTTCTCGTGTACAATTATTTACATTTAAATTTAAACAATATTTTATCATTCTTTATCAACCAGGAACTTGTTTGTTCAGACTTCACGGTGAGATTTCACAGAATGGAGCGGCTAAAGGCTATTGTGTACACCTAAGTAAAGCATGCTTTAGTGTAGGTACAGACGCCAGCACATCAAGCTACCCGAAACTGTCAATTTTTCCCAATCAACCGTGAACCTTATGCTTTAGATAAAGTTGAAAATCTATTGAAGAAATATGACAGATGGATGTGCTGGCGTCTGTACTTAGATAAATATGGGCGTCCAGAAATCAAGAAATCTTTTCTTGTATTCTTGATTCCTGGATATTATACATCATTTGATCAGTAATTGCAACGCATTTTGAGTTTTTCTGCTGCTGCATTTTATGAAAAGAATGAATACACTTCCTTCACAATTTCTTGTTTATTCATAACATAAAATCACGCCTGTTAAATGGTAAAAGTTAGGCAGAGGTGTACCTAGAGTACAGACGCTAGCACACCAAGCTACCCAAAACTGTCAAATTTTTCCAATCAACTTTGAACCTATAATGCTTTAGCGATAAAGTTGAAAATCTATCAAAGAAAGACAGTTTGTAGTAGCTTGATGTGCTGATGTCTGTACATCCACATTTCTCTAGTTTTATGTAAGTCCCATGTAATAAAGGAGTATCTATCAATCAGTCTTGCCTTTTCCCAACTATGTTGGAGTCGAATCCCAGTGCAACTGGATGCAGCTGAATACCAGTATTTTAAGTAAACCGACTGCCTGTCTGACGCCGCGTATCGGCAAGCGTAGTGTGGGACACCCCCCAGCTAGATGGACGGAAGACTTAAGAAGGTGGCTTGGACGGACTCGATGCGGAAGGCGGAGGACAGGGTGTTGTGGCGCAACCTGGGAGAGACCTATGTTCAACAGTGGACTGCAATAGGCCGAGTTGATCTGATCGACAACCCAGTTGCTGAGGAATACGATACCTTTTGGTAAGACTTTTGTCAGACTTCTGAGCTTCTGACTACCCGCAATGACTGTCGCAGATCTACAGAGGGGTCTCGATGAGTAATGGATGGTCACCCATCCACGGACCGACCGCGGCAATCGTAGATTAGCCTTCGATCGACCCGTGCGGCTGTTATAATTTAACCACGAGCCCCTCTGAGCTGTGAAAGGACTGTAATGTCGCTAATGCGTGCCTCCCGTGCTCGCTCGTATCAGCGGCTAATTGTCGATGACTGCGGCCCGCCCTACGCGTACGCGCTGAGTGCGGGAGCCAGCGACATGCTTTTCGGCATAATCATATTTGCTAGCTGACCATCTCTTCTAGCCATGTTTGAATAGAAAAAAAAACTCGTATTCATCAGTTTCAGGGATGAGCTAACTAGTAGATTTATATACCTACCTATTTTTACTTTAGGTTTTATTCTAACTACATATATTTTTTTATTATTTCATTATTATCTGTGTTGGAACGCCAACGTCATCCGTCGTGGGCGCTGATGGCTGCAACACAGTTTTAAAACGAATAATAAAATCTTTGTGAACCTGTTTTTGCCCACATATCGCACCCACGGTGCAATAACGTCACTTATGCAAATGATGTAATATTTCAGGAGAAGCGTTTAAAAATTCGCCATCCTATTATAATGTTCTTCTTCCTCTTCTTGACTAAAGAAATTAACTGGTAATAAACTACAACTTTGAACTTCATATTAAAGTTAAAGCGAACATCTCACAATTTTGTAATAAAATAATATAAACGTTTAACATTTACAACCCTCCCAAATTGCACAAGTGACGTTAGTGCACCGTAGGTGCGTAAGTATGTATTTGACTTGATTTGATTTCTGCCTATCATATTGAACTGTATACCACAAAACAATAGGGTACACAGAAACGTTACTCTTAAATCTCTCGTTAATCTTAAATTGCTGCTTGCGTAACTATGTGAACAGTTTCGTACAGATAAAACTAAAACCAGTCTACCTAGCCTTTTCTCAGCTATGTTAGGATCGGCTTCCAGCCTAACTGAATACAACTGAATACCAGTATTTCAGATGGAGCGACTACCTATGTAACCTCCACAAACCAGTTACTGGGTAACACGACCCAGATACCCCCTGGTAAGGATTCTGGTCAGACTTTTGGGCTTCTGACGACCCGTACCCGTAACGACTGTCAAAGATTTACGAATGACAGCTAGGACAAAGTTACTTATTATGTAAAACTAATTTTAAGATAAAAATCGCAGCGAAGTTTAAATACCTTTTATTATAATTCTTTCATCAATGTTCGGCTTTTTCTAAACTCAAGTAAAATAAACGACGACGAGCAATTTTTGTTCATAGCTCCTGGACTACGAACATTATAATTATAATGACTGCGCTCGTTAATTCTGTGATTCAGTTAAACTAACCGACGCAGATTTATTGTGACTAATGTAGGCAAAACCTGGCTTAAGTTCATTAACTGTTTCAAACATTGAATTTGGTCCTTAGTCATTTACACGAAGAGTCTTTCCAACTCAAACTCAAAGCATTTATTTCAAATAAACCAATTACAGGCACTTTTGAATTGTCAAGGGGTCGGTCAGTCAGAAAGATGAAGCTAGTTGCCCACTCCAAAGCGTAGTAGGTATTTGTGGAGAAGAACGGACAAGAAACTCCACGGACACTCTTTTAAATCGTAAAATTATTACAAAATATTGGTTACATCATTCATGTTGAAATCATTTATATGGGAGAACGATGTAGAAAAATAAAAACAAAAAAAAAACAATTCAGAAATGAAAATACTTCAATTAAAACAAAATAAGCCGTGGCGGCTAAGAGATGACCAGTCCCTACTGACGGCGCCCGTTCACGAACATGACGTATGGATCAGCACCATTTAGCTGAACCATTTTAAAGGGAACTTGATGATCCAACACACGCCACCACCAGCGAGACATTTGAGTGAGCATGACATACTCTCAGCCGCCAGGGCACATTCAAGTCAATTTCATCAGCTATTTATCGGAACATGTTGTGATCTGACTTGAAAATTAATGGTTTGTTTTTTCTATAGTATAATAACGTTGACTTTAAATTAATTCAGTCAGTTGCAGGCCACTGAGGACATTGGGTTCTCCCAGGTTGCACCACTATAGCAGCATTGCCACTTGTAATCGCATCCAGTCTGCCTCCGCACCGTTCTTCAGGTCGCCAATCCATCCAGTTTGTATAATCCCAAACTGTATGTTTGCCAATATCATCATGGGTATTTATCTATTTATTTATTTTTACTTATGTATTAATTTATTTAGGGACAACAAACAGCAGTGTAATAATAAGTAAACATAGGTTAGAACTTAGTAATAGAGGTAACAAATACACTACTCACAACTTTATCCACATATTACTAAACAGATCTACTAGTTGTTAGAAAGAATAATATCAACTGTACCTTTTTATTTTTTTGTTAGCCTACATTGTGACCCACTTCTGGGCGAAGGCCTCCACTTTTTCATCCTTACCTTATTTTGTGCAATCTCTGGCCAAAGTGGCCTGCAGGCACGATTAGATCGTCACACCATCTTCGTCGCGATCTGCCTCTACGGCGAAGTCCTCAAGCGTACAGGGAGTAAGATTTTTGCCCAACTCCCACTTCAGCCTGGTTGTTTTTTCTTAAACATCCACTACTTCCGCTAGTATCATCTCACTGCCAGCAGTAACAAGTGATACTGATAACTTCATCAAATATTGTATCCACATATTTTTTTAAAACTCGCCCTTCTAAGAAAATATACCTAAAGTAGCATTAATAATAATGCACAGACGCCAGCATATCAAGCTACCCGAAACTGTAAAAATTTCCTAGTCAACTTTGAACCTAATGCTTTAGCGATAAAGTTGGAAATTTATTAAAAAAATTAGATTGTAGTAGCTTGATGTGCTGGCGTCTGTACGACAAGGCACTAAACAATAAGCTAATCAGCTAGCTCACCGGAGCGGTCGGGTCACGGCGGCGATAAATTCAAATGTCTACGAGCGAGTATGACGCGATAGATAACTTGACTGATGTACTTACGGGGGACGGCTTCATTACGCTTTTCTAGGAAACAGCAGTATTTTTTTTTTTTCTTTACAATTATGTACGTACTTAATTCATGATTGTCAGTTTGCGCGTCAACGCGACGTGCGGATGCGTTGATGCCACTCTGTATAGCCAGTTTTCACCCAACCAAGTTTCTGGTTTCTGCCTTAAGCAAAATAATTTAAACTAGCTCTGCTTGTTTCAAATCTATGACGTAGTTGGGGGAATAAGGGGACCAAGATAAATAATTTGGTGTCGTTGATCCAACGAAGTCAGTATATTAAGAGCCTCAGTGATTAAATATAACCGTATTAAGTGATCTAGCGTATCCAGTGTTGCCAGTCCCGTCCGCCTTGCTAGCATTTGCAAGACAGTATAATTTTCAAAACATATTATCATTTTCAAGACCGTATCATTTTCAAGAGAGTATTATAATCAAGACAGTAGATATAATTTTCAAGACAGTATCGTTTTCAAGGCAGTAGGTACATATAATTTTCAAGACAGTATTGTTTTCAAGACAGTATAATTTTTGATACTGTATTATTTTCAAGCCAGTATAATTTTAAAGACAATATAATTATCAAGACAGTATCATTTTCAAGTCAGAATGATCGTCAAGCGGAATCAATAGTTCTCAACTAGCTGTTGCCATTACGGGACAAGCAGAAGATATTAAGAATCTAAGTCATTGGTAAAGTCCTCAATGCTTCATTTTAAAAATAATAACGCATCATTCTTTTATGTCTACTTGCTTATAACGCCATCCCGGGGCGACGACAAGCGACGTAAATCAAGGCAAGTCTCGCATAACACACAACTATGCGCTACCGCGGGCTAATTGCTTCTGATTTACATTTTAGGCTCAAGCTCCTATATTTGTGACTTTCCCTCGTAAATTACCCTCACATTTGTGACTTTTAATGTGTTTTTACTTCATTATCAGCCCGCAAAGCTCCATTGAGGAATATTGACTGCCCCATGACCGACCACAGTGCCGAGCCCCAAATAATTCCTAAAAATATTATTGAACGCTCTTATACTATAATGAATTCGCCTCTTTTTGTAAACTTCCAATAATTCTTCTAGGGACTACAGGTAGCAATAATGCTGACAGTGCAAAATGCAAAGTTCTCCGTGCACATAGTTTAGCGGCTAGCCGTTTTCCCAGCGCCGTGACAAAAACTTGTGTACTGTTTAGCTTATTCACACACTGGAATTTTATTTACAATCTTCTCCAACCCCGATACTCATAAGGCCCCAACAATTCCTATTTTGTTGTTATAGAGGTACGAAAAACAGGGTGTAAAGTTAACTCATCCTCCATAGAAAAGGGAGAATCCTCCGACCAGACGGCTGTTGTGTCTGGTGAGCAACTGCCCGATGATTTATGTCGGGCCGTTGTATATACGCTAGTTGCGCGGTAAACTTTGCTTGCGAGATGCAGGATTTTGTGTGAGGTCAATATGACGCGTATAGTTCGCATGTAGCGTTGTAGACCAAATTGGATGTAGCGGTTGCCGGCCGCCACTGCGGCACCGCTCACTTCGCTCGCACGCGGTTTGTCGCCGTTCTAACCTAACCTAACCCATTTGGTCGGATTGCCCTAGCATAGTCACTGCGACAAACTGTTAGAAAAGGCCCGAACGTTAAAAAGGGGCTCATTAATGAAAAAAAGTTTGCATTATTACCACCCCAATTTTTTTTATAGGTTCATTAATGTTAAAAAGTGTACACCATTAGAACGTCAATCAGTTTTTAAAAAAACAGTTTAATTTTTCTCTAAATTATCGTACTAACATACTAACGTACTAACATGAAACAATACTCAACGGACAGGTGAGAAACGGTGGCTTTCTTTACCAAAAACCGAAAGATCCATTCAAAATATCATTTAACACCAATTCTTCCATATTTTGAAAACAACACACTAGGTTTTTGAAGCCAAAAATGCAAGCACATAGAACTATACAAGGTCAAATTAAATAAGTTAGCAAAACTCCGCAGACGTGATATGTATCGATGTCTAAATACTTTAAAACAATAAAAACTAATTTTTAACGTCATACTTCAAGTAACTAAACTACCGGTGGTCGTTGACCCAAAAATAAAAGTACAAACGGTCATATTTTTTTTTGTTTTATCATGTTTGAATATCGAACCCCTTCACGTCTGCGGAGTTTTGCTTACTCATTTCATTTGACCCTGTATACTCTCTATGGAACACCAATACGAATGCACGTAGCAGCTACGCCGTAGCGCCCGTAGCAGTGCGTAGTCCAGTGCTACGATAAAGTGAAAACACTGCAAACCTCATTATTTATTTATTATAGCTTTATGTACAAGTAAACAAAAAATCTGTACAACTCTAGTTCGATTTATTACAAGTAACGTTATCTAATTCAAGAACTGCAGGCATACTAAGGCAAGGATTGAAAAGCTTCTCCTTATGACTTCCTGCAGTAGTCTTTCTATGACTATTAAAAAATCAGTGTTAACTATACAGAAAAATTAAAAATTGTGTGTTGTGGGTATAATACACATAACGTCTGTGAAGTTTACACAAAAACACACATTTTTTTTTACTGATGTTTCACGTAATTACACTATCAACGGTCGTTGACTTCAAACAAATGTATCATCAAATTATTGTTTCTTTGTTTTATCACGTTGAGAGCTAATCGCATTTTACCTTATAGAGAGGTGTGACGCAGTCATGCTAGTGATTGGACTGCCCGTTCATTATCACATTATTAGGAAGTAATTAGAGAAGTAGGCGATGGAGGGGGGTGGGGGACGGAGGGTGACTAATTGGATTAATTAAAAATCATTCTCACCCATTTAGGTATCGTGATTAAAAAATTAAGGCCCCTTTCGTGTGAAAAGTAATTATTAGAAGTAAAGGCAACATCTTTGAATATCATCATCCCCGAAAGTTTTGCACGACGATGGATTTCAGCAATATGGCTCACAATTCTCTCAAGTACTACATATACTCACGTTTTCTTCCCACGAGAGTAGGCAGAAACTTCAGATCGTCACCTGCTAAGATCCTTAAATCATTCTTTTGCTTCATTTAGGTTTATACAACGTGTAACGTTAAATGCGCAAACCCTGAAAATAGTTTTATCAGAATAACGAGCAGAATTAATTCAACCACTTTTTAATACAGGTCACATTTTTCAAAAAATCTTCATTAATAACGTTGCCTTGTCTATTTATTAATAGGTCAAGCAAGCCAATGTCACCGCGGCGCAGCTCTCTGAAATAGGTCATAGAATTAAAAATCAGTTGGGGTGTCTGAGGTTTTGCGCATTTAACATTACACGTTGTATATCTGGTTATACAAGCACGCCAGCTGCGAGTGCTATGCACCTGACCTTTCTGAAGAAAAGCACGAATACAGTCACAATTACAATATACAAGCTAACACAAAATATATATATATATATATATATATATATATATATATTATATATACAAGTATATAACAAATAAAAATAAAGATAAAGGCAGGAGCTCATTAAGCATCAAAAAATTCGTCCGCATCGCTGTCAATGTCAAGGATAAGTGCCCATTGGGAATGTGAAAACAAAACACTGTCGATGAAAGAACACATTTATTAATCTCTCATTTATAGTAATATATCTCTTAACTACAGCTACCACTCATGTATATACAAACATATAAATAGTACATTCACTTAGATAACTATTTACAATATGAAGTCCTTTCTACTACCGGTACTCAAAGTGCGGAATGTTGAAATGAACAAGTGATGGTAAACAGTAGCGCTTTTGACTCAACTGACTTTCAATATGCAGGGTCAAATTAAATTAGCTAGCAAAACTCGTATTCGTGAGGGGTATCCAAACATGATAAAACGAAAAAAAATGTATGATTTGTTGATTTTTTGGGATCAACGACCGCTGGTAGTGTAGTTACTTTAAGTATGAGTTTAGAAAATCAGGGTTTTTTTCGTTTCATCGTATTTAGATAGTGATACCCATCGCGTGAGCAAAATACATAAAAAAACTGATGTTCTAGACTCCAAAATTATACCTGCGGCTGTTGATCCAAAAATCATCAATTCATAAATTTATTTTTATTTTATTGTGTTAAGATAGCAATACCCATCACGTCTGTGAAGTTTTGCTAAATAGTTTAAGTTGACCCTGAATTTTGTAGTATTTTTTTCCGCCCACAGTGCCACACAAACTGTTTCAAGGGCGTTGGGGTTCTGGTAATGAAGTAAAGCTCTACAAAACTCTCGTAACTTTCCGTACTTTGTAACACAAATCTTCAATTCTACCACACGCTAATAATTATCACGTCTTTTAGCCCTTTACTCAATAACACAACTCGCTAACTTTCCAAATTAAGATTCACTGGCCTTACAACTAGATCTATTTACAAAGCATATCTTAATTTTAAGTCATGGCCTGTCATAAGTACGATACTTTTGATTCCAAAAAATATATGGATCTTTAAATTAACGTTGCATTTTGGATTGATTTGAAACAATATTAATATTCGAATTTCACTATTTAAGGAGTGTCATGAAAATTGTTCAAATTTACGCAATTAACAGTTTCAACAAGATAATCAGAGTTTTCATATGTTTTTACATAATTAAAACACGGCTACTTCTGAGAATTACAGTTAATTCATACATAAATAATGTATGCAGTTAGCATGTGGTACCTATCATGTTTTATTTTGTAACAAACAAACAAACTTACTTTTGCATTTATAATTAGGATAGAAGATACATTTGAGACTTATCACTTACCACTAGATCAATAGTTTACAATATTTACATCACTTAAAACGTCATAGAAAAATCTATGATTACCTACATACACTTTCAACACATATTTTATATTAAAGTATGTAAGTTAGTTTAAATACAATAACTCGAATAAACTTAAAAGAGAAAGGAAAGATATATTTTATAGAAATGTGGCCATGCTTATAGGAAGATTTAGATTATACAGAGTCAGAAATAAAGAAAATCAAAAGAAGATATTTTAATCTGAATGCAAGATAATATTTAGAATATAATGTATTCTAATAGTAAAAAAAATCAATCATTATTATAGCAATAGATATATCTTACCAGCGAATATTTACAATTACATATTGCTTCGATACACTAATCACATAAACTTTAATATTAAAGGAATAATATGAAAGATGGAATTCGCAGTGTAAAATCATAAATACTAGATATAAATACATCGAGATAAATAAATTATTTGTAATATTTAAATAGCATCTTATCGTCAATGAAGATAATGATAGCAAAAATAAGAAGATCATCGATATATACAGGCGAAGATGTAATATTGCAGCTATTGTGTATCATCAAGTTCAAAATACTAATCCGAATCAATAGCAGAAGGTCTGATGAAGGCTTTATGTAATAATGACAAAGGTTTAATTTAAATCACTGGTTGGTAGTGGAAACTGTAAAAAGCTTTTATTAAAATCAAAGCGATTTCTAGTAGCGCACAATTTGTTTTATTAAAGAATTTAATGGTAAATATTTAGGTACTCACAATTATTATAAAAGTAAAAGTCGAAAGTCATTTCAAATCAAAATCAACATATGCATTCTTAATAAAGCTGTCAAGAATTCTACTTTTTATCTGAGCACAAAATCAATCAATCATCGTTGAATGAAATCATACCCCAGGTCTTAGATTAGAGATGCCTTACTTTAGTTATGGGACTCATTCGAATCTATCAAAATCGAAATTAAAACCATTCTGACTGTCTGACTCTTTTCAACTTATTTAATTAATTATTTAAACCATACTATAATACAGGGTTAAATTAAATTACTTAGCAAAACTCCACGGACGTGATGGGTATATATATCTGAACACGGTAAGTAAACAAAAAACTGATTTTCTTAACTCATACTTCAAGTAACTGCACCACACAAAAAAAAAAACATAAAATCTTTACATTTTATTTTATCGTGTCTAGATATCGATATCAATCACTTCTACGAAGTTTTACTAATTAATTATATATAACCCTGTATAGCTCTAAACACATTACTTCTTAGAATATTAGACCATCTGCAGTCCTTTATTGAGGCTCTCGACGTGTTCCTTGGCCTTCATTCTCAGCGCCGCGATGGAGGAAGAGCGAGGGTCCGGGGGGGTGCCACTGTTGGCCGGCGCCGGCGGCGTCAGGTAACTCGGGTAACCAGACGGGGGATGGCTCAGGAAACCTGAGGAACATGGGCACTTTCTTTAGTATGCTATAACCGCTCGTTAATTACTATAATGTCGGTCTATATGACTGGGTCAAACACAAAAACGCGTGAAAAAGTGTTCAGGTTATATAAATTCCAGGTGTACATTATTAGAGCATGTTTGTGTTTTTATTACTTAAGATTAAGTTGTCGGCATACTATATTTGATCTTATTTTATTTATAAGAATAAATTTATTAATTTTCTGCTTTCGTTTATAGCAAAATGTCTCCTACTGTAGACTGTTCGGATGCTTAGCACCTCAATTTGATAGATGTTTAAAAATATTTCAGGAACAATAAATACATTCTTTTAATGTGAATGTACGTAAAAAATAAACAACTTTTCATATTAGCGTAGATAAAAAAATCAGCAATCCATATTTACGAATAAAAACATATAAACATATTGTTCTAATATTTGTAGTCTTCTACTGTAGACACGTAAAACTCACACAATTTTAAATATTTCGAACACACCTAATATATTTTTTGGGTTATGTTGGCATCACTGCTTCAAATGTCGCTCATTCGTTCGTAATTTTCTTAAATGGCGTCTGCGTCGGTGAAAAAATACTGCTAATAAAGGATACACAAGATTTTGGTCGTGTTTTGAAGATCTTTTCTGTGTTACGTATATATTGGTAAGTAGATAATTAAAAATTATATAAATCGTAAGCGTTTATGTGCATTAGGGATAGGTTTGCAAAATCCAACATGCTTTCACTCTAATCTCAAAATATTTTAAGATATCTTTTTTATTTTACATTATGTCTTTCCTGTAGACATCTTTCCTGTAGATGCATGTGTATAAAATAAGTTTCACTCTGGCTGAAACATCTTTTTTTCTGTAAAAGACATTCGTGTGACTGGAAGCATGGATCCTTAAAATGTATGGAAATGATGTAAATATTGTTACAGTTACGATGCCACGGGCAAGTACAAATAGGATTCAGCTTTCTGAGGAAGACAAAAAAAGGCGCAGGCGTCATCAAAAGAAGCTCGGTATACGTCTTGTACATGCCAAAATGGATGAAGCAGCATTAGAAGAAAGAAGAAGACAGGATAGGGAAAGAAATCGACGAAAAAAAGAACAAGGCAAAATTAAAACTATTAAAGACTGCACCCCTAGAGAACAACGACAAATCAGAAAAATATGGAAGGAAAAGACCAAATTAAGACGTCAGAAGGAAAAAAATAGTAAAAATGCTTTGCATTTCGCTGAGCAGAATACTCCACCGTCGAGTCCTTCATGTTTGCGTATTAATGTTGGGAATGCTATTGTGAAACGCAACGCGTGAAAATTAAGAATCGAAAATAAGTACCTAAAAAAAATACTTGTGATTTAAACTAAATTGGCAAAGTACCGTATGAGAGCTATTCGATCTTGTAATAGAGAAAACAAAGAAAATAAAGTTTCTCAAAGGAAGTTTAAGAAGGCGCAAGAAAGTATAATTTATTGGAATTTCTACAGGAAAGATGTCCGTTCTGTGGGCAATTTTTTATCATTTCTTATTTTCTAAAATAGTTGAATTTTCAAACTTTATTCTGTCATGTAACGAACGTGTTTTTATTTTGATCATTATAAATTAAGTTCTGTAAACAAATCATAAAACGTGATGACATACTAAGGTTTATGTTCTTATCTGTAGACAATTAGGTCTTTTCTGTGGCCTTATAAAAATGAAAATTGTTATTTTTCGAAAGAATATGTAATACTGATCTATATCGATATTATTAAGAATTATAAGAGACTGTTACACGAATAAAGGTTGATTTTCAAACTCATATGTGAGGTTTTATTTTTTGGAAATGATGAATTACATATTTTGTGTTTGACCCGAATGGTAGTTGAACTTGGAATAAATAACACGTAAAATTTCTTTTTTAATTTTGAAATCGACCTGCTCTTGATCTCGATCTCAGTTGATGGATGGAAAGAGCCAACGCAGAAGATGCGTGTTCTCTCTTGCTTTGAAGGCTGACGGGTTGCATGTGGAAGGAAGAGAAGAGAAGGAGGATTAGGTGTACCTAATCGTGCACCCATGTTTCTCCAATTATGCAGTCTGGAGTTTGGTGGTGTGATACCCCTGTGCCTCGGAAAACACGTTAAGCCGTTGGTCCTGTGCACCGTTGGTCCGCGCACACCTGTGTACTATAATATCTCCCGCGCCGAAGGCTACTCTCCGTTGAGATAGGCCGCCGTGGCCGAAATACGGTCTGGAGGACTTTATTTTATTAAATACGTGGCGAGCCTATTGCCATCAACCTGGCACAAATCCAGACTCCGGGCTGCTACTGAGAAATTCCAGATGAAAAACCCAATAATCCTGCCTGATACGGGAACACGAAATATCTCTGGATCTTGCAATCTTCTATGATTTATCGGCTATCAATAGAGCACAAATCTAGACTGGGCTGCTATTGAAAATCCAGATAGAACATCGCAATAACACTGCCCTATCCGGGAAAAAGAAATATCCTGGAATCTTGGTCTATTCACTGATTTGTGGGCTTAGGAACAGCCGAATCTACTAATTAAAATATCAAGGTAATTCTTCATTTAAGCTAATTTACCTGGTAATGCCGTGAGCAGTGGTGGCGCCAGCCAAGGGTCGACCGGTAGCCCCAAGCCTCCCAGCCGTGGTATGCCACCTCCTCCGCAGCCGTACTCTGACAGACCAAGACGGGCAGCCTCCATCTTCTCCTGACGACGCCACTTCGCGCGTCGGTTTTGGAACCAAACCTGTAAGAAGAGTAGAAATGTCTTAAATCTTTTGTGTCTGTTTTGAAATTATCATGTTAGTTAATAATATTTCAAGTCAAATGACAATTTATCACCACAGTTAAGGATAACATCATGAGGAAACCGGCATGTCCTAGAACCAAAAATTCGAAGACATGTGACACCTAGGTACCAACCCGCACTGGGCCCGCATGGTGGATTACGGCCCACTCCCTTTCACCGAGAGAAGGACTGTGTCCCAGCAGTGGCAATATTATACGCTGATTCATCATCTGCCTAGCCTTTTCCCAACTATGTTGGGGTCGGCTTCCAGTCTATGCAGCTGAATACCAGTTTTTTACATAGAGTGACTGCCTATCTGACCCTCACAACCCAGTTACTGGGTAATACGATACAAGACTGGTTGTCAGACTTTCGGGCTTCTAACGACTCGTATAGACTGTCAAAGATCCACGAATGACAGGGAAAATGGGCTATTATTATATTATAATAAAGGCTGATTATGCTAAACTAATAGAACGTCTAGAGACATTACAAGAAAAGTCTTCTGTTGATCAGAGTTTTTCGGAAAGCCTAATCTAAGAACTCGAGAATTGACATAATTTTGCAAGTGACTCTCCGCAAAATGGTTAGCATCTAGTTAACTTTGGCAAAAATTTAAAGTTCCGTGATCACGCACTTTTCCCCAAGTTGTTCGTAATTGACACAGTGTTAAAGTAGTTACCATGAAAATTATAGCCTGTAACGAAATTTCTTTATCGGTATTAACGCGCCACCTATTAGAGCATCAAACTTTACGATCCACGGCAATAGCACCCCTAAAAGGTTTGCGCTTAGACAATAAATCAGAGAGGAACACGTCACTACTAAACAGTTTGTGGAGGTAGACATAACAAAACTAACTTTGAATACGGCAAAGCATGAAACACGAACTCAATCACATAAATGGTGTACCATCATTGTGCCATCCACCCTAGAGGCTCCGTCGCGGCGTCGCAATATAACTTCTACGCTAATAAGAATAAAGTTTACTTTAGATTATTCATGGCCAAGATGTATGGCATGAATGTGGTGTCAAATTGTAGTGTGAAATGATATATTCAGCTGGGGTCGGTTGAACGGTAAAAATACGCGCGGTTCGCGTGACCGCTTCGATTTCAGTGTTGGAGACAGGAGGTTAGGGGCATGCAACGTTTGATGGCTTACCTGTCACAAGTATTAAATTTGTTTAACAGTGAAATATCAGAAATCGTTACGGTGTCTCTTCTCAAATGTATGAGTATGGACAAAAAAATCATTTAGTTGGGTCCAGACAAAATAATCCAATCTGAATTAAGAACGGGAACTAACCAAAATAGCCTAGCTTCAATATGATTTTTCATGAAATTGACAAGATTTAGATATAAACTAAAAATAATATGCGTAACTGTATTATTATGATTTTTCCACACTTATTGTGGAACAAACACAAGCTATTAAATATTTCTTGATAAAAATTTATCACGTAGTTACCCCCAATTTTCACGACTTTTTCATTTGTATTTAATATGCTTATAATATAATAGTATAAAATTTAATATTATGTGTAATAATACAAGACAAAAAAAATGTGTAAGTATATTTTTTAATTCCTTTTATTTGTGATTTTATTACGATGATGACAAGCTTATGGCACTTACGACGTTCTTAGTTTGTGGAAGAAGATCGCACGTTGCGGGAACATCCAGCATATTTTTGTTTCACAAATCAGTCACCGTTGCTCTGTTGGAACGAGAGGAATGCACTCGAATTTTCGGCTGAGCTGGGATATAGGTTATTGATTTGCGTAAAATAATAATATTTTCGTATTAGAAGAGAAACTGTGAAATAGAAAATATGGAAAACTAAGTAAAATCACTTCCGAAAATATCATTAAAAACGTTAAGACTTGATAAGCTAAATAAATACCAAGGCAAAACTAAAATTTAAAATATTTATTCCTCAATTTTCATGATTGCACCTACTACTGTTTGTCTCTGCATCACCCAAAGGTTGACTGGTAGGAAATACCTATGGCATTAGGTCCACTTCTGTATATTTATGTGCTTGAAGTATGAAATAAATAAATAAATAAAAATAAACTATTAAAGAAAAATATTAAAATAATTCAATGTTGATATTTGAAAACTCATGATAAGATAAATTTTATTTGACAGTATTTTGACTCGTATAGTACAACTAGTGCCATTGCTCTGCACTGCGTAAATTTTCTTGCGGATAATTTACAAAATAGCCAATTTCAAGTTCATTTGAAAGTTCGTATTGATGAGATTTAAGATCTTATAACGGTTGACTCAGAGTCCAAATTTGTCTACTCCCACTTTTCTTGACAAACTCCTTTAGACGATCCATTTAGAGCGACTTTTGATTATTCCCTAAATAAAGATAGATTATGGGTATATTATTTGGAGTATACGAAATAAATACATCGGGAATTAAATTGGTAATGGGTTTATTGTGGACAAAAGCACAAAACACTGATCATATGTAATATTTAAATACGGATAGTGTATGTGTGGATATGTGTCTTCTTTTTATGGTGGGGATGAGTAAAGGTTGTGACGGATCACAACGTTTGGCTTTGGGTATCGGCTTCGCCGATAAAATAGTTGAGATCTAAATGGGTGCGAAGTTCTACAGAGTTCAAAGAAAGTCTAAAGTTTATATTGTAACTCGGCAAGATTTCAAAGCTAAAGTTACAACAGTTACAAAAGAAGAACCTAATGAACTTTCGACTTACTTTGGCACCCATATATGTACATAAATCTGTATTAATTTTTTGTAACTTGGCCTCTTTTTCCACAAATGTTTTCGGCGGAGATTTTTTTTCTACTCGCACTTTGCGCAGGAAAGGTTTCCATGACACGTGCCACTTAACTTTGCATAATACAGTGCAAAGTTCACCATACCAATATTACTTTTATTCAGGTATAACTGTTGGTAATTTATTGACTTTGCACGATCCTGCAAAGCAAAATCCACAATATACCATTATAATTTTTTACTTGATCAACACTGTTTTCCACCAAGATCTAGTGAAATCCAACTTGTACAAGAATCTAAATTAAATTTGGTTATTTTGGAATTTGAGCTTTGTCACTGCGGTCAACAAATTTTCTAAGATTTTTGATAGATCTGTTCAATCATGTTCGTCCTTAATATTATGACTTCGTTATTCTAAGAAGGCTAAACTCCATTAGTTCAAAGTAACAAAGCGTAAGATAAGTGATGCGATTATGCTGGCCTTTATATCGTTAACCCTTAATTATATTATTATATAAAGATATTGAAGAAGGCAACAGTAAGATTACCAGAATCTAACGCATCATCAAACTCTCTTAAAATTTTAACGTCCCGAGATGGTTATCTTGGATATTCAACCAACTTTTAATATTATAAATTACCCTAAACCTCCCAGTAATACTAAAGATTTTGATATAGTGTAAGAAGAAAAAATATAAAGACCCAAAAACAACACAAGCTCACTTTTCATGTAGTATCATGCATTTAAAACATTCGCTGATATATTTTTGGAATCGTCTCCTCAAGCCCTTTATTTGGTTATCCCACATGGTCATGGTACAGAAATAATGTTTTCAGGACATTCGTCGTCATCATCATCATCACCCATAGCCCGACTTCATCCATTGCTGAGCTCTTTTCATGTGACAATCCCCACGCTCCTATGCCAGGCTCACCTAGGTTTTACCCCCCTCCCCCCTTCCCCCTTGATAGTCTTCCCAGGGACGTGCCCTAACAGGCGTTGCACTGAGGGGGTTCCGGATTGGTCTATTAAGAGGTACCGGGACACCCTCCATGTGCTGATGGTGATCACCAGGGTGATTTTAGTGAGGTAAGAGTCCAACACTACCTGGTCTTTTTCCCCAAAGTCCAGGTGCCTTTCGGGGGTTCCCTCCGAAAAAAAAAAAAAGTTTCTACCCGCGATAGTAACAATTACTGACGTCTAAAATCCGCCATTTTGATTTTATAAAAACAAAATCGAGTATTATGGATACTACGCCTTAACCACTTGTCGTTAAGAGTGTAATTGCGTCACCCGCCTGTGTCGGTGTCACTGCTACGTTGCTTGTGCAATTTATGGACTGGTTCACTTACTCATCTGCCTAGCCTTTTCCCAACTATGTTGCGGTCGGCTTCCAGTCTAACCGGATGCAGCTGAATACCAGTATTTTACATGGAGCGACTGCCTATCTGACCTCCACAACCCAGTTATTGGGTAACACGATACCCCTAGGTAAGACTGGTTGTCACATTTTCGGGCTTCTGACACCCGTAACGACTGTCAAAGATCTACGAATGACAGCCGGGACCAACGACTTAACGTGCTTTCCGAGGCACGGAGGGGTCTCTGTATGTAAAGATGGTCACCCATCCACAGACCAACCGCGGCAAGCGTAGCTTAACCTGATCGATCGACCTGTGCGGCTGTTATTATTTAGCCACGGGCCCCTCTGGTTCACTTACTAACTTCCTGATAAGGTTATACCTGTTAACGTTAGTTTATTGGTTACCGATTATTGTTGTTTTCGTTTACATATTGCGCCAAGAAGAAATGTTTTGTTCATCCGGTATCGTCTTCTATCACAAATTCATTTGGCATTTTGTTGGAACTGTAAGTTGACATGACTGAGAATTTTTAAGAGATATAATTAATATGACGTGTAAAAGTGATTCCAATATCCTTTTTACAGAATAAACAATTTCATTTTATTTCAATTCCTATACTCCTATTTTGTAAACTTGCATAATATGTCGCCTCTGTTGGAGATCCAGTCTATAAATAACCCCTCATTTCCTGATGAGTTATTTATCCCGCCTGAGTAATGTTAAAATAATACGTAATTAGATAGTTCGTATGTTTTCGATAGTAGGTAAACAATTTCACGAAATTGATTTTTACATTATACATTAGACATACATTAACTGCACTCTCAATAGTTACGGATTGGTTTACGTCAAATAACCTAGTTCTCAATGCCAAGAAAACGAAATGTGTAAAGTTTGCCTTACCGAATGTTAGAAATCTAGGACCCAACATCGTCTTAGATAAAGAGGCGCTTGAAACTGTGAGTTCGGCAGTTTTTCTGGGAATAACAGTAGATGCCAAACTTCAGTGGGGACCACATATATCGAGCCTAGCAGGAAGGCTCAGTTCGGCTGCCTACGCCGTCAGGAAAGTAAGACAGTACACTGACGTTGATACAGCTCGTTTAGTATATTTTAGTTATTTTCACAGCGTTATGTCCTACGGTATTCTGCTGTGGGCCAAAGCAGCTGATATACAAAATATATTTGTCCTTCAAAAACGAGCTGTTCGAGCAATTTACCAGCTAGGCGCTAGAGTTTCTCTAAGAGATTTTTTTTAAAGATATTGGTATTCTCACGGTTGCATCACAATTCATCCTTGCCAACATCTTATATATTAGGCAAAATATACACTTGTATACTAAAAACAGTGATATTCACAATGTTAACACCAGAAATAAGGACAAACTACGTGCTCCCTTTCACCGGCTTCATAAGGTTCATAACTCATTTGTTGGTCTTGGTATAGCCTTTTATAACAAGCTACCCTCTTCTTTGCTAGATTTGCCTTTTAATGCATTTAAAGCTCAAGTAAAATCTAACCTTTGTTCAAAGGCATACTATTCTATCAACGACTACTTAAACGATAAGAATAGTTGGTCGCCCTGATTAACTCAAGACAATGTTTATGTTCTTTCTCCAGAATTAATTTACAAAGAATTACTGATAGGTTATATGAGCTCATTATACAATTGTTTTTTTATTGGGCTGTATAAGTCAAATCAGTTTAATTTAATTTTAATTTTATTATTGACATAATCAACCCATTGCAATGTTTTCTAATGAGTTGATTGCAATATGTGGTTAGCTAGTGACCTCGACAATTGATCATATTATTCTTACCTGAACAACCGGCAGCAAGTTCGTCATGCTCCCTTAGATGTCACTGCTTGCGGTAGCGTCGGGGGTCGGGTTGTCTCCTTCCCTCAAATATGGCGAGGGGGGTAATGGCTGACCTTTGCGTTATGCTCGTGAACGGGTGCTGCTTGTGGTGACTGGTCGTCTTGCTGACCATGGTTTTATCATTGTTATCATTATTAATAACTTGTTTATTTAGTTTCCTTATGGTCCTAGTTTATCATTTATGACTTCAAGCGACAGCTATGTAAACTGAACCCAGCATTGCATAAATATGTTAGCGGTCACGCCCTTTATACCTGGAGGCTTTTATTTAATTTCCATTTATTAATTTTTGCTTGAGTACGTATAGTTTTTTATTGTATTTCTTGGTATATTGGCGTTGCTAGCTGACATATGGCAAATCATTTAATTTAGCGTTCTGTGTCTTGTAATGTTAATTGCTTTGCATACCTTGTATTGTATTCAGTCAATTATATTTTCTAACTGAACAGACAGCTGTGCTGCTGGGGAGTTTGTTGCGCCACTTCTTCTTCCCAGCGAAAGCACTAGGAAGTGGTGAAGGGCGGGCGTTTTGGGGGACTGTCTTTTGTAATTTTGACGTTCGAAAAGTGCTGATTCTCAGCCTAGTTTGAATAAATGACTTTTGATTTTGATTTTGATTTTGATTTAAATTACATTACATTTTAACATTACAATTTTTATTGACATTATATTATATTTTTGACATTATTATTGTAATGGTGGAATCTTAATTTGTTTTTATATTGCTATTTAACATAATAACAGGGGAATTGCAAATGTTTTACTTTTTAATGAATTAATAATTTGGTTACTGTTATAATAATGATTTCAATTTTAATTATTTTTTATAATTTAGTGTAACATTTCGATACAATGTAAACATTGTTACTGAAATAAATGAAATGAAAATGAAACATGAATTCAATTCCACAGATACTATACCAAAGATTTCAACGTTTGGTTTACTAATTCATTTAACGCAAATGAAACCGCTGGAAAATGGTAATCTCCAAGTCATTATATAATTAACAATCTCGGTACAACATAAATAATTGTACCTAATTATCATAACGAGCTTACACACGAAGTCGTGCTAGACATAAGACATATTCATAAAAGTTATTCGATTAACAACTCGTGTGCAGGCCGCCCTTAGCGAGGTATGAAGTATGGTGTCGGTCCGTGCCACGAGCGGCAACCGATGTACCGGCTCCAGTGTGCTTGACGGCGTTTTATTATAATATTGATTCCAATAGACACTGTTGACGAATTTTTCTGTATGTTTCGTTTCCAATATTTGCCAAATTGATCGGCCGGGACGATAAAAAGGTTTGGTGACATGTTCTTACGCGACTACCCGGCTGATGTTTAATCGTAAACAAAGTATGTGTTAGAAGTATGTAAGGTGTGTAGCAGTTGGTGCTCTGTAGTTTTCTGCCTCTCATGGGAAGAAAGCGTGAGTTTACGTGTAAAGGCATAATGTCCTCAAACTATGTTCCACGTAGAAACACACCAAATAGGTATACGAGTAACGCACTTAGTGCTATTTTTGGCAACAAGAACAATCGCTTGTAGCCCTAATAATAATAAGCATTTAGATATAAAACCTCGTTAACAGAGGTTGTAAACCAGAATGGGCATTGTTCCGTTAATTAACAGAAACGAGAACTACATTAGAAATCATAAAACGTCTAATTCTTAGTTAGTAAGTGTTTGTTAAACACGCGACATTTTGTCCACGCGCGCCGAATGTCACCCACTGTGCATCGTAATAAAAATTAAACAAAGGACTGTCGACTTGTTCTGTTCCAAATTGTTCCTTCCGTGTTACTTACACTTTGCACTGCGAAATTGAATTAAGACTTGCTTTGTATTAGTCGACAACGAAATTGCCCATTTACAGCGAAGCTTGTTTGGTTAGTCAATCAATTTTGAATATTACTTAAGTTTGTTGGAACTTTATAACAATACAACTTTGGTAATTAATTAAGTCGAACGTTTCGTGTTTATGTTGAAAGTCATACACACACACACATACATACATACATAACAAAGTATCGATTGCGCTTTAATTTTAGCGGTAAAGTCATAAATTGTGTGGATTTGAATGTGGTTCGTTATTTACAAAAGGAGCGAGTTCGGCTTGCCAGAGGCCCGTATTATACGGATTACCCCGTTTTTCCGGCTTTTCTAATCTAGGAACCCTTTTTTTGTGAATAATTGACGGGGTAAACAAAGCGTGGACGTTAGTCAAAACCGTCTAAATAGGCCGTAATGTGAATGCGGAGTTTCAAGATAAATATAACTTCGAGTAAAATTGTAAAGATTTTTCTATATTTGCTTCACAAAATTCTGAGCTTTTGAAAGCAATTCTTCAAACAGCGAACCCCTATAAAACAAATGCCAAAACACATTCATTGTACTCTATTCTTGTCACTATCAAATAATGAACAAGAAAATCAACGCGTATTCGAACGCGTTGTTTTTATTTAGTTGCGACAGATTCAATCAGTCGGAACAACAAAACAAAATAACCGAGAGGCCGGGCGCACCAACTGTCGCGTTTCAAAAAACGAACGTCACAACACTAACAATGCGGTTCAAATATGACAGATGTCAGATTTGTGCGTTCGGGCGCCGAGCGCGCCCTGCGATTGGTCGGAAACACTTCGTTTAAATATTATTCGATTGTGCCGAGAGCCGATCCTGCTGTTTGTTACATTGGATTGCTCGTAATTACATTACTCTGCGCTTGTATGACGTCTTTTGGCTTTAATCGAGTGAGAAATTGACTTTACGTGCGATTATTTTCGTAATTGAAATAACATTCTGCTATATTTCGTGCGTTGTATCTGTGGTATCGTTGTACACGAAAGCCAATCTCGTAATTTAAAACGTTCAAAATCTAGTCGGACAGATAAATGTCAAAAACTTGTAAAAAGTGTAGGGAAATGAGAGGAGTTTTTTTACAGATCGAGACTAAAATCAGACTGTGAACGATCTTAAAATTACGAGGATTGCCCCTCTGAAACAACTGCACTGAGGGCGCATTCCACCAAACTTTTATACATATAGTCCTATACTGAATTTTTGACAGTTTTTCCATATTAGAACTCTCAAACGTCAATTTTATTCCACGGACAAAAGATATTTGACTTTGGTAAAATCAGCCCTTAATAGAATTAAATTGCCATTATTTTGTTCACAAACAAGGTTTCATGACCTACGTGTGACCATTCAGGTCGCTCCACAGTTGAACAAATTTAATTTTTATTACGGCTGAGCTATCGCGGGTGTCGGAGGGTTGGCGGGTGAGGCGGGGGTACGGACGAATTAACGTGTTATTGGGGTGAAATTAAAGCGGTTAAACAGTTCGTGCTCGGAATTGTTCAGCTAATTGGTCCCGCGACACACGCGCGCCGTCGCAAATAATCTAGGACTGAGTGTTACTGTGTCTCAGCTAGCAACACTGTGTTTAAAATTCAAATTGGGAACTATATACATTAATGTTCCCACTGCTGGGACACAGACCACCTTTCTTCGAGAGGGAGTGGGCTGTAATCTACCATGCGGGCCCAGTGCACGTTGGTAGATATAATAATAATAATAATAATTTATTTATTTCAGAAACAAAACAATAAATTACATTAAAATTACTTATAAAATATAATATCTATTAAATTCAAAACAGTTAAAAACCCAAAACAAAGTTGTGATCATTTCAAAATAATAAGTAAGTAAATTAAAAATTTGTCAAAAAGTTTTTTTATGAAAATGTCAGAATCGAATAAAGAAAACATAAATAAAATGTCAAATATAAAATGTCAAATTGTAAAAATGTTATAACAATGTCAAACTATTAAGAATAAAAATGATAGGATAAATTGCAAACATCACAAAACACTATTAATTATAGAATTACAAAGAAGATAAGACAAGAGATTAGATATAACACGTCTTCGAATTTTTGGTTCTAGAACACGCCGGTTTCCTTCACCGTTTTGAATGCAGTGGTGATGAAATAATTTACACAGAGTAAAGTGCCTGCCTGGGTTCGAACCTACAACTCGTAAGTCGATGCCGTTACCGCTGGGCCATCAGTGCTCTCAATCTTGATGGTTGGAGAATCTTGGTGGTTGTTGGTTGGTTGGTGATGGTTGGTACGAAACTAAACAACAGTTCTTTGCTGGCAAAGAAAATGGTGTCACAAGATTTGACTCTCTTAAACAATCCATTATTATTGGTGTAGGTATTTCGAAGAACTCAAACCCAATCTTCAAAGTTTTCACTGTACATAAAACGGTATTCCAAACTAAAAGCGTGGTTTTAATGTCTCCATACAATTCTACTATTCTTTGCGAGAATCGTGCGGCATGCCTACGCGGCAATACATCACCCAAATTATGTTTGAGAGACACACAGCGGAGCTTCAACCGAACACGACATGGCACTGCTAGCTGCCTCGACGACTGTCTTTGTCAATCGACATACATGAAATACCTTCAGTGAGGAAAATATTTCTTTAAGAACTTCTTTGTAACGCTAGTTTTGATGGGTGGAGAGAGATAATAAAAAAGAAAGTCTTACGACTTATGAAATATCTGGACGGTTGCACCATCGTCCTATAAATAAATAAATTAATAAAAATAAAAAAATCCTATAAATAAATTCGCTTCGCACCCTTAACCTTGTAGCAGAGGAGATAGATGTTTTTGCGTGTACACTGAGTGAATTCACAAGGAATTATGTAATAAGTTTTAGATAATAAGTTTTTAAGTTTGCTTCACTATTGCATTGGGTTATACCTGTAAAAATAGTTGTAAGTGAGGATAGAAATAAATAAATAAATAAAAATAATCATCTAGCTGCAAGGGCCTCCTCTTTTCGAGAGGTTGTGGGCTGTAATCTACCACACAGGCTCATTGGAGGTTGGTAGATGTCACATGTCTTCGAATTTTTGGTTCTAGGTCATGCCGGTTTCCTCACGATGTTTTCCTTCACCGTTTTGAGAGCAGTGCTGATGAAATTATTTACACAAAGTACTCGTCCGGGCCGTTACTACTGGGCCACCACTGTTCCTCTAGACGGTGAGTTGCATCATGTAATCTGCCAAATTCCGTATTCTAGATTCTAATGCCAACCTGCCGTGCGATTCTGTAACCATCTCACCGTGAAAACTTGTGTGAAGTGAGCGTGGAGTGAGTCGTCCATAGTGTCAATCCCTAGCATAAGCATGACTCACAGCTCACTCTAAGCTCACTTCACCTTAGTTATCACGGTGAGATTTTTCCAGAATCGACCGGCTGTACCCTAATTGCGTAACACACTATCAATCTCAATGTGAACCATTTTGAAAGATTTTGCTAATCTATTGCTTCATATGTTCAAAAATGTGTATACTCAACAACGTAAATAATGCAATGAATGTTGTTAAACTGTCAAAATGAAACCCATTGCTACTGATAGCGTGTTACGCAATTAGCCTGCAGTTCAGTAATTTTCTACTTGTTGTAACTAACTGATTCAATTCAAAACCATTCATATCACAATGAAATCCAAAATCGAATTTCTACTTTTACCCATATCTGTAATTCATATGTTGTACATAATAAAGATTATTCTATTCTTTTCTGATAATGCAACACAGGGTTGAGAAATCACGTTACCCTGGATTGAATCAAATAAAGTAATGAAGGTAAGAGATGAAAAATCCACCCCATAGGAATCTCGTCGACAGTATCGGCTCATCATTGTCGTGAATCTAAACAAAATTGTAACTTTACGTCCGACACGAGTCAATAAGACTCCTCAAGCTCTTCGCCTTATTAAATCGGAAACGCGAGCAAGACAGCATGCGGGGTGCTGAGGGGGTGTGACATCAGAGGGGGGGAGCCACTGACACTTCCGCGAGGTAACGAGATACGTTTCACTTATTTGTGTGCGAACATACCTGTGAGGACTGTGCTCGTAATATGCGAGACTGTTTATTTCGACGGGAAAGAATTTGGCTCGGAACAAAATTTTGTTAGTCACTGCTGTTAAATTGAGAATGCTTGTTCTTCTTCCTTTCAATTGGTTTTTATTTGTTTTATCCTTTATCAAAAATAACCAGTTTCTTAATAATTAATTACAATTTAGCCTATGAGACTAATAAGCAATTTCTATGTAACTTCATTTTTTAGGTGATAATTATTTTAAAACTTATAATAGTGTTGAATGTACTTTACACAAGTCCGTTCCACTTTCTTAAAGTCTGTTATCATTCATCATTTCAGCTGAAAGACGTCCACTACTAGACATAGGCCTCCCCCAAACACCTCCACTTTGACCGGTTTTGTGCTTCTCGCCTCCAACGGGTTCCTGCGGCCTTCACAAGGTCGTCGGTCCATCTTGTGGGAAGCCTTCCAACACTATGTCTTTCGGTACGCGTTCGCCACTCCAGAACCTTTCGATCCCATCGGCCATCTGTTCTGCGAGCAATGTACCCTGCCCACTGCCATTTAGATTTGGCAATTCTTCCAATTGTTGAACTTTGAACGTGTATCTATAGTAACGTTATTTTTCTACGAAGCTGCTTCTTAATTTCCGTGTTTAGCTTAGCATGAGCTCATATTTCTGTGAATTAGTCCAATAGCAAGGTCAAACTGAGTACCTTTCTGGTGCAGCCGTGAGGCTCACACTTTTGTTATTAGAAACATTTTTTTTTTATTCATATGGCGTGTTTCATGAGCTGTTGCCAGATAAACGTCAATCTTTCTTTCTTTCTATGGAGCACTGATATACAACATTAGTTTTAGTATATGTGAAACCTGAAATACGTGTCTTGTATTTTTATGTAAAGAGTCTATGTACAAAATGTCAAAACTGTATCATGTAAAATCACAAAGTTATAAGCGTGTTATATTACCTGCTTGTCCGTACAAAAAGATGGTATTACCACTTACCACGCGGCGCTTACGCGCCGCCGGTCAAACGACCGTGATCTGTTTTGTGCGCATATGATTGCGGATATGTACTTAGTGTACCTCGGTGTCCAACTTGTAACCTTTTTTAAATATTTTTGGGACAAAATATTACATCGTGTAAAAATTGTTGGAATTGATTCAGTTACTTATTCTGAATATACAACATATCCCAGAATTCAACAAGGTGTCAACAAATTTAATTATGCGACCAAACCTGAAATCACGAAAAAAAATCAACTGTTTCCTACATTTATCGTAGGTCACTCTATATATTTTGAGATACCAACTAACAAAAATACTTACTGTAGATTGCACTGCATAAATAGAAACGCTGATCTTTGGTTAATACGTGTGTGTATTTGGTTCATGTCCAAACTTGTTATAGTGTACACAATAAAAAATTATTTGAAGTCAGTAACGGAGTTGTCGCGTGAACACTACCGTGCTATGATTTATTATGATTTTAAAGTCGGGTTAAACGAAAATCAGTGCATTGAGCGTCTTCAACAAGCATTTGGTGAAGAAGCTCTGTCCAGGGCGACCGTGCTTCGCTGGTATGGGGAATTCAAAAGAGGCCGCAGTTCACTGGGTGATGAGGAACGTCCGGACAGACCATGTTCAAGTGTTACACCAGATAATATTGCAAGAGTTCAGGGATTAATCGAAGAAGATCCAAGATGCACATATCAAACGATAGAGGCAACACTCAACATCGGATCCGCAACAGTGCACAATATCTTACATCAACACCTTCATTTAAAAAAAAGTTGTAATGAGATGGGTGCCACATAAACTTTCTGATTTTCAAAAGGCAGAACATGTTAGAATTTTTCGTGAAACTTTGAAGTTGTTGAATGACGGCGGCCATCGCATGATATCAAAAATAATAACAGGTGACGAAACATATATATCATTTTATGACGTGCCTACTCGACAGGAAAGCCGTGTGTGGATCTACGAAGATGCGCCAACGCCAGTAATGGTCAAAAAACAAAGAGCAGTGAAGAGAATTTTGTATATAGTTTTTTTTCGTAGCACAGGTTTAGTGAAAGCAATTAAGCTTAAAGGACAGAAGAGTGTTACAGCTAACTGGTATGTTAATGAATGTTTACCGCAAGTTCTTGGAGCACTGAAAATAAGGGGCCTGATTCTTCATCAGGATAACGCCTCTTCTCACACCGCTCAACAAACTTTGGAACTTTTGCGTCAAAATAAAGTCAAAGTACCTGAAAATCCACCATACTCACCGAATTTAGGTATGTATGTGTGACTTCTGGCTATTCAATAATCTAAAGAAAAACCTATGTGGGCAAACTTCACATCAGAAGACGAAATTGATCAGGCGATTAACGATTTTTTTGCTGACATCCCAAAGATAGACTGGCTTGAGACGTTCCACTTGTGGAAAATTAGATTACAAAAGTGCATTGATGTCGGAGGAGAGTACTTTGAACATACGTAATATATTAAAAAAAAAACACTTGTAGTTTTTTTGTATCTCAAAATTTATAGAGTTACCCACGTATGTTCGCATAACTCGTCAAAATGTATGGAACAGCAGATTTTTTTCGCGATTTCTGTTTTGGTAAAAGTTGTCCATAATCATGAGTACAATGACCCCTTATAAGGATGTGCGTTATTTAAGTTACAGCTTGTATATATAGTAAATGACGCGATAGTCATTGGTGGTTATCAATGCAAATCCCACTTTTTAACGAAATCAACGTTTATAAATATCTGGACTTCGTTAAAGCTAATAATAAGTTCGCGATACAAAACTGTAAATGTAACAATGACAATAATACCTATTGATTTTAAGACAAATAATATATACGGAAATGGATAAGTATCTGAAATAATGTTTGCCTTATTGAACCAATTAATTCAGGAACAACCTCAGAATTCAGTCCTTTATATTTGGATGACTTTTTAGCTATTAGGTATATATTCTGTTTTTGTGCCTACAAAAACTAATATTCATTTCCCTATTCTTTTCCTCCTTTTTCAATTTGATCGTCCTTGTCCGCAGCCGTGGCAGGTCTCATTGTAGAAATATTTTTATTGTGTCCGGTCGGCAGTCCGTCAATATCGACTTGGCATACAAACAAAAGCAAAAGGACGACATTGCACCCTCCGAATAGGATAGCAAAAATCGACAGAGTCGTGGTAAATGGAAATATGGAAAACTTGACGAATATTCGACACGGGAGACTACGGTCGAATATTCGTCAAGTTGAGTGTCTCGGTTCTTTTACAAAAAAAGAGTTGTGGAATCGGAACTCACACTTATATGAAACGACCTATGTCAAACTCTACACAACCTGTGTCGCAATTATTACGAGTACTACTCGTAATAATAGAAGGGGTTTGTGACAGCCGCATGGATCGATTTCCAAGGTTTTTCAACGCTTGCTGAGGTAGGTCCGTGGATGGGTGATAATCCATTACATACCGAGACAACCAGTCTTACCAAGGGGTATCGTGTTATCTAGTAACTGGGTTGTGAAGGTCAGATAGGCAGTCGCTCCATGTAAAATATTGGTAAAATGCAGCTTCATCCGGTTAGATTGGAAGCCAACACCAACATAGTTGGGAAAAAGGTAGGCAGATTGATTGATTACGAGGAATAGAACCGCAATAAATAACAAAATAAAAAATGTTTATTGCAATTACATACAATGAAAACACACATGAGTTGAAGATCACCTTTTAAGCAAGAATGATTAATAACCACGCTGATTGGTTAGCAAAATATTGATAGTCTGTTTTGATTCACGAGAAATGAACTCCTGTTTATATTTTTTTGCAGTATTGTTCAAAGTGTTCAAAAATTTATTTTAAACACTTCCAACATTACAGTTTAGCTTCCCCTTAATCATTATCTTCTATGTATTTCTTTGAACCCGTCACACGCCAAACGTGGATCCACGCGACACACAATGGCTTTTTAATTGTTTCTGTATTTACGGCATTCAATCGGTTCATCCTCAAATAAGCTAAGAAGTAAGGTAACTGGAGGTAGTAGGCAAAATTTATGGGTAAACCAAGGGTACGTCTCTGCCCAACCCTTTGGGGTTTACAGGCAAGATGTTATTTTATGTTAAGCTGACTGAAACTGAACTGAAAATTATGAGTAAAGGGATAAAGGTGCGAGTAAACAAGCAGTACGTACTTGTATATATCCTACTGCTATTATAAACGCGAAAGTTTGTGAGGATGGATATCTATCTATCCATCAGAATGTATGGATGGATGTTTGTTACTCTTTCACGCAAAAACTACTGAACGGATTTGGATGACATTTAGCACATATATAGTTTATAACCAGGATTAACACATAGAATACTTTTCATCCCAAAATTCTTACGGGGTCGAGACTTACGCGGGTGAAACCGCGGGGTGCTGCTAGTTACAATTAAGATTGTGAGTATGGATAGACGGGTGGCTGGATGTTCAAAATCAATGGATGGCAAAATCTGTTTAGTAGTTGCGTGAAAGGTGTTACCCTTTCACGCAACCACTACTAAACGGATTTTGATGAAACTCCACAGTAATATAGCTTATACTCATACATCAGAATAACACACAGGCTACAATTTATAAAGATATTGTGTAAATTGGCTGAAATACGCGAGCAAAGCCGCGTATTTATCTACACTAATATTATAAAGAGGAAAGATTTGATTGTCTGTTTGTATTGAATAGGCTCCGAAAGTACTGGACCGATTTGAAAATTTGTTTTACCATTAGAAGCCGACATTATCCCTGATGAACATAGGCTACTTTTCACCGCGGGAAAATGCTTCATTTCTTCGGGAAAACGGGTAATAGGATTTAAACGGCGGGAATTCCGAATTCTACGCAAACGAAGTTGCGGGCGGATGCTAATATAGTACATATATATAGATACAGAGCTGTGTTGCTGTTGGAGTTGGTGTTAATGTGTGTGCAAAGCGCGGGCGGCGCGGCGCTAATCGAATTGTCTAGTTAGCGAGCCAATGGCGGCGCGCCCGACCGCTCAATGGGATTAAGAGTCTGTATATATTTGTTCATCTTTGTTACATAAATATTTATATATTACATAGGTGTTCGGGGCCTCCTAGCACAGGTATTTCTCATACTTAAAAGGAGACCCCTATGTAAGATATATTGTAGAAGTAGCATGGTTACTGAAAATAAATTTATTATTATTATGTCATTTATTTATTTAGTTATCTTATTTTGTTATATTTTTAAACATTCCTTAGAATATAAAAAATAAGTATAAAAACATTTAAAAATATAAAAAATAGTGATCCACCGGTGTCGGGAGCAGGGTCCAAGCTACCGGTGGTTAGGGCTCCAGAGACAGAAACCTCCTTACAATGCGAGCCGTATCGACGAGTACTGTCTTCTGAATCAGGCCCTTGATCCAACCGCCTAACGAGAGCCTCGATAGATGATGATCGAGGCTTTTGGCCATCAGGCCGTTGGCCGATACGACAATCGGCACAGTGATAGTCGAGCTCACATTCCACATGTCAAGAACCTCGTGTGCTAAGTCAAGATATTTGATTTCTTTTTCTTTCTCAGCTTTCACGAGGTTCTCGTCATGTGGAATGTTATTATTATTATTATTAGTTTAAGTTGCAACTTAATACAGTTAGGACGAGATATTTGTGTGTCGTCAGAGTCTTCCAGCAATCTAATTGCGTAAGCCACTATCAATCAAATGTGAATCATTCTGAAGGATATTGCGAATCCATTGCTTCATATGGTCGAAAAATTTGTCTGATCAACAACGTAAATAACGCAATGAATGTTGTTGAACTGTCAAAATGAAAGCCACTCCTACTGTTAGTGTGTTATGCAACTGCCCCGTAGGTTTATTGTAGTCTTAAAATCGAAACGGTTTATTGATTAAAAAGGAGGAAAGTGGAAGGCGTAGGATGCAAATCATTATTTTGAAGAATACGGACTGATAAGTGCGCGAAAGAAAAAAGTACGATCCTCAGGGCGCTTGTACACGGTAAGAAAATACGCCGGGCCTACGCAAGGATTCGTGTCGTAACTAGAAAATAACTGTGTACACTGCTCGCAGCGGTGCACGAAAAAAATCTTGTCTGCGCAAGACACGACGCGGCGAACGTTGTTGCGGAGAACGTTGTTTCGTGTGTAGAACAGACAAAATTCTTGTCGTGTACACGAAGAATTTGTCTTGTCTGCCGCAGACACGGTAAATTTTCTTACCGTATACAAGCGCCGTCACGCAGTAGCTCGGTACGTAGCGTCGCCTTTGTAGCAATTGTGCACATCTGCGCTGGGCCTACGTCAGGCCTACGCGAGCTACGCGGTCCTAACAATTCGAAATTCCGTAGAGGCTTGTATACTGACACTAAACTTATACCAGTCGGTGATTCCGGAAAAATCTCACCGTGATAACTAAAGTGAAGTGAGCTTAGAGTGAGCTGTGAGTAATGCCGAGGGATTGACACTATTGACGACTCACTTGACGCTCACTTCACCTTTGTTTTCACGGTGAGATATTTACAGAATAGATAGGCAGTAGTAAAAAAACTTTGGAAGGCTGCTGAGTTTGTCATATTTGGGCAGATACATCTTGTTTGACGATCATTATTTTATTTTAGCAGTAACAATAAATTGTTAAAAAAAAAACTTTTAGTTACGGCAAACTCCTTATTACATAAAATAAAATTTCACAATACTGCAACAGAATAGATTAGAACAGAATATAATACCGATGCAATTCAAATAAACGATTTAGCTTTCTACGATATCTCACAAGAAAATTATTCATACTTGTTGACAATTTGAGGAACTGCTCTTTACATAAAGTTTATTCAGCAAATTACATAAACGTGTTGCAGGTATCGAGCAGCATCGATCGCTTCCGATATCTCTTTGTTTACACTACAAACGCAATTGACTTCTTGCGCACTCTCTCACTCTAACGCCCAACATAAACATGAACAAAAAGTACTTCGCCTTCTTTCTGTTACGCAAGAAAACAACAGAGACAGCACATACGCCTCACACCTATGCGAGAAAGAGATAAAACACATCGCCATCTTAGATGCAGCCCGTGGACCAGAAGTTAGCCAATAACCCGCTTTGTGCGATGAAAAGGAGCTTATCTCAAACACAATTTACGAAGTAAATTGAACTGTATTCTTAGAAAGTTAAAGTTCAGCTTTAGTTACGATGGTTGGAGGTAAAATTAATAATAACGTTTGTCAGAGGCTAGGGAAGTTCTTAAGGGGAGGGTTCATGACGAGGCGACGTGCGGGGAAATAATGATGGCGTGTCTTTGATGGGACCTATTGTGATAGAAGTCTGGTTCTGAAGTGGCCTTTAATATAATAAGGCCTATTAGTTAACTTGAAATTGTATTTTGTACCGCGATTTGTTTAGGACTACGTAGGAAGCCAATTACGAACTTTAATCTCTGGCTAATAATAGATCAGGAACGTGCTGAAGTTTCTTTTGTAGTCAGGAACACAGACCGGTTATAGAAACTTCGAACATTTTTGGAGTATTCTTATCAGATGCCGTAAAATACAACCAGCCTATAAATTTCCCACTGCTGGGACACAGGCCTCCTCTCAGTGAGAGGGAGTGGGCCGTAATCCACCACGCGGGCCCAGTGCGGGTTAGTCGATGTCGCAAGTCTTCGAATTTTTTGGTTCTAGGACATGCCGGCTTCCTCACGATGGTTTTCCTTCACCGTTTTGAGAGCAAGTGATGAAATAATTTAAAGAAAGTAAAACGCTTGGGCTCGAACTTACGATCTACAACTCGTAAGTCCCGGCCGATACCATTGGGCCACCACATCTTCCGTAAAATAAATGTAGGTAAGTACAGACGCCAGCACATCAAGATGCAAATTTTCAACTTTATCGCAAAAGCACAAGGTTCAAAGTTGATTGGGAAAATTTGACAGTTTCGGGTAGCTTGATGTGCTGGCGTCTGTACTAAACATAATTTGTTCTTCGCGAAGTAAATGACGCTGATTCTCAAATGAAAATGTTCTTTAAACATTTTAACTATTATTTATCAAGGGTGTCCCTGGAAGTATGGATCAAATCGAATAGGGGCATGGGCAAGGTTGTTTTTAAACTGTTTAGCTCTGAGCATGTCGATGCAATGTTTTACGGTTCGAAAGTTATGACCAATTTTTGGTTTCTTCAATCACTTTGCATAGTGCTCAAAGAAAAAAAAAAGAAAAAAAACTATCAGGGCTATCAATTAATTTTTTTTTTCAGGACGTTGTAGAAGAGCGGACCTTTCCTGTGATAATACTTTTGCGCAACTAGAAAACATGTGTTCAATAAGAAAAAAACATTTACTGCAAAGGCTACGTGCTGGCAAAAATTTTATTCAATTTTCGAGCAAAAATTTTATGCAATTGCACCATTGATGTAGTTTTTAATACATCAATGAATTGCACCGACTTTCTCAGGTTTAAAACGTTTGGAAATGACATTGCTCACGCCCCTATTCAATTTGCTCCATACTTCCAGGGACACCCTGTATAATATTTTAACTTTTATAACATAGTTGTGGGACCCGTGGCCACATAATAACAGCCGCACAGGTCGATCGATCAGGTTAAGCTACGCTTGCCGCGGTTGGCCTGTAGATGGGTGACCATTTTTACATACCGATACCCCACCGTGCCTCGGAAAGCACGTCAAGCCCGTTGGTCCCGGCTGTCATTCGTGGATCTTTGACAGTCGTTACGGGTCGTCAGAAGCCGGAAAGTTTGACAACCAGTCTTACCAAGGGGTATCGTATTACCCAGTAACTAGGTTGTGGAGGTCAGACAGGCAGTCGCTCCATGTAAAATACTGGTATTCAGCTGCATCCGGTTAGACTGGAAGCCGACCCCAACACAGTTGGGAAAAGGCTAGGCAGATAATGATAACATAGTCTTTAACTTGCATGCTGTGGTCTCCGATAAGTGAAGGAGTACTCTTACTTAATATGTTTTACTAGCTTTTGGCAGCGGCTTCATCCGGGTGGAGTTGGGAAACTAACCCACAGGAAAGTACTGCCTGGATAAAAAGTATCCTATGTGTTAATCCAGGTTATAAACTATCTGTGTGTCAAATTTCATCGTAATCCGTTCAGTGGGTAACATAAAAGTGTAACTTTAATAATGTTTTTGATGATATTTATGCCTGTAGGGGGGAGTCCCTGGTGACCTGAAATACAAGTCACGGCTTAGTTTAGGCACCAGTCTCCCACAAATGAACATTGTCCTAAATCATAATTATTGTTATTATTATTATTATTTTTTTCTCTCATTTTTTAAGTTTTAGTTAATAAGTGTTATTTGTGGAAGAAAAATAAACATTATTTTTTTTATTTTTTTTATTTAGTAGTTTTTGTTTGAAAGAGTAACAAACATACATTCATGCATACATCCCCACAAACTTTCGCTTTTACAATACCTATTAGTAGGATAGGATAATAAATGTTTTGACGGATATCCAAAAAAAAAATGTGTAGCTTATCCCAAATGCTGGTACTTACTACCTAACTGAAGCATGTAGACTTCAAACAGTCTTTAACGTGGAATCAACAAACAACTTACAGTAATTTCAAGTATGAAGGGATTCAGTACTCTAGCCCTTCCGTTCATACACAACTGAACAGAATCAGTAGCAATAGGTCACAAACCTACACTCAGTTCAAACTAACAAGCTCGCAACAAAATCATCTCGTCGGGTTCCGCACAAAAGCTCTAAACGCCGGCAAACGCATCAAAAGCGAACCCAAAAACATCAATCACTCGAACTGAGTTAATCCACAACTAAATTAACTCGCGACAAACAAAACCACACTCACACTTAACTCGTCAACTGCCAAAACATAATTGACTTTATTCTCAAACAATAAAGTCCAATTTCGCGTGACCGACTAAACCACCCTCTGGTACGATCTACAACTTTATCGCAGTGGCATTACGATTTAGAATCGAATGTAACACAACGTTTATCTCTTGATTTCGTTATATCTTCACATCATTTAGTTCGATGCCGCTCCTAAAAGGCTTAACCGACGTGCTACAATCGAATTTAAGCTTTATTACTGAAGGATAAGTTTTGTTTTGATTTGTAGCAATTATGATGGGGTTTCGAGGAAAGAGCCGGGTCGAGTTTTTATTTCATTCATTAGAGAGATATTTAAGAGATATTAAGGGGTAAATAAGCGCTTCTTTTGTGCGATTCGATGTAGTGGGTGAGGTTTTTCCGGATCATTTCCGAGAAAACGCTGGGTTACCACGTCATGTAATGAGAAATTTGTGTTAAACTTAGTGCTAAAATGAGCAGTGGTGGCCCTGTAGTAACGACCGCGACTTACGAGTTGTGGACTTGACGTTGTAGACAGACAGGCCCTTTACTTTGTGTAAATTATTTCATCACTACTGCTCTCAAAACGGTGAAGGAAAACATCGAGATGAAACCGGCATGTTCTAGAAGTAGATCCTAAAATTAGAAGACAAGTGACATCTACCAACCCGCACTGGGCCCGCGTGGTGGATTACGGCCCACTTCCTCTCACCGAGAGGAAGCCTGTGTCCCAGCAGTGGGAACATTGTAGGCTAATAATGCTATGCTTATGCTAGTGCTAAAATACGTGGGTGGATCAAATATAAACCGGACTTAAGTAAAAAAAAATACGCACGTATTATTATACTCGTAAAAAAAAGGAATATATTTTATTTTTCTACATAATCTCCCCTTATATCAACACATTTTTCTCAGCGCAGGGGATGTTTCTTGATGCCAGTATCGAAGAATGTAGTCGATCGTACCTTTAGCCAATTGCACACAAATGATTCCAGTATCTGGTCAGTGTGAAAACGGTGTCCTCCACTTGAATTTTTTTTTTGTGCCATTCCTACACTTGAGTTCTCGAAAGCGTATTCTTATCGAACTGTAGAGTCAATGCAGCGGCGGATCCAGGAGGGGGGTCATGGGGGTCATGACCCCCCCCTGAGCTGGTTCCAGGACTTAGGTGGACATAATGATTTTATTTATATAGTTTGTCACCATACAGATTTTATGTAACTACATACCTTACCTTCAATATTTAATATAATATAATAACTTTGTATGATGGCAAACGTTTGGGAACGAACGCATCGAAAATTTGAATTTTACCGCGCCACATTAAATATTTTTAAGTACTTACAGTACTTACGTACGTAATAAAATACCTACTTTTTACTAGTATCTATTGTTATCAAAATTAAATTATAAGTTCTTGACTTGACCACGACTATGTGACCCCCTCCTGGCGCCAAAGCTGGATCCGCCCTTGAGTCAATGGATGCAAAATTTCGGAAGGTTTTATGCCCTCCCGTGTTAAAAAAATTATGATAAGTCGTTGCTCAACAGACTTATATACCTCCTGCTCATACATGATGCTACTGGCGCGCAATAAACTAAAGTGAGCCGGAGCAGTATACCCCCTAGATGATACCCCCTAACACATACAACAGCACCAAGCGCGTCACTTCACTCAGCGACCAGTAATAAAAAAAGTCCTGTTTATATTTCATTCACCCAATATTAACGTTGTAAAACTTAGCATTTAGTTCAAAATTAGTGGCAATCGATGAACCATATCAACACGTTCTGCTAACGTAACAGACAGCTGTGCAGCTGGAGAATTGGTTGCGCCACTTCTTCTTCCCAGCTAAAGTACGAGGTAGTGGTTAAGGGACAGCGTTTGGGGGACTGTCTTATGTAATTGTGACGTTCAAAAAATATTCTCAGCCTAGTTTGATAAATGACTTTAGATTTTTTGAATATTTCTGCTAACATTTATGATGTGTCCGTGATTAAAAGTTTCTTCATTCCTTCTTCTTCTCCGCTTCTTCTTCAAAAAGTGCTGATTCTCAGGCTAATTTGAATAAGTGACTTCTAACTAACGAAAATCTATTTCCAGCACAAAACAACTTGTACATCTAGGTCCAACACCTACATAGTCTAAAAGAATCGCCCTCCCACGCGAACGCTCTCCGCTCAATATATCCGAACAAATTCAATAAAGTCTCGAACAAACAACTCCAACGTTTATTGCATAACGCATCTTCTAAAACGCAGGGTAAACGCTCCGGTTGCGGGCCGAGGGTGGCGCCCTCTGTTTATACGGAGTGCGCCCGTACTTAATAACGACTTATTTATTTGCGCAAAGGATCGGAGCTAGTAATTGCGTGGCCGATAATATGAGAACTATTAACTGCTGCACGCGCCTCAATGTTTGCTGGGACACTGATGACGGCTTGTTAGTTTTTGAATAAACATCGTTTTCTATTACTTTTGGGACTTTGATTTGATCAAATGTCTCGAGATTTTTTGACAAGTTGTGTTGCGAAGGTCCGTGCGTATTTGTTTGCTTGAAACTTTGAAGTTTAAGAAATAAGGGGTAACAAGAGTTCGTCATTTAACTGCGAATTGGTCAAAGATCGTGAGAATACTAAAACGAGCCTGCTTGCCAAGTCTTTTCCCAACTATGTTGGAGTAGGCTTCCAGTCTAACCGGATGCATCTGAATACCAATATTTTACATACCGTGACTACTCACCTGGCCCCCACAATCAAGTTACTGGCTAACAAGGTACTACGGTACGGGTTTCTGACTACCAGTAACGACTGCCAAAGATGTACGAATGACTATATTTAATGAAATAAACATCACCGATCCACCAACTGACCGCGGCAAGCGTAGCTTAAGCAACTTATATTGACCCGTATAGCTGTTATTATTTAGCCACGAGCCCCTCACCAAGACAAGCTTATACTACATGGATTCAAATATCGTATAAAAGGCCTAATATCCGTGGTATAAAAATATTTAATAAATTTAGACAAAATTAATCAAAGCGAACAAGTCGAAATAACATCAACACAATAAACTCGAACGCTGTTAATTGAAAACGACACAAACTATAGATCTGTTGTAACAACTCATTCAATATGCAAATCAAATCCAACCACAGACACAAAATTACTTTTTAGTCAAATTCCGCGCCGTTCGAAAGCAATTACAGTATTAAGTAAATTATAAAAGAGTTCCGTTCTAAAGGCAAACTTGATTAATTGATTCGTCGCGAACGATTTTCTACAACTGCTCGAACCCGACAATGGCGCTCGAATAAAAAGGGCAAAATCAATCGAAAACAAATTACTTACAGAACCGAATAAAATTGAGTCGTTAGTAACATTGTGTGTCGTGAAAAATAAACGAGAGGCAATCGAATCAACTTTGTAGAGGTGGGTAAATTAATGTCGGCCTGCACTGTCAGTGGTGTGGACTGCGCCACCAATATGTTTTATATTGCTTCTTTCTTTATGATCGTTAAAGGCAAATTAATTAATTGTTCGGTATGCGCGTTTATTGGACGCCAGTCAGTTTGTTTGCGTAGTTTCATTTTGTTGGTTCGCGCGTTTATTGTGTTTGTTTTGCTGTAGTTTGATTTGTTGCGAGTAAAATCCAGTTTGCGTGGGTAACGATTCGATATAGAAAGTTCATTTTAAAAGTTCATTTCAAAATTTGTAGCTTCTTCAATCGTTTTTTTTTTCATCTTCTCATTACGGACGCTTTTAACGTTCTGCATCGTTTTCACACGTTTAATGTCAAGATGAATGATATAACCAATATTTTGTAACCATATTATTTTGATTTAAAAGAGTTTCCGTGGAGTATCTTGCCCGTTCTTCTCCAAAGGAACCTACTACGCTTTGGAATACGAAAGTAACTTCATCTTTCTGACTGACCCCCACCCCTTGACAATTTAAAAGTAATTGGTTTATTTGAAATAGTTTTGAGTTGTTTGAATTAATATTCATTTTGGTTTTGCGCGTTCATTTTTAGAAGCAGCGTCTATTTGCTAACGCGTGGAGCGTTAGCAAATAGTAACTTCATTATGTTCTGTAACCTCCAGTTTAGAACCTCTAATAATTCCCATTTTGCGCTTCTAATATAATGATTGTGCCTCTTTTTGTGAACCTCAAATAATTCCTATTTTGGGATCTTAAAACTATTAGAGGGCCAAGTATCTGCGACCAACTTGGACGCGTCATTGGTCACAGTTCTAAATAAGAATGTCAATAAGTTTCTCAGAGGATCAGTTAAATGTTTCCCATTAAAATGTAATAAAAATCGCGAAACGTGACAACAACACGATTCCATTGACGCATTGCTTCCATTGTGTCAGTTTGTTCTCACCGCATTCACAACTAGCCATTAGTCCCTCGAACAAATACAATGGAGCACAAAGCCATGAATGGGGTTGCAATTACATGTCCCTAATTCGCTCATTTCACCCTTGAGATCCGCGGAATAGAGTGTAACAGTTTCTGATGGAGTTAATTATTTTTATATTAGCTTTATTTGTCCCTTATGTTTATTAAAACTGGATAAATTAAAATTATTTGATTTCACATAAAACGGTGCACGGATACAATTTGTCGTTTCCTGTGGAGAAGAGACGGCAAGAAACTACACGGTTACTCTTTTTAAAATAATTGACTTTTAAAATGTTTTAATTACACTGTTAATATACAACGTGTAACGTTAAATGCGCAAAACCTCAGACACCCAAACTGATTTTTAATTCAATTGACCTATTTCAGAGAGAAAATAAGTCATTAAAAAAATTGTACAGGTTTTATGAGCTGTTTTAGTTTTACTGGCCATTCTGATCGTTTCTTGCGTCTGCGACGACGCTTTATCGAGGGAGGAGTCGTCACCGGGCCGCTGCGCCGCGCTGACATTGGGTTGCTTGAACTATTAATAAATAGACACGCAACGTTTTTAATGAAGATTTTTTGAAAAATATGACGTATATTAAAAAGTGGTTCAATTAATTGTGCTCGTTATTCTGATCCAACTATTTTCAGGTTTTGCGCATTTAACGTTACACGTTGTATATGACATAGGGGAAAGTGTAGGCCTGTAAACAAGTACCAGACACTTAACGAAATACATAAATAAATAAAATAGATGCCATTAACGTAACATTGTAAATCTGATGAAACCGATTGATGAAATTGTTAGCTTTAGCGGAGCAGTGCAAGAGCAAAGCTGACGACAGTAAACATTCATTACAGTAAAGAGTTCAATTAAAAAAACTGATCTTCTGGAAAGGCGATAACGTATAATTCATACCGACGAGGCAAAAAAAAACTCATAAAATTGAAAACCAAAAGTCATTTATTCAAATTAGGCTGAGAATCAGCACTTTTTTAACATTAAAATTACATAAGACAGTCCCTCGCAACATCCGCCCTTCACCACTTCCTAGCTGGGAAGAAAAAATGGTGCAATGAACTCCCTAGCAGCACAGCTGTCTGTTCATTTAGAAGAAATTGATTCATAGAAAAGTTACAACAGATATCGAAACAACCAGCCCCTTGGAGAATATTACTTGCCTTTTGGCATATGCTTAAACTTCTTTACAAGTTGACATGAGTGACGTTAAATAATAGAGTATCTTTGTTGTCATTAGCGTGGCGGTGGCGGTCGCGTGACTGGTGCGTGGAGGTCGCGTGGCTGGCGCGTGGCCGCCCACCCCACGGCCAATCTGACGCAACACTGTTTACAAGCAACGGTGTAAGGTTACACGAGTGACTGTTTTCCCAGTAATATGGGAATTAATTTTTGGACTTTTGTGAAGCTCACTTATCGCCCGTAACTTTTGTCCCGGAGTACTAATATGACAAGGCATTTGCAATCTCTTATTGTATGAAACAGAACATTTTAAATATGTGTTGTATAGTGATCATACTGCAGTGCGCTACCAAAGTTAGCTGACATTGTTCCACTTCAGCTGTACAGACCTAATCCCACATTATGATTTAAAATTCTAGTTTCAAATGTTTGAACTGTAACATTTTTACTGACAAATTCAAGTACATAGAAAAATCAAGTAATGTCTTACCATTGGGGTACCTATGGTAGGAGATTACTTGATTTTTTTGTAACCTTGTTTCCGTTGTGGTATCCTAATGTGGCATTGCAGTTGAAGTTGAAAAATGTCAACTAACTTTTGGAGAGCACTGTACGAGTACATTAGATGAAGAAGAAAGCCAATATCTGCCATCTGAATCTTCTTCTTTTCGTTTCGATAGTCTATGTTGCATAAACTGTTAGAGCTCAGAAGGTGGTCACGTTTATTGCGACGTCAGAGGCGTTGATCAGATCCTCAATGGTGCAGCGGAACGGATATTTGGGGCACTCTAGCAGATGGCACATAGTCTATCCAGGAGCACCGCACACGCATTGGATGTTAAATGAACTCATCTGAATAAAGCGAAAGAACCAGAAACATCAAGCATCGATTAAATTTTTTAAGAGTTGAGTTCTTCGTCCAAAATAGCGCTGGGTTGACGATATAGTCAAAGTCGTGAGAAGCACCTGGATGAGACACGCACGAAACCGGGACGTATGGTAGAAGAAAGGGGAGACCCAGCCGTGGGTGGCTGATATGATGATGATGACGTAAGTTTTTTTTAGAAACTATTCCATCGAATCCTACTGCTACAAATAACACCACGTTCCTATATCTCTTGTAAAGACTCCTCCTGTAGAAGTATTTATAGGTTTATATAAGCGGTACATAATGGACAAATCGTTCGCGCCGCGGGGCCCGCGTTAATTAATTTATTGTGACGACCTCTACGTGGAGTGGAGACGGCTTTTGTTGCATTTGATTCACAAGGCGTTTTTTGGTTATAAGAGTACTACCTATATACCGCTACCTAACGCTTATTTTTACATGAATCACATTGTCATCTTGGCATCAAGAACTTAGTCATTTTTATTTTAGTTAGTTTATTCTGTCCCACTGCTGGGTAAATACCTCCCCAAGTCCTTCAAGGAACTTTCAGATTTCCCGCGCTGAAAGTGTCTGTAAATGGTTTAATTGAAATATGAAATGCTTTTAAGTTTAGGCTAGACCAAGAACCCAAAATTAAAAGCCCATTATTTTTATGTTATTTTTAAGATCATTTTTCAGTTCTGGACCACTCACAACACTGGATGAATGGCTAAATCGGATTTGATTTATCCACAGTAACTAAAGATGAATAACGTAAGCTGCAGTGGAAAATGTTGAAGACATGAGAAAACAAAGTACTTACATATCTACAAAACAAATACTCCGCAAGCAAATAATCAAGTAGGTTACCGAACTTTAGGTGAAGCAAAAAATCTATTAACATTAGCAACATAGAGAACTCAATAACTAGGTATTCGATGAATTGTGTCGAACCGTCGACGCCGTCGCTAAAAAAGCCAAAAGCTTTTATGAAAAATCCAAAGAAACATTTCAATTCGTCTAATATAACTTTTACACTTGAATCTCTAATTAAATTCCGCACTAACGCGAGCCTCCGCCATGCTTGTCTTGGCTAAAAGGTTAATTTAGTATTTGTCAGCTGCGGCCATTCGCACTAAACGTTATAACCACCGCACTTTTTGGTTGGCAAAAAACGACTTTATTGTTGTTGAATTAGGTTGATTTTTGCTTGTTGCGTGTTATATAAGCAACTTTTCAAATTGCGTTAAGCCCAGAGACGGCGGGCACGTTAAGTTTGCAGAATCCCTCGTTGACTTATTCTTATTAGGCTCCATTAATGGGCTCGCTTGAGTGGTGAATTGTAATTAATTCTCGAGCTTTGTCTTAATTGAAGTAATTATGTAATTAAGAGATGATTTGTGTTGTTCAGTCGGTGTGGAGGCGCAGGCGCGTTGTTGTTCAGCTTTGAGATGTTTTCTTAGGTGAGAATTTGTTATTAGCCACGCTTTATATTAAGGATAAAATAAAATTTAAGTAATTAATCGGATGAACTAACTAATGCTTTTATTTTGTCAAAATTAAAGGAGATAAAGATATGAGAAAATGTATGGACTTTGTGAATGATGATATGGTTAGAAAGGAAGCGACTAACGAGATGACGTTAGTCGTCAGAGGGTAGAGAAGTATGGAAGAAAAAGACATGTTGCACCGAGCCAAAATAAATTGGGACTAGAGCAAGAGAATGATGATGAAATACTCATATATGGGAAATTTACTTTGATCTCTCATATTGATGTGATAGCAATTCTGTAGGTACTACTGCAAAAAGTAGACCATCAAGAAGCGTAACAGGTAGAAAAAGCTCATGCTCATCCCGGGTAGCAATTTGAAACTCGTTTAGGCGATGTAAATGAAGTAACACCATTCATTATCAGTAAAGATTAAACTCTTAACGCCTACAACTTACAGATTCTCAGTAAAACAGGTCAAAAGCACCGTCTCAAGAACATCTTACACGAAATTAGCCAATGCTATAATCCCGATCCCTTACAAAGGTCCCGAGAACTTAATACATCTGAGTTTGAAAAGAAATCCCTAGTCTCAGTGACGGTCTCAAATATCACTTGAGCAATGCCAAATTATACAGAACTGCGATAAAAACTTTATAGCTGAAGGAATAGAGGCGATAATCGAAGTTTTTGAAGTTGATAAAACTGGCGGATGAATCTTTCAACAGCCCGCCACTCGAAGCCGAATTGTAAAGTTTTCAATTGAAATGAAAGTAGTATTTGTATTGAATTGTTTGGCAAATTGGACGGATAATCCGCTTGTGCGCTTGCGCAAGCCGCCATTGTTGTTGACAACAAAATGGCGTCGGCACGCTAATGGCGCGAAAATGAGACACTTGCATTGTTGCCGTCAACGCAGATGCACGCTTTGTTAGAGGCTAATTACGATGTTTGGCAATCTCTTGTGTTTTGTGTTAAATCATAATTAAGACCAAGAAGATGTTTGATGGGTATTCACAATCCATTATAATTCTACCAATTAAATGGTTCGAAGACATAAAATTTGATCTTTCAATATTTAGTCTTAAGGGCAAAAGAAACATGTACGAGTATGGATGCTCAATAAAGTATAATATTAATAGCTTTCTCTTATTCAACATTACGCCATTTTATTCAGTTATTCTTTTTAACAAGTGCGTTTAGTTAATGAATTTTCGGATTTTGATTTGAATAAAATCGAGTATTATTAGTATTACTTATTCAAGGGCAGACGGCAAATAAAAGCTTGCGAAGTGAACGGAAATATCAAGTTTGGAGTTCCGCCGGTCGTTCGCGTAATATACACCGACATGATACGTACGGAACCTACTATTACCCATTCAACGCATTATTCTTTCATATTTCTTCTTTGTACTCCCCAAATATAACCTGACCTAGCGATGTTAAATCATAAGTTCCTCTCAGAGCTCAAGGTGAAATGGCTGCTATAGTATATGCTGTAATTGAATTACCCTTACTTAGTTGTTTCCTGTTATAAAGGTTTTTTAAACAGGATGGAGCCGTCAAATATTAATCAAATTATTATCGAACAATAGTACAGACTTATGATTACCTTCGTCAACTATTGAACTGATTTCTCCTATTTTATTAGGGGCCCATAATACACGTCCAATATAACTTCACTAATAAGGTCTTTAGAAGTTTTTTCGTCTCGTCTGAGGCCAATCATTCATAACGGTAAGACCTGTCGGTATAATTACTTCACTTGGTAATTATAACCTGTCTATATGATTAACTGAACACTTTTGATTCAACACTTTGGCCAGCGTGATTGAACTTGTGTCTACATAAAAAAGATAGGTATTTTTTTTAACATATTTATCTAGCCAAACTGTGAAGGAAATAAAAAATATATATACTGTACTAGCTTCTGCCTGTGTGTCTTCATTCGCGTGAAGTTTCTAATTTTAACTTAAAACTTGAGTGTCAACTCAGCAACACTGTAGGTTCCCATTAACTAGTAAAAGAATTTTCGAAATCGAATCAGTAGTTCTGAAGATTACTCCCTACATACACACTCCCATAGTGACCTCTTTATAAAATTAGTATTCATGAAAACAGTGGTTTTTTAAAATTTTGATCTAGAAATATTTCTGAAAACTTCAATATGATTAACCTTCGATTCTCCTACAAATTTCCTATCGAAAGCTGAAATAACAATAGAGACAGAGAAACGGTACAAACGACGTTAAGGAATCAAGCGGGGCAGGGGGCAGGGCAAGGGATCAAATGAAAAGAAACGGGAGTAAGTGATGTGATCGCAATAAACACAATTTCCCGAGCTGCTGAACAAATTGCCGTCACGCCGCCGCTCCCACGCGACTTATGTGCTCCCTGTGCTCAGGAATCGTATTTAAACTCGCTTATGGAGTTAGGTAAGCGACCTGAGGAAAGCTTTTTTTAACCATCGACTTTCTTAATCTGTAAGGTGTTTTTATGTAATTTAAATTTTGTTAGTCCAGAACTTCTCCACTTCCACGGCATCGTCTGTGGCAGCGCAGAGCTCACTATAGTTGCATTTTTTGGAGCGTAGGGGACAGAATGGGAGGACATAGTTTGCACCACAGCTCCACATCTACAGCCTGCTGCCGTACCGTCAAGGTAGCCCCCCTTTTCCGAGGTTGTAGTTGTGACTTGGCGAGATATTGAAAAAGACGTGTCTGCTTTCAATTCTAGAATGGCCCTTAGATACGAATTATTTTTTCTTCCCACACAATAGCAGCTGCATGAGAAAATACACGAATAACAGAATCTTTTTGATGCAATTGAGTCCAACAGATTGATCAACATCAAGCTGATTAAAGAAAGCCTTCGATTAAAGACAACGAAAGTGGCCAACACGTAGGTAATAATAATAATAATATTCCACAACATTCACACAACGCCATCTAGTCCGTAACTAAGCAGAGCTTGTGCTATGAGTACTAGACAACTGATAAACATACATATATATTTCTAAATACATACATATTATAGATAAATTACACCCAGACAAAGAACAAATGATCGTGCTCATCACACAAACATTTGTCCTGGGTGGGAATCGAACCCACGACCTTGCGTATATTTACCTAGTAGTCAGGGCCACTGACCACTAGACCAACAGGCCTGCCAAATAGATTTAAATATGTATGTAGAATATCACTGAAAAACTATATGATGACGACTAATTGAGAAATATGGAAGAACAAGACATGTTGCGCCGAACAAAATAGTTTGGAAAAAGGGCAAGAAAATTATGCTGACAGTTAAATCTATAATTAGATACCTATTTCTAACAGTTCTTATAAACGTTCAGAATTAAGTTGAAATTGGCATGGCAACTCACAGATACGAGTACTATTGAGCTCATCCCAAATACATTTTGGACAATAATTCCGTTAAACGTATAGTCGGCAATGTATCGAGTGTTCGTCCATGTTGAGCTCAAGTTAAGCTAACACCGCGTCGACGCGATAACTGAATTACACAAGAGCACAGAGCACGGAACGACCACAAATAGATCCAAACGATCCTTGGATTTGAAAAAAGAATCTCGTAAAATGAAATTCTAAGATTTTTCCAGAATTTTGTTATATCTTCCAGAGAATATGTGGGCTGGGGATTGTGGCTGGCTAAATAATAACAGCTGCACAGGTCGATCAAAGGTTAAGCTACGCTTGCCGCGGTCAGTTCTTAGATGGGTGACCATCAATTATATAATACATCGACACTCCTCCGTGCGTCGGAAAGGATGTCCAGCCGTTGGTTCCGGCTAACATTTCTAAATCTTTGATCAGAAGGCTGGCCTATTTTTGGCCAAAGAATCAGCATTGCCATACAACGTGGCAATACTGCCAGCCTTTTGGGCACTTTTCCCACTGAGAACGATGCGGACGAATTTTTTGACGACACTTGATTCTTTACCCTTGTTTTGTGTTATATACATGTACATATTATTATTTAAAGTCTGTTAGCTTATATTATATACTAGCTGCGTCCCGCGGTTTTACCCACATAAGTCTCTATTCCGTAGGAATATCAGGATAAAAAGTATCCTATGTGTTAATCCTGGTTATAAACTATCTGTGTGCCAAATTTCATCAAAATCGCTTCAGCCCTTTGAGCGTGAAGAAGTAACAAACATACAAACACACACACTCACACACAGTAACGAACTTTCTCCTTTATAATATTAGTGTGATTATGTAAATATTATTTTGTTTAAAAATAAAGAACAAAAAATTCCCTGTTCGTTTTGTTCATTTGATTCTCGCCTTTTCTAGTCGCGTCTAAGCGCACAGCTTCACGTGTCTGGAACGTGTGGGATTAAGTTATAATAGTTATTAATTGCGCACTAACTCGATCGGCGACGGCGCTCCGTGCTAATCCAATACCAGTCTACACTGTTAACTCATTATTGTGGAGCTTATACGGACGTGTTTATTTAGCTTTTTGGGAGGAGACTAGTCATCAATTATTTTGCCCATAACATCACGCCTGAATTCCTTGAAGGGTTAGCCAGAGGTGTAGGTACCTAATTGTTCCCAACTCTTATTCATAATGCCTACGTCATCTGCCTAGCCTTTTCCCAACTATATTGGGGTCGGCTTCCAGTCTAACCAGATGCGGCTGAATACCAGTATTTTACATAGAGCGACTGCCTATCTGAACTCCACAACCCAGTTACTGTGTAACACGATTCCTATATACCTGAATACTTCTATGTAAATATAACAATATAGGCATGTATGTGCAGTCTCGCGACGCCACAGCTGCATACGTTTACACGAACCGTGTAGGGTAACCATAATCCCGCGTCTCGCGTTCTTTCCCGGGATCGGTCACGGGATTATCGCTACACGATTACGACCGTGTAAATTGCGTTTATTTAACAATCATTGGGGCTGTCTGAGCCCATTGGTGATGGTCATAAAATAATGGGTAATTGTTTTTTTGTGTTTAAATAAACTGCTTTTTTGTCTCTTTAATTGTTGCAACTTTAACAAATGTAGAACTTGTATATCAACCAAAATATTTGTAAATATGTGAGCACCATGTACAACTTACCTGTCATAGCTTTATTTTAAATTCCTTTTACCTATTGTGATATAGTAATTTGATTCTACGTGCATCGTTTTCACACATAATTATATAATTAATATATATTATATAAAATATTGTAAAACATTTTAAAAGAGTAACGGTGGAGTTTCTTGCCCCTTCTTCTCCATACGAAACTAGACTAGAATCAGTTCTATTTTTTGTAAATCTTGACGTTCAAAAGTGCCTATTTGAAACAAATTATTTGACTTTGACTTCGAACCAAAACTCATCTACCGAGACACTATAAAATTCAAATTTCAACTTACCGATTATTTGGGACTTGAAGTACTAGGACTTTTAATTAGCTGCAGTAAAATGACAGCTTATGTGTTGCCAATTTTTAACGAAATTCAAATAATGATGTGACAAAAGAATCGATTCATTCAATTAACATTTAATTCAAAATCGATCAATGTTCAATTGATTTTATAAAAGAAGATAGTATATTTTTGGTCAGGTAAGTAGTATTAAAAACTATTCCATATATGAATGAAACTACAACGTATATTTTTATCCGAACAAGACAAAGAATATTTGATTGTTTACCTACGGTTAAATCAAAATTGGTCAATTGCGTTCCAATCACGTCACTAGTAGAGATAGTGTGGCAACATAATTTAACAAAATGATAGTAAGAAGTGTCATTTTACTGCAGCTAATTTTATTAAAAGTCAGACTGTACTTCATAACGTGTAACTGAAGCACAAAGATACGGAAGGTAGGACGCCCTCAGGCTAGGTGGAGTGGCGATCTTCGCAAGGCTTCGGTAGCAGCTGGATGAGAGTTGCCGAAAATCGAGCTGAATGGCGTGCCATTGATTGATTTTATTTCTGTAAGTAGGTTTACACAAACACTTTTACACGTCAATCATATTTTAAAATCTAGATGAGGTCGTCATTTTCTATCTGCCTACTCTGAGAAGAGAGGCTGATACAATAGGTCAAAGTCTCTTTTAAAGTCCAGACATAATCTTGCTCAAGTCATGTGAAGACCATGTATCTGAAATGGTATTTTGAGGAAAGAATAACACATATTGAGTGGACCTTTCCAGAGGCTTATGGCCTGCAGTGCACTGCTAGAGGCTGATGAAGATGATAAAGCACAAGTCGGAGACCGTAATTAATGTAAGTGCCACGGCGATATCGCGTCCCGAATCACTTAGTGAACCAACAAAAGTATTACAGTTAGTGTCGGAAGCTAGACGCTAGACAGCGCTAACGACATGACGAAACAAAAACTACTAATGGCTATCCGCGAACCCTTTCTTCTGGTAAATGAAACGGTAATTATTGCTTCAGAGCTGGAAAATTACGGGTTTCCCTTACAGTTGGCCGCAATTAACAGCTCAATCTATTACCGTTTTAATTTTCTTTTAGTTAAAGGGATTTTTGTTATGGATAGGAGTGAATATCGTATTTTGTGGGTTTATCTTGATACGACATACATAAACTCACACCTTCTTCCTATGGGTGTAGGCTGAAACTACAGAACGCATATGGTACGATCCTTATGTACTCCTTTTGCTTCATTTACAATAGGAAGCAATACAATGTAATCAACTAATAAATTGTTGTAACAAACTGAAATTAAAAGAAAGGGGCCTCGCGTCAAACACCATAAAAATTCAAAGCTTAATGTAAGTAAGTGGAACTATTTTACATAAAAGACACTTACAAATTCGCACAAAACAATATTGCACACTAAACAAACATTTTAAAACTCATTTTCCAAGACCCTTTACACAAAAAAATCTGATTACCACTGAAAATAGCACTCTAAAACTTAAAATATAAAGTGTATACTCGTGTGGGTTGCTACACAAGGGGTATCACAACCGAGGCGTTTGGTACAAAAACGTTTATTAGCACATTTTGTCGTAAGCGGAGCGTGACGGCGATAAGTGACAAGCTGTTGAGATGTTTGGGGTGAGCACCTAATGACTTTACATTGGGAAATGCGCCGCGAAAACTGTCAAAAATTATGGGCACGAAATACCGATACAATAAACTGAAATTATGTATTACTTATTTCTATGGCACTTTTACAGCAATTTGCACATAATCGGAATTGCACGTGTAAGCGGGCACGGCCTTTATGCCTGGAGGACTGGAGGCTTTTATTTAGGTATAAAATTTTGTTTACGTTTTTATTTATGCTTACGTATAGTTTTCAATGTTTTTGTTGGTATATTTCGCATGTGCTAGGTGGGTTAATTACTTTGCGTACTATTGTACAGAATCAAGTTCTTCTAACTTAATAGTTGAGCTACTATAGAGTATGGCACCATTTCATCTTCTTTGATTGATTGATTTTTACACTTTCTGTCAAACGAAATAACAACGTATATCCTTTTCTTTTCTTCAAGGGTGTAGGTAGTAGGCACGAAATACGAAAGAAAATCTTCGTGAAATGATGGGCCAATTATATTTTCCTTAAACTCAAACTCAAAGAATTAATTTCAATCGAACCAATTACGGGCACTTTTGAATTGTCAAGGAGTCAGTCGGTCAGAAAGATGAAACTTGTGACCTATTTTGAAGCGCAGTAGGTTCCCATGGCACGAAATTTAAATAAATAAATTAACACACCAACCTTAGTCCACCAAATTGTAGTCACCCTACCGCGATCAACGCAGCGAATTCGATTACCATCGCTTTCTCATTGTTGTCTATTTGACGCTTAATGCACTCCTCTATTGTAACCCGTCCATTAACAAGAGAACCCCATTCTTAACCACTTCAACTGTAAGAGAGACCAGCGTATGTTTGGCAGAAACTCCGATAGGTCAATTGAAAACGGCCAGTAAAAACAGAACCCTTCATTCAAATTAGTTGTTCGTTTAAAGAGGTCTATATCAATTGGTGCGTGACAAAATAGAAGTGTTTATGTGTGACTGACTTTATAAAGCTTAGAATCAATTTGTATGGGAGATCTGATAAAATTATGATAAGGTCGCAATTGTTAAGAGTTACTTTAATAGGTTCTACACGTTTGGCAATGCGTGTGCTAGTAACATAACGGAAATTGTAAGGGTTGGATGGGCTCTATTGTGTTTGTTTAAATAATTATATGTTACCTCCAGTACTGACGTTGTTATGGATGGTTCACCTTTGAAGTTGTTTGCTGTTTGTGTAAGTGAGTTTTAAATGTTTGTAAACGCACCCACAATACAGGAGAAATTTCTAGTGTGGAGCAACGTTTAAAAAAAAAAGTATTAATGAACCTACAACATTCCCACTGTTCTAACCCATGACGTCAACTGGTGCAAAAAGAGAAAACAAGAATCTTTTAATAGTTCCTTCATCTACGTTTAGTATAAGATACAAATGCTTTAGTATATCTTTCCTAACACTGTAGAACACGGAAAGTTTGTCAAAACACAGTAATTACCGACGCGTCCTCCGTGACGTTTCAATTAGGAACCCTTTCGTTCAGACCATCCTACGGTGTTGGACGGTTGGGAATTAAATAGAAGGATTACTATTGTTGTACTGCTATTTGTTTGTTGGTGTATTTGGTAATAATTTTCTTGAGAAACTGTTGGTCAGTGCAATATCAATAATTGCTAAGATTTTGATAAAAAAATTGGAGTCGAAAATTAATTAAAAAAAAAAACATGAACTCGCGTAGTGTCCACAACCAGATATTTACGACGACGATGTTTTGTGATGTGATGATATTTATAGAAATGGGGTGACTCCGAAGATGCTACTAATAGACAAGTATGGAAGAAAAATACATGTTGCGCCAACGTCAAATAAATTGGGATAAAGATATGGGTAATTTACTTTGGTATCAGGTAGATATTGATGTGTAATCTAATACTGCTGAGAGTCGACTAACGATTGTTGGTTCGCTGCGCGCTTTGGTGTTTACTGTAATCGCGGCAAGCAACTGCTATAGAAATAAATAAATATATAAATAAATAACATAATTAAGTCATAAGAGGTAGAAAAAACTCATGATCATCCTAGGCAGAAGAATGATGAGTGTCCACAACCGACGAATTTCAAAATGATGACAAGGAAATCTTTATTATACAGTAGCAATCAATCAATCAACTCAGCCTATCGCAGTTCGCTGCTGGACATAGGCCTCTCCCAGACTGCGTCACAACACCCTGTCCTCCGCCTGCCGCATCCAGTCTACCCCAGCTACCTTCTTTAGGTCGTCCGTCCATCTAGCTGGGTTGCGTCCTACACTACGCTTGCCGATACGCGATTATACAGTATAGAAGACGATAATCGATAAACAGTACGACATGAATTAAGTACGAATGTACGAGGGGCGTTCAATGTATTCTCGGTATCACGGTGATTTACTAATGATGTGGGTAATTTGACTAAATTAATTAATTAATGACATTATCTAAGGGTATAAAGGTAAAATTTCATATAGTTTTGATCATTATTTTTCTAGTTATTCTTAATCAACGACAACTGGAATGGCTAACGTGACAATGTTGAAGAAAATCGAGCGCCGCGCTGTTATTAAATTGCTTACATACCAAACAAGGAAAAAGTCAAAAAACTATTCACAAAGAGATGCTGGCTGTTTACCAAGATTCTGCACCTTCGTTATCTATGGTTAAAAAGTGGTCAAGTGAATTTAAAAGGGGAAGAGAGAGCATTGAAAAATAAAAAAATATTTTAATTGAATTTACGTCTTTTTCATGCCTATACCGATAATACATTGAACGCCCCTCATATTTCAATTCTTAAACGAAAGGAAATCAAGATTTGATTCCTGGAACTCTGTCTAACTTAAAAGGAAATATGTATAATGAGGTTTTGTTCTTACTGCCATTTGCCATATGAACTCCATTTCTCTACGGGTAGGCTAAATTGATATTCTGAGTGGGGGGCAGAGGATGGGACAAGGCTGCCAATTATGACGATGATGATGAAGGGCTCGGAACGATCTCCAAGTACAAACCCCCATTATACAACGTGTAACGTTAAATGCGCAAAACCTGAAAATAGTTTGATCAGAATAACGAGCAGAATTAATTGAACCACTTTTTAATAAAGGTCACATTTTTCAAAAATTCTTCATTAAAAACGTTGCCGTGTCTGTTTATTAATAGGTCAAGCAACCCAATGTCAGCGCGGCGCAGCGGCCCGGTGACGACTCCTCCCTCGATAAAGCGTCGTCGCAGACGCAAGAAACGATCAGAATGGCCAGTAAAACTAAAACAGCACATAAAATCTTTATAATTTTTTTAATGGCTTATTTTCTCTCTGAGATAGGTCAATTGAATTAAAAATCAGTTGGGGTGTCTGAGGTTTTGCGCATTTAACGTTACACGTAGTATAGACATCCACGGACTGACTAAGCTAAACTTCGCCGTTCCTCAAAAATTCAAAATCAGAAGTCATTTATTCAAATTACCTATGCTAAGAATGAGCGCTTTTTGAACGTTGAAATTATATAAGACAGTCCGCCAAAACGCCCGCTCTTCACCAATTTCTAGCGCTTTAACTGGGAAGAAGTGGTGCAATAAACTCCTCAGCAATAGGTACAGCTGTCTGTTATGTTAGAAATATTTGATTCTATACAATAGTGTGCATTAGCCTGGCAAAAGCTGGGCTAAATAACGTTAGTAGAAGTGTATTAGCAAATCGGCGACATTTACTGAACTGTACAGGTATGTGAGTATATAAGAGTGTAGAACGTAGTGGGGTGTCGGTGTCTGGGCGCTAGTTTAAGCGAATTACCGGCCGCTTCCGTAGGAGACGTGCCCTACGCCTACGCGACTACGCGAATTTACTGAAACTAGCTAAAATTCGATTTTAGAATTTTGAAGTCACGTTTTACACTTCAGAAGAATGAATCTGCTACATTGAGGTCGTGGCACATTGTGTGCTACATTGTTGTGTACCAATGTGATTTTTTCGATTCATATGTGCAGACGCCAGCACATCAAGCTACTATAATCTGTCAAATTTCTTTAATAGATTTTCAACTTTATACCTAACACATAAGGTTCAAAGTTGATTTGGAAAATCTGACAGTTTCGGGTAGCTTGATGTGCTGTCGTCTGAACATACTTTTTGAGACACTACTGACACCAATGAAGGAAAACATCGTGAAGAAACCTGGACTTATCTATACTGTAGGGGTTAATCTTCGGAACTACAGCCGGTCGATTCTGTAAAAATCTCATCGTGAAATCATAAGTGAAGTGAGCACTTAATAGAGTTAATCCCTAGCAAATGACAGCTCACTCCACGCTCACTGCACCCAAGCTTTCACCGTGAGATGGTTACAGAATCGCACGGCAGTTCTGATTCCGTAAATTCTTTCACTGTTGGGAAACCACAGTATTGCCGAGAGGGTATGTTTTATGTTAAAACAATTTTCACACGGACGGAGTCAATGCTTGAGCCTTCTCTGTATAAAAAAGGTCCAAAGGGGCAAAGGTACTATGTATAACTGTTACATTAACAAATTGAACGCCGTGGTGGTCACCGGTGACCACCACTGACCACCACTGAACTTTCCATATGGGCTGACGCTGCTTCGCGATTTCGGCAAATTTTACACGTTAAATTTTATTGCCTCATACGGTTCAAAATACCTAGTCAAAAACCCCACTCTAAATAATTATTTCTATTCAAAGAATTAACTAACATAATTGCTGTCGCTCACCGGTGACCACCATGGCGTTCAATGTGTTAAAGAACAAAAAATTAGTATTTGTTCTAATCGCGATGAGTATCATCATCATCATCATTTCAGCCGAAAATTATCCCCTACTGGACATAGGCCTAGCACCCACCCAAACACCGCCACTTCGATCGGTTCTGTGCAAAAATCAAACGGATTCATACAGCCTTCACCAGGTCATTAGTCTTCCGGTACGCTGTCGCCACTCTAGAACCTTTCGTTCCCATCGGCCATCTGTTCTGCGAGCAAAGTGCCCTGCCTACTGCACTTAAGTTGAGAATCAGTAGGTCAAACGAGACATATTACTCTTAGGAATATCAAATATGATGTTACCATAATCCTAATTTACATGACATTTATCCTATTTTGACATTTATCCTTATTTGACATTTAATCACTTTGTAATATGATAATTTTAATTTAATATCAATTAATTTATTCCTTATCGATTTGACTTTTGACTATTTAATTTAATTTAATTAATTAATTAATGTTTATGAAGTAATTCTGACCATTTGGATTTGGCTAGCCGAGCAATAATTTATGTTTTGTATTTGTATTTTTATCTATTTTTGTTGTATATGGGTCACAGGCCATCTGCCCATACTTTTCCATTTTGTCACAGATGGTTGGCAGGTAGCCAGCTGAATGCAACAATGTTAGATTATGCAGTGATTGTGCTCAGGATTAAAAGTTGACACAACAATCTTGTCCACCTTAATGCAAAAACTACATAAACTTCCACAAATGAACATCATCTGCCTAGCCTTTTCCCATCTATGTTGGGGTCGGCTTCCAGTCTAACCGGATGCAGCTGAATACCGGTATTTTACATGGAGCGACTGCCTATCTGACCTCCACAACCCAGGTGCTGGGTAATACGATGCCTCTAGGTAAGACTGGTTGTCAGATTTTCGGGCTTCTGACTACCCGTAACAACTGTCAAAGATCTACGAATGACAGCCGGGACCAACGGCTTAACGTGCTTTCCGAGGCGCGGAGGGGTCTCGGTATGTAAAGATGGTCACCCATCCACAGACCAACCGCGGCAAGCGTAGCTTAACCTGATAGATCGACCTGTGCGGCTGTTATTATTTAGCCACTTCCACAAATGAACAAGCAGAAATTGTTGCAGTTAACAAAGGACATGTCATTTTTATTACACTATTAAAATCAGCTTATCCGATATTGAAAACCAAGTGTCAGATTAGTTCACAACCGCATTATTTGGCAAATAGCCGTTCAACAAACTTATTGGTGTGAATTCAGAGACTCTGTTCCAAGAGTATAAGGGCTACAATACCTTGAACATAAACGTTTTGCAGTGGCATAAGAAAGCAATTAAGAAACGACCAGTTTAATAAGATCTCGAAAATTCGGTAATGCATTAGTTTTTGTTCGTTTAGGAGGAGAAGGGAGGGTCTTGTTATTTGGTGGGGCATCAATACGGCTGACATATGTTCGGCCTGCAAAGCTAAAGGGGATTGAGTGGCATAAGCCCCTGGGGCTCATTATTGCCCTTTACCCTTCCCTTCGGGCCCTTCACTCGATGTTTGCAAAGTGTACTTATTTCACATAAGAGAACTTTTCATTTAGCTTGTTTTGGTGACCGTTTAAAAATCTCCTAAGATGTTTAACGAGTAATCAGGGATTTACACTAGGTCGATTTTCGCCCTACGGCTGGTCGCTTACCAAATCGCCTGACTAGCCGAATCGCCACCACATACACAGGTCGATAAAAATTGCATGTGACTATTTCATTTTGTATCAATATGTCGACCATCATTCGGCGCGCGATTGCCTCCGACTGAGCATTTTCACAGTCGATTTTAGTCACCCGCCGCAAGCGACTTGTCGCCGCTCGAGAAAAGTCGCAACCTACTCTACTTTGGAACTTGTGATTTTAGTCACCTGAGGCCTGGCCGAAGTGCCATTTAGACATTCGATTTTCGCCATGCGGGGAAAATCGTGCGGCTATAGTCACCTGTGTAGAACCCGCATTAGGAATCAGTCACATGACTGCCGTAATGACGCTATAATGAATGAATGACTGTTGTTCGAAGATATTGTCCAGGCTTTTTAAAAGCTTCCATTACTAACGAGTCTTACTTTATTCAGTTCTCAGAAAAACAAAATAATTTCAACAGAGGGACTTTTAAATGCTAAAGCAACGCCAGAAGTTGCAAATTAACGTGTTAATATTTGATTATTAAAGACAGGGATTGTGGAGGGTATTTGTAACAATCTAGGCAGCTAGGCTCCTTTAGAGAGTATTACTATTTTTTTAAACATTGTTTTATTCTGAAACGAATAAGGCTTTTATCATATTAATTTATAAGTATTAATGTATCAGTAAGTGTTTGTATTACTCAATCATGGAATAACGGTTGAAGGATTTAGATGATGCCATTAGACCTGGATTAAACTTAGGATACTTTTTATTCAGAACGTAGTTTATTTCTTTAAAGACACGACCATTGAAGTCATGAGAATGACGACCTTAACATAGACAAATGCTATAGTTTTTCGACTAACCTGCACCCTTACTTCAGGCAGGTTCACTTTCATCGCCAGCTCTTCCCTGGAGTACACGTCAGGATAGTGGCTCTTCTCGAAGGCCCTCTCTAGCTCATGCAGCTGGTAAGTGGTGAAGGTGGTTCTGTTCCGTCGATGCTTCTTCTTATTGTCTGCTGCGGAGCCTGGTCGTGCAGACTCGTCGTCACTGCCGGGAGGAGACTTGTCGTCCGTTGGCGTTCGCTGGCTGTACCCGTCATTGCTGTTGCAGGAGCCTTCGCCTGGAATGTTTGTGTGAGGGGTTAGTGAAGAGTAATTGTTAGACAACGTTAGGTTGTTAAATACTTTGTATCATTATGCTTTAGTATTGCGGCTATTATGATCTGAATCGTGGCATTTACGGAAGAGGTATTGTTCGGGTCTGTAAAGTGGCGCTTAAAAGGTACATTTGATACTCAAAATAGTAACATCCAATCAGCATTATCTGTTCTTACTGTACCTACGCTGCCCTCCCATATCTATTAACATTGTTTTGAAAACATTGTAAAGGCAAATTATTTTTAAAAGAGTAACCGTGGAATTTCTCCCGGATCTTCTCCAGAAGAAACGACCAATTGGAAGCGTGCACCTTCTGACTTCCATGTAGATTTTTGTGAAATAAAATATTTTAAGTTTGTGACTACCGAGATGACGAAACGGATTACGGAAGAAAAAGACATGTTCCGCGGACCCTAAATAAATTGGGATAAGGGCAGAAGAATGATCATGAACGATGATAATTTCCAAATTATAATATCACTAGCTGCGCCCCGCGGTTTCACCCGCATAAGTCTCGATCCCTTAAGAATATTGGGATGAAAAGTTTTATGTGTTAACTTTGATTATAAACTATCTCTCTGCCAAATTTCATCAAAATTGGTCCAGCTGTTTGAGCGTGAAGAAGTAATAAACATGCAGACACACACACACTCACAAACTTTCGCCTTTATAATATTAGGGTGATTTTCTTGGCCGTCAGTCACATAATGTTTTCTTGAGATCGATACATCTTAGGAATTTGAATTTTGGCATAATTTTATGTCTCAGTAACGTGCACATTGGCCGCGAGTCAAAAGCTAACATTTTTTTTTAGATTTATTTTAGCGGTCCACTTGGACACACACAACATTTGTGCCATATGCCATAGCGCATGGGTACACTACAAAATTCTCTTCCCACTATTAATAATAATTATTCCTTTACGTGTTATCTAAACAAACAGAGCTCTAGTTCATATCGCATACAGTCCTACGTACAGTCGGCACCGCAATTACGCAGCAAACCAACGGGGAAACAGCGCATAAATCAAACGAAACAATTTGAGCTTGCGTATGCTAATGTTGGGCCGTGTCTTGTCGATAAAGCAATTATATTCAAATATACCACCCACAGTGCGCAAACTAACTGGACAAATTTTTTAATTGTAGATTAAGTGAAAATTAAACGTTTTTACTATGCTTCAAGAAGGACTTTGAATTGAAGTGGCTGTTGAAGATTCCATGATTACATTTTTTATGATTTTTTATTCCATATTCTAAAAAGAAGAGCAGACACATTTGAAGAAAATATCGATTTATGTCATATGGTTGGAATTTGCATAGTTAAACACGTACCCCTTCATTCATAAACGTTGTTTAAAGTGAACTAGTGATTAGCGACTGTTTAACCGTACATTTTTGACGGTTAAACGTCACTTAACTTTAATCATCGTTTATAAATATACCCCTATGCGCAATGCGAATAAAATTTTTGCTGCCATAATTTAGTTTGTTAACAGTTTAAGTTATTTTTATTAACAGATTAGGTATTAGTTGTTATTTAGGTACATTCCATTTAAATTCCTAATAAATCAAAATAAAACAAATCAAATACTAAACAAACATTTAAAATGTAATCTCCAATTTTACCAACCGCCTGTAAGTGATACCATCGCACAGTGGGCTAAAAGCAATCCTCCCTCGACAGTAAATCTGAACGCAACTTGTATCATATATCATAGCGTATCGCCTGATCTGCAAACCAAGGCCTTCCTCATACAGTTACACGCCAATTATATCTGCCTTGGAAATCATGATCGTTTCATATTTTGATATTTGTAGCTATTTATTTTGGAACGAAGTTTCTTATTGCACGTTGTTTATACTCCTATATTACACACTTGGCAAATGAAAGCAAAACCGGTAAAAGTGTAATATGGTAAATATTGTCACGGCACTTGTGCTAAAGTACCGATGCCTTTTTTTTTTAATTTTTTTTTTTTCATTTAGTTACCTAGTCTCAATTGATGTTAATTTATTTAATTGTGTCTGATAATTCAATCAACAATCAATTCAGCATATCGCAGTACACTGCTGTTGCACTTTGTCAACAAATCCCAGTATATTGATTTATTTCATTGGTCTTCAAGCAAAAATATATGTTGACATTTTATGACGTGCAAGTGAATTTCACTCTTATGGTGATAAGTCAATTACGTCGACTATAAATAAATGCAGTTCCAACCGATCTATAATTATGTGGAAATATCTCTGTGAAAACTTAGGTGAAGTGAACTATTAATAGTGCCTAGCATCAAGTGGAATGACAGCTCACTTTAAGCTTACTTCAGCCAAGTTTTCACAGAGAGATTTACTCGTATATAGAATAGACGGCTAAATAAAAGCATGTCGATGTAGCACCACTTAAACCAAAGCAATTCCTTATCGCATTCGAAACTTGCTAAAATATTCATACAGCATATAAAGTGGTGAAAATCATGTTCCACCGAGGGAAACTCGAGGGGTAATTGTTTGCGGAAACTCTGCATTTATCACTACCATTATTTTGTCCACGGTGAGTGATTGAGTGGCCCACTGTGTGGGTATTTAATGCAAGCATTAAGTTTGATGTCAATGAAAATTTTGATTCTTTCACAATGTTTATGTAACTAGTGAGTAATGGTTTTTGAAGTGTATTTGTTCAACATAGACTACTGTATTTGAGAGGTTCGTGGCTAAATGATAACAGCCGCACGGGTCGATCGAAGGATTAAGCTCCGCTTGCCGCGGTCGTTCGTAGAAGGGTGACTATCCTTTACATACCAAGACCCCTCTGTGTCTCAAAAAGCACGTTAAGTCTTTGGTCCCGGCTGTCATTCGTAGATCTTTGACAGCTGTTACGGGTAGTCGGAAGCCTATTAAGTCTGACAGCATTTTATTACCCAGTAACTGGGTTCTGGAGGTTAGATAGGCAGTCACTCCATGTAAACTACAGCTGGGATCCGGTCACACTGGGAGCCGACCCCAACATAGTTGGGAAAAGGCTAGGCATATTGATTGGACTACTGTATTTCTTGGGCCCATTTTATAAAAAGGATAATGCCATAAATATTCGATACGTCATCTGTCAGTCCTATAAATGATTAAGAAATCAAGAGTGTACAAGACATACAAAACATCCCTGCACGTCGCTGTAGATTGAGCGATCAAAAGTCACAACATTCTGCTATCTCCCTCACTCGCACTGGCTTTGACGTCAGACAAAAGAGAGCGTTGTGTCACATTTAGATTACTGAAGCAGATTACAAGCGGCATACAAAACAAATAAAAATATTGTGGGCAACGCATTAAGACATTTTACACTTATCATGATACGATCTGGAACCGTATTTTTTTTCCTTTTTGTAATAATTATCGATAATCTGGCAACACTCGCGAGCATTATCGTCTATAATGGCTTGTCTCGTTGTTTTTTTATTAATATGGTAACCCTAATCATGTGTCAGATTTGCCGTGTTCGTATTTATATTAAAGCTCTTCGCGGCATTAATGATTTTTTCAAAATGGATTCATTATTGAATTATTTATGGAAGGCTAAAGGTTAGAAAATAAATAATTTTCAATCAGTTAATTCCATAATTGTTCGAATATGTCTCGTTTCTAAGAATATTGAACTATCGTATTAAAACACCTTGTCTTCTTCTTCTTCTTCCTGCTCTTGTCCCATTTTATTTGGGGTAGGCGCAAAACGTTTTCTTTTTCCATTCTTCCCTGTTAGAAGTCATGGCATCATTTACTCCTTTGTCTTTCATATCATTCCTCACACCGTCCATCCATCTTTTCTTTGGCCTTCCTCTCCCTCTCCATCCATCTACATTCATATTCATCACTCTTTTTTTAAATTTAAATTAATATTTTTAAAATTAAATCAACTTGTATATGCAGAAAATCATTTGTCAACAAACAGTGATTTGGTAAGTTATAGAACGTATTTCATCGCCAAAACTATCAATTCTACAAATAACTTCCTACATAGTATCAAAATTTTCTTTTATAAATTTGCAAGTAGGCGTGGACCTCTCTTTAACTATATAACATAGTCTATAGATCTAATGCGAATTGGAGTTACTTAAGTACTAGATCTATTCTGTATCTGTTGCAGTTTTTAAAAGAAGAATAAAAGAACACTATCTTTCCACTTCATCATATTTGTGTATTTATTATTTTGATTACGTGATATTTATTAACATCCTAGTGATATTTATTTTAGATGTATGTATGTATGCATGTATGTATATTCTCATAGTATTTGTTAATTTTTATTAAGTGAAGAATTGTTTACGATTTTATGTTTTTTTTTTCTCCTTTACTCTTTCACACGCTGTCTACATATCTTTATCTATTGTTCTATCGCAGGTATGCTGGAAGAGATCTTATGAAATAAGCATCACCTTTGTACCTATTTTTCTGTTCTGTTTTTTCTTGTCCGTTTATATACAACGTGTAACGTTAAATGCGCAAAACCTCAGACACCCCAACTGATTTTTAATTCAATTGACCTATTTCAGAGAGAAAATAAGTCATTAAAAAAAATTGAAAAGGTTTTATGTGCTGTTTTAGTTTTACTGGCCATTCTGATCGTTTCTTGCGTCTGCGACGACGCTTTACCGAGGGAGGAGTCGTTACCGGGCCGCTGCGCCGCGGTGACATTGACTTGCTTGACCTATTAATAAATAGACACGGCAACGTTTTTAATGAAGATTTTTTGAAAAATGTGACCTATATTAAGAAGTGGTTCAATTAATTCTGCTCGTTATTCTGATCAAACTATTTTCAGGTTTTGCGCATTTAACGTTACACGTTGTATGTGCGCATACAAATGGTAAAAAACATACATATATATATTTGTCATGAACCCTAGCATAATCAGCCACTAGGTAATGTTCCCACTTCTAGGACACAAGCCTCTCTGTGAAAGGGAGTGAGCTATAATCTACCAAGCGTGCTCTATGCGGTTTGGTGATAGATGTCATATGTCTTCGAATTTTTGGTTTTAAGACATGGGTTTCTTGACAACTCAATTAGGTATTTAAGTAACTTGCTCCGACATTTTCTCATCTCGTTCGTTAATTGATATTAATTCAGTTGATTTTGTTTTGCCTTCGCCTTCGTATCGGCTTGACAGACAACTTCTGATGATCTTTAGAGAAATGTTAATCATAATTTTGATTGTCTGCTCTTAATTGTTGCTTTTAAGTTTAATTGATGTACAAGTTTTCAGGGTATCGTTAATTATGATTGTAAGTATACGTTATGTGTTAGAAATCCACAAATTATGACACTCAATTAGATGACAATGCCAATAGTTATATCCACAAGCAAACTTTCAATGGTCGAAAGAACTTTGTCGCCTATTGTGAATGCTATTGTGATAATATGATATAAAAACAATCGTTTTATCTAAACAACAGACATGTTGAGGAAGTTAATACCTTATATATACTTATTACATTGAGAAAGTCTGAAAGTCTATGAAGTAGGCAAAAGGGCATCTGACAAAACCACTACCTACCTATATCCACAAGCAAGCTTACAATCAACAAAAGAACTTTGTCGGCCATGATGAATGCAATCATATAACAACAACAAACGTAAATTATTTAAAAAACGAACATATTGAGGATGCTACGATTTTAATTACAAATGTGTGTCCGAAAATTCCAAAAGCATACACAAAACAGATGAATACAATCCAATATATAAACTTACACAGACACAACGAAACGAGCTTAGTTACGGACCAATGAAAGCTTCATCACAACCGCTCGATTACGGGAACTCGATTGTGCGGCTCACAATCGATTTGCAATCGCTATTACGAGCCAATATTCGATTATGTCCCCCTGCGGTGCTGACCGCAACGCTAAACGATCATTCGATCACTATTAATGGCTCCTAGGCATCGCTCGCATTTGTTAATGTTTGGTATCGATGTGCATTCTATAATTAAGGTTGTGGTTTGAGAACCATCATTATTTTCTTCTGCTTGCTTGTTTTGGCAACTAAAATACAAGCTTTGAAATTATATAAACTGATCAATAGAATTACCATAAAAAATATTACCTATTAAAATCTCGATTATGATTGTAAATGTATGCTTGGTCAATCCGTAGTATCAGGTGGAATGACACTGACAGCTCACTCCACGCTCACTTCACCTAAGTTTTCACGGTGAGATGGTTACAAAATCGCACTGCTGATCGCTGAAAACAAACAACTCGTCATTTGTTGGTAGCTCTAAGTACTCGCTTCTTATTAATCGCCGGTACTGGGATTTTTATTCAACCATAAAATCAAGCGATTACCACAAAGTTTAAGGAGTCCCGCAAGGCAAGTTTTGAGCCCTCATAATTGTGCCGTAGTGCACGCGCACGCCACTGATCGTGCCGATAACGCACTAACTCGATTAGCTAATTAATAATTTCACACAAATTATAGTAGCCAAGTATTCGTGACCTCGTTAGCTTTTATTTCAAGCAACGGATTTTATTGGTATCAAAACATTTTTTCTATTGAATTTTTGTTTGACCTTACGGGCTGGTGCAAAGGCGTCGTTCGTTGGCAGCGACGCTAAAGTTTGTTGAATTATTGTGCGTGGGTTTTGGTAATGGCATTAACTAATTATTTTATGTCGTGAATTGATTTTTATCGTTATTTTTATAGTCATTTGCCAGATCATACAGACAAATCTGCACCATCAAATTCTTAATCTCTAGTCCTTTCTCTGAAAATCAGATGATCAATACTCGAAAAATGTATCCTAGCGCATGACATTTTAATATGTGCTTATCCTGTGTACGCGCTTATGTATTACTTGGATAGTCAACAAGTTTCTGTTACTATTTTCTATATCTTCTTAAGCAAACTGTGCAGAGCTTAAAACTTTTCAGAATTTCTAAACTCTAAAACACCTTTTGAAATGATTGCTCCTCTTGAATCAGTATATTTTATCGAAGATTGCGATCGTATTAAAGTTAAAGTTTTAAATTAGTATTTTCGGCTACAAAAGACTAATGCAAAGTTCACTTAAATAACCGGCTCAATAAAAGACCTTACGCATGACGTATTAAAACTCTCAATCATTCAAAATAACACTCGATCAATCAAGGAATTAAACATAATTTTTCGTTCAATTTAACATTTCTTTACACTTGTCTGAACAAGACGGCCTACAAACTTAGCCTGCAACGTAAAGACATTTTAATTTGTGTTGTATCCCAAGCGGAGCGTAAGGGTCGATTCATACTAGCGCAGAGACGAAGCACGGCGAAGCGTCAATCTAAATTAAAACATATCAAATACATCCTTATCTCTACAACGTAATACACAGATTTATAGAGAGATAAAGCACATACGCGGATTCGCGCGCATTCCTGCTTTACTTGCTCATTGATGCTTCGCTGTGCTTCGGCTCTGCGCTAGTATGAATCGACCCTAACACTTACAGTCGTGTAAAATAAAAGAAAACAGCATCGTTTAACAAAGTGTTTAATACGCAGATACGATCTTGTGCGTCACACTCACGTTACAAGGTGCATTAGTGAGCTGCTACCGACCGGCGTAGGCGCTGGGCGCTTGTATAGCGTGTTGTTATTCCGAACGGTTTTATATTGAGAGGAAATTTAATTATGGCAGATTTAGAATTTGAGATTATCTTTTAATTAACATAATAATATAACACCCGCTAGCCCGAAGGGTTAGGAAGAGGTGTATCTATCCTCTTCTTCTTAGCGCGTTAATGGCAAAAATTATTATAGTTATATAATAATTATCGTTTTTATGGTTCCGTAGTCAACAAGGAACCCTTATAGTTTCGCCATGTCCGTCTGTCCGTCTGTGTGTATTGTATTCAGTCAAGTATTTTCTAACTGAACAGACAGCTGTGCTGCTGGGGAGTTTGTTGCGCCACTTCTTCTTCCCAGCGAAAGCACTAGGAACTGGTGAAGGGCGGGCGTTTTGGGGGACTGTCTTTTGTAATTTTGACGTTCGAAAAGTGCTGATTCTCAGCCTAGTTTGAATAAATGACTTTTGATTTTGATTTTGATTTTGTCCATCCGTCCATATGTCCGTCCACAGCTTAGCTCAGAGGCTCTTAGTACTAGAAAGCTATAATTTGTCATGGATATACATAGGATAGGATATTAATCACGCCGACAATGTGGTAAAATAAAAAAAAATAAGGTACCTCCTTTACTCGTAAAGTGGGGATGTTTTTTCCTCGTTTACTCGATAGTACCTATAGAGTATCGTTGGACAGGTATTTTTCGATTCAGGGGTCTGTTTGTGAAATATTATTTTCACAAACTCGCAATACTATACATAATTACATTATATATAATTAAAGTGCAAATTTTTGTTAGAGTCAAGTGTGTGTGTGTCCCTTGCCAGCTAAAAATTCACGGTAGTAGGTACTACTCGTATATATGAGGAAGTTAAAAGTAAAACTATCACAGCTGATTTTCCAAGTTTAGAGAACATGATTTTCAACTACAATGTTAAGTTTGTTCTTGGGATAAATTCATTCCAACTCCGGAACTCTTCATTGTGCGTTGTCAGACACGCACTTGGCTGGTTTTCTTAATTTTGTTTAGCGAAAATTTCAGCAACGCACATTTCATCAGATGTGTTTAAATCCCATTAAACGGGCCTATTGGCATTAATCGCGCACAATTCCAGGCTCCGAGCTGCTATCGAGAAATTCCAGGTGGAAAAACCCCACACTTTTCCCGACAAGAATTGTCCCAGTGGTTCGGAACAAAGTATAAGAAACTTTCAAAAACAAGAAAACATCACGAAATTGAACATCCTTGCATGATGCACGCGGTCCATTAGGAGAGAAGCAAAGATCGGAGACCGATAACGTCTTACTCAGTCTTGGAACTAGTTTCACAGCTACAAATACAAACTCAGGCTAAGTTATATAACTTCATTATACGTAGTAGGTACTTGTTTATTGCACCTGCCTGTTCTGAAGGCACATGAACGAAACAATTATTACGTGTAATCAGAGCTAGAAAGTTTTCTCATTAATTAATAATAAGACCAGTCGTGCAATTTCAATGTCATGTCTATGGCATGAAGTCAACCTCTGTACATTTATGTGCTTGGAGTATTAAAAAATAAATTTTAAGAACAGTGGTAGCCCACTGGTAACGGCAGCGTCTTACGAGTTCTTGCGCCTGTCTGGGTTCGACACCCAGACAGGCGCTTTATTTTGAGTAAATTATTTCGTCACCCAGTGGTGAAGCTGGTGGTGGGTCACCGTTTTGAGAGCAGTCTCTCAAAACGGTGAAGGAAAACATCGCGAGGAAACCGGCATGTCCTAGAACCAATAATTCGAAGACATGTGACATCTACCAACCCGCACTGGGCCCGCGTGGTGGATTACGGCCCTCTCACTGAGAGGTGGCCTTTGTCCCAGCAGTGGGAACATTATAGGGTGATTAATTATTACTAATATTCGAAAATTGTTGAGCTATTAGAGAAGTAGAAGAATATATTTTCATCAAGACTAGCGGCGTCGGCTCGTTGAAGGGCAAATCGACGCTCGATAAGCCAAAATAACTCGTAACCCTAATTACATTAATGTTCTAATGAAACAATAATATTTCACTAATGCACCGGATACGGCATGTCAACGCTGAGCCACTCCGGTGATCATTGGGAGTTGAGACACGCGTGTTTGTACAAACTGGCGGTCAGCGTTCAGCGCATTAGGCGATCGATACGATAAGTTGCGCTCTTGCATCCGCTTGTGAAACTTGTGTTGCATTGAGAGCCGTTATTAATGTGATTGTAGCTGTTAGGTATCTACATTTTTTGTTCGCACCGTTACAGTTGATTGGCGTGTTCGGAGTTCTGTTTGTGGTATCGCGGAGGCAAAATCTTTGTTTTCTGCGTGTTTGGAATGTCATCGTAGGTACTTTCTGAATCTCTTCTCTACGTTAAAGGATCGATGGCCAGTGGCGCAGCCGAGTCCTGGAGACCACGTATCGGCAAGCGTGTGGGGCGTCTCCCAGCTAGATGAACCGACGACCTTAAAAAGGTGGCTGGGATAGACTGGATGTGGAAGCCGGAGGACAGAGTGTTATTTCGTAGCCTGGTAGAGGCTAATATGCAGCAGTGAATTGCGATCTTCCTTTTTTCGAGGAGTGTTTTTGCGTTAAAAATATTTTAAACTTACATGGCATTCTTTAGAAGATGTGCATAAGTATACTGTTGGTACTTCACAATGATGTACCTAACTAAACTTGAGAATACTGATCACTAGTCTGCTAACTTTTGAGATTAAAAGTATCGTGAAGTATACATAAACTACGTTGCGTTTCGCTAGAAAATGAGTAGCTATCAATCTGCAGAACCCAAATGTCTAAAACATTTAGCACCTTCTAAAAGTTAATCAGCAGCGAGAATCTCCACGTAGTCCATTAAATTATGTTTCAATCGTATGTTAAACAGTAGCCATTCGATTTATAATTAAAAGTCTGTTTATTTTGCAATAACTTACTTACTTGGCTATTAGGACATTTTCAAGATTTGATCTAGTCTAATTTGGCATGTAAGCATTTTATCGAAAATATAACACTGTACACTCTATTATGATTATATTATAATTACTGCGTCTCTTTTAGTGAAGCTCAAGTAATTCTTATCTCGGGGTCCTAAAATTACTAAATAACCAAGTAAATGCAACCAATATGGCGCGCGCGTTGTTGATCAGAGATGTTAGTTACTGCGAACGAATGTGAGAATACACCAGAAAGTTAGAAAGAGGCTCAATTACTAACAAAAAAGGTTTGTTACACCTTTTCTTTTTGTTTTCTACATCTACACTAATATTATAAAGAGGAAAGATTTGTATTTTTGTATGTATGTTTGTAACAAATAAACCCAAAAACTGCTGGACCAATTTCACCATTAGAATGCTACACTATTCTTGAGTAACATGGGCTATATTTATTAATAGAAAAAATAAAATTGTGTTTCCTATTAAAACTTCAATGATGTAACCCAAGGTGTAAAAAAATTAGCCATAAAATGTCTTTCATAGCATGCGCTGCGGAAATTATTGTTGATAGAACAGAAAAATGTTCAACAAATTAAAGAACATCAATATCTACAAAAAACTTCGCAATACCAAGTCCAGCTATTGTAGTTATGTCACTATAACTACTTTTTTACATTTTAAAAGTTGATAGAAATGCCGACCAAAATCAGACCATGTTATCCATACCTTTGCATAAATCCTTATCCAAATAAATCATTTCGTATTCAAGACTATTTCAATACATGTAGATTACCTGTTGAATTAATCACATCAGTGTGGCCCCACGCAGCGCAGCGGGTAATACATAATATGTTTGTTACTTCTTCACGCAAAAACTAATGAACCGATTGCGATGAAACTTGATAGGTACATAGCTGTTACTTAAAGCTCTTACTTTTTATCCCGATATTCTAACGGAATCCAAACTTACGCGGGTGAAACCGCGAGGTGCAGGCGTGCAGCTAGTATTTACACTGTCTCATTGATGGGCAAAGGCCTTCCCCAATTCCTTTCAGGAACTCTTTTCCCGCGCCACCTCGAACCAACCAACTTTTTAAAGGATTAGGTATTTATTTAAAGAAGTTGTCATCATTAGAAGATCAATAAGTTTTTAGAGGTTCAAATAAATATTTCCCGTTTAGTTTAAATCTGGTTTTAGAATGCGTACACGCTTATTAATAACTGTAAGTAGTTATGTACACGTATCCGTACTTCTGGATAGACAAACCGTGTGCATGCAACTAACTTTCACTAAGTAAGGCCGGCCATACACGGATACCTTGAAGCCGCCAGTATCGATTGCAATTTAAAAATAATAGTTGAACCTATTTTTTAATATCTGGCGTTTACTCACTGTTCCCTAGTTGGTCGCAGTATTTAAGCTAGGTAAGGTACCTCGAGCACTAGACAGCCACGACCACGACCAGTGGTTGCAACGACCAGATTAACTAAAGAAACCATATGAACGTCGCGCACTTGGCCGCAACGGCCGACTGGCCGCACACCGGGCCGGCACGACCGTCTAGTGCGCGAGGTGCCTTACCCCGACCAACCGGTGCCGCAACAGCAGTGCCGGGGAGTCCTACATCGCAAGACGGTAGCAACTACTTGGCGATTTAGTATTTTTTAAGTCCCTAAAATGGAAATTATTTGAGGTTCACAGAAAGAGGCGCAATCATTAATTATATTAGTGTTCAGTAATATTTTTACGAGCGCAAAACGAAAATTGTATGAGGTTCACAAAAAGAGGCGCAATCATTACAATGAAGTATTCAATAATATTTTTAGTAGCGCAAAATAGGAATTATTCCAGGATAATTGAACCCACTGCCTACTTAGATAACCAGTCACAACTTCCATAAAATGATACAAACACACTACATACTAACATAGGTAAGTATCTAAAATGTTGTAATTAAAGTTTTAAAAGTACACGAGGCTAGGCACGGTATTTACTTGTGTCGTGTTCCGAGTGTAGGCTGTTGGGTGTATTTACCGTGACATGTGTGGCCGGGCATACAATATGTATTGTACTGGTAACACCGGCTGTGGTCAGCCACTCTGCCCATAGACTAACCCGTCGTATAAAAAATGTTACGCTCTGGAATCTTCGACAGAAAAAAAACATAGGTACACTGTCAAAACTTAAAACTATGAATTTAACAGCGGTTTTCTGAATTTTCAAATTAATTGTAGTGTCGAAAATTATTTTATAATTTGAACATTTAAATTACTTATTAACTTTAGTATGGTTTTCATTATGAAGATACCTAAGCTAAACAGTATTAAAGGCTCCTACAGACAGGTACGACGCGACGGTGTGACGCGATTCTGGTAGAACAATTTTCATGAAGAAATTGTTCTACAAGAGTCGCGTCGCGCTGCCGCGTTTCATCTGTCTTCAGGAGCCTTAAAGTTGCACAACTCGTCATTCTCATAGCTACAGATATGCTACTATTACAGCTTGTCGGTGACAAGAACTCATAAGATGTTCCCCTAAGTACCAAAAATCGCTCAACGCACCTTAAGAAGTTTTCACTTCAAAAATGTAGACCTACATTTTTGAAGTGAAAACTTCGTAAGGTACAGACCTGTCTGTACGCGACCAGTTGAGAACCTCCTCTTTTTTTGTCAACTTAAAATAAGCCTCAATGACTCTGGTTTTCTCAATGAGTTGACTTTGTCAAAGATGGTCAGTCAGTATCTTGCGGGCTCTTCTCCATCAGAAACGACCATTTGGAACCGTGCACCTAGCTTCTGACGATTCATAAGTGCCCATGTAGTTTTATGTGAAATAAAATATTTTGAATTTGATTTGGAATACATTTTTCAATATGTGTTTCGACTATTATTATTTACCTTATTAATGTTCAGAAATTGTTGAGGCTGTGTAGAGTTATAGAATTCCTAAATTAATCATGGATACTTTATACAACGTGTAACGTTAAATCCGCAAAACCTCAGACACCGCAACTGATTTTTAAATCAATTGACTTATTTCAGAGAGAAAATAAGTTATGAAAAAAAAAATGTAAAGCTTTTATGTGCTGTTTTAGTTTTACTGGCCATTCTGATCGTTTCTTGCGTCTGCGACGACGCTTTACCGACGGAGGAGTCGTCACCGGGCCGCTGCGCCGCGCTCACATTGGCTTGCTTGACCTATTAATAAATAGACACGGCAACGTTTTTAATGAAGATTTTTTGAAAAATGTGACATATATTAAAAAGTAGTTCAATTAATTGAACCACTGCTCGTTATTCCGATCAAACTATTTTCAGGTTTTGCGCATTCAACGTTACACGTTGTATACTGCGTAGAGCTCCTTTAAGATATGTTGCACAAGCATAATAAGCCTATAATGTTCCCTGGGACACAGGTCTCCTCTCTGTGAGAGGGAGTGGGCTATAATCCACCACGCGGGCCCAGTGCGACTTGATAGATGTCACATGTCTCTGAATATTTGGTTCTAGGACATGCCGAGTTCCTTCCGATCTTTTCCTTCACCGTTTTGAGAGCAATTGTGGTGCAATAATTTACACAAAGTGAAGCGCCTGTCTGGGTTCGAACCTACGACCTACAACTCGTAAGTAGCGGACGTTACCACTTGTCCACCACTGCTCCTCTGGCCACCACTGCTCCTCATGTTGCGCCGACCCCAAATAGATTGGGGTTATGGCAGGAGAATGAAGATGACTGATGTAAATTAGAACCATTAGAAATATCACTTTTAACGACGTATACAATTTAGCGTTCAGTTCCAATTGAAACTTTACCTAAATTATTATTCTTCCGTCAATAGAATCAAAAGTTAGGAATATCATTTTTTGTTGTGTTTACAAAATACCTATGCTTCTAAACTATTCAACTAATTTTGTGTTTACAAAAATTTATAAAAAAATATTTTAAAAAACTTTTATCTATCTAACTAGCCTGTATTCTCCCACTGGGCAAAGGTATCCACACAATTCTGTCTTTTATTTACTATCCAAAAAAAAAATTTTTTAATAATATTATGTAAACTCATAACACCTTGTATCAAAAACAAAGTAAAAAAAAAACTTTTTTCTGGGCAAAGTGAAGACAAATCTTAACCCGTCGGCGGCGCGCGGTCGGCGGGCGGGATATTTTCGCGCGGGCGGCGCTTATAATGCAACGCCTATTCTCAATGGGCAATGCATTGTACGTACAAATACATAATGCGGTTTTGTTGTATGTTGCGTTGAATATTTGCCCAATATTTTGCTATGAATATTTAAATTATTTATTTATTTTTAATCCGTTTATAAATAGGCAGATTTTGTGCTTATCTTGCAATTCATAAGGAAAGTCACTTCAGAAGAAGATAATAAAATGGAATACACTTTATTATATTCCTACACCATATAATAATTATTATTCTGTCATTCGTGGATCTTTGACAGTCGTTACGAGTAGTCGGAAGCCCGAAAGTGACGACCAGTCTTACCAAGGGTTATCATATTACCCAGTAACTGGGCTGTGGAGGTCAGATAGTCAGTCGCTCCATGTAAAGTACTGGTATTTGGTTGCATCTGATTAGACTGGAAGCTGACTCCAACATAGTTGGGAAAAGGCTAGGCAGATGATGATGTAATCATTCTTCTTGGTGTCAATAAGTTGGTATCTACACATAGTTCGTTAACACACCCTATAACACGCTTTCTTGATTTTTCTTAACTGCTAATATCAATTTGATAATTGCTTACGGTTGAATGAATAACATCGCGTTCGTCAACAACTAAACAAAGAGCTTTGAAATTGTATATATAAAAAAAGTCCACTTACCAGCGCTTTCCACGGCTCCTGGCGACACCGGCACAGTCTCACACTCCCTCTCCTCTCTTCTTTGCTCAAACTCACTCTGCACTCTAGTAACTTGCCTCTGGCCATTCAGTCCTAATATAGCGTCTATCGTATGCCTCGGGCCTGGGTTAACACCCGTGGGCACTTGTGTTAAGCCTAACCTAGATTTCACCGCATCAAAACTCTGGTTCAGATGCATTTGTTGCGCGTGAAAAAACATTCCCATTCTGTTAAGTGTCTCTAAGTTCTGTTGGTGTTGGGACAGTGATATGGATTGATCCGTCACGTTTATTGAAGAATTGGAATTCGGACTGCTCATTTGTGAGCGCGGGCTGTTCGTGTCGGAGCGGTCCGGCGTCTGGTTGCCGTAGTATCGGTCGTCGGGCGCGTCCATCTCGCAGCGATACGCGTACGTCACTGGCGCTCCGAAACTACTACTAGCGTCGGCGGGGAAGAAAGAGGCGGGGCCTATTGGAAGGGGGGCGAGCGAAATTGCCCATTGAAAGTGCGAAATTTGGGGTCGCGAAGTGATTTTGTTTGGTAAGAAGCAAGAAACGGCGTATTAGCATTTTCCCCTCGGAGTTTCTTTGAACGGTATTGAGAGTTGGTGATGGTTGAATAGTTTTTTTTTCTGTTTGATTGGGTCGATTGTGCTAGGTGTTAGAGTGTTGCCGGGAGTTTGTTAGCGATTTCTTTGAGGGTTCTCGACGCGCTCGTGGGTAGTTACCCGCTTGTTGCTTCTTTGCGTGTTTTTGAAGAAGTTATAAGTTGATGAGATTCATTTAAAATTTATAGAATTTTTGCTATTTCAAATGATAACTGTGAAGTTGGATTTACTTTTTAAAAATCTCCTTGCTGGTACACGCATAAATATTCAATTATGCATGATCAGAGTTCATCTTAAAACACAACTTTCATCAATCAAATTTAGCTAAACTTTACTACTTAACGTTCACGTTTTTGCATACATTACCCGCGATCAAACAAAGCAGCAAAAAACTAAGCGCACGGTTTAGTAGTGAGTCCAAACTTCCAATTACGCAAATGCTAATGAACTCAATTCTAATTAATCACACTAATCAATACGGGGCCAATCAGACGCTACCTGTCTCAGCGGAGTGCGGGGCGAGGGAGCGAGAGCACCGCCGGACATCTGCCTGTTAACACACAAATTTAACCAAATCGGTTAACCCGTAACCAAACAATAACAGCTTTTCCAACTGACCAGAGCAATGAATGCAATGAGACTTATAAGCTTAAGCTTGCTCAGGAAACACAACCTTATCTATAAGGCGTTTAGACTGAAAATAAATTGCGCATATTTGGCACATGAGCCGTTAAAGCACCAGCGCGGGAACCGTCAATATAATTTTGTCTTCTTCACACTTACAAAGATCTCACTCGCTCTCATCTCAGGTGTAGCAACGGTTGTTAGGGGGCGGGGCGCGCGGTGACGTCACACGTCGATCGACCAATCGTGTGTTGGATTTTGTTTTTTTCTTGGCGCGTCTTGTATTGTCGATGCGTTTCTTTTGTCCGGCGTGTTCAGTGATTGTTCGTGGGCGGCAGTTACAGGGTTAACTTTAGGAATAACAAGCTACCGGCTTTCTGATAGAGATAAATCCATTATGTCTTTATTTTGATAAAAACTTCGTCATTATTTTTAGTTTATATGTTTAATGCGCTCGTTTGTTAATGTAGTGGGTACACATTTGAAAGTTTTATTTTAATTTAGGAACCGTTATTTAAAATATATAGGTAGGTGTAAATTGGTTTTTACTAAAAAGAACGAGTAAATAGTACTTTAAATTATTCTTTTACCTAAGTAAGTATATAAAAAATTACTGTAAATTGTATTTCTGATAACTTCTAAAGACCACAAATACGATATCTATCAAGATATCCAATTATACCTGTTTGCAGACATTTAATTTGTTTTTCATGTATACAACGTGTAACGGAAAGGGGGTATCAACCCTGAAGGAGGTGAATGTGCTCATGAAACTCAACAACTTTCCCCAAAGAACATAGGTCGAAATATGAAAAAAAAATTTGGCCCTCCCATAGTAAATCAATCAGCTGGTAGTCAGTTTTGTAAGGGAGGGCCATTTTTTTTTTTGTGTTGAAACAATTATTTAAAGAAATAAATATCATTTATGAGAACAAATTCTTTTAACAGAAACCGGTTTGTCATTTAGAATCAAAGAAATCTTTTTCTAACGTAACCGTGCATGTTGCCTACACTACGCCAATACATTATACTGATTGGAGCTGAATATTTAACGCGCTCACAATTAGTACGAACTCTTCACTTGATTGAATGCACGCTACTGCATATATTGAATGACTTTTAATTGCACCTTCCGTGTTTTTACGGTTTAAAAGCATTCATAATGTTGTCACACTGCAACTGACCATTATGTCGTAGACTTTCAATTTTTATGCGGGCAATATTGCCTAATGGATTGGCCTAATCAAGTTCCCGGTATCAATCAATTTGTTTAATGATTTGATTTTGATCTTGATTGAAATTATATTGCCGTGCAAAATACCCATGAGCAGTTGCATGTTACCTGTATCATCATCTGCCTAGCCTTTTCCCAACTATGTTGGGGTCGGCTTCCAGTCTAACCGGATGCAGCTGAACACCGGTATTTTATATGGAGCGACTGCCTATCTGACCTCCATAACCCAGTTACTGGGTGATACGATACCCCTAGGTAAGACTGGTTATCAGAATTCTGTCTGTCTGTTCTGTCTGGTTCTGTCATCTCACGAAATTGAGACTATTTGACAGCTCACTTCAAGCTTACCTACTTCACTAAAGTCTTCACGGTGAGATTTTTACTGAATATTTCAACAGTTTTCACGTTTTTGATGGATGCAAATAGAGCAAGATCGGTGTTTGTTAGACGAAAATCGACTCAAATACAGATATCTATGCATCGCAAGTTCAAACACAGAGAAAACGACGTTGATCGCCCAGACAAGGACAAGACAGTTAGTCACGGTCTATCAAACACAATCGATTCGGCAAGTCTTTGCAAAAATGGCGAAAATCTGTCTTCAATTTAGGTAGGTACCATGTTTTTTCTAGACAATTGAGGACTTGACTTTTTATTGATCGTAGGTACCTACAGTCAGTAACAAAAATCGAATAATACTATTCTACTTTGACTTTGCTATCATCTGAAATCTATTTAACACAAAATTATTCGACACATTGTATTTCAGCCGTGCGATTCTGTAACCATCTCACCGTGAAAGCTTTTGTGAAGTGAGCGTGGAGTGAGCTGTCATTCGCTAGGGATTAAGACTATTAAGTGCTCACTTCACTTCTGATTTCACGGTGAGATTTTTACAGAATCGACCTGTTGCTCTCGTTTTCGTCTAGTGATCGCAAGTGCTGCTGCTGGCCATGAGTTCCTGGGTTCGACTACTGCGTCGGGCAAAGTGGTTTTTTTTTATTTAGGAATTTCTCAGTGTAGCACCCCAGAGTCTGCATTTATGCCCTGTTGATGGCTATGTGCTCGCCCCCTATTACACGGGACATAAACATAAATGTGACAGGGTACCTACTCCTCTGCCATACCTACCCGAAGCGGAATACTTACAGATGTGAAGTCATGTTATGTTGTATTTCAGCATTTCATATAAGAGCAAAGATAATTTTATTTGAATTTGACTTCTGCCGGTTGATTCTGTAAAAAATCTCACCGTGAAATCATAAGTGAAGTGAGCACTTAATAGTATTAATCCCTAGCGAATGACAGCTCACTCCACGCTCACTTCACCCAAGCTTTCACGGTGAGATGGTTACAGAATTGCACGGCAGTTCTGATTTTATATAATGTAATTAATGATTAGCTCAATTATTAACATTTTAAAACTGCACTCCAATTGTGTAACATACTATTACTCTCAATTTGAATCATTTTGAAGCATATTGCTAATCCATTGCTCCATATGTTCGAAAAATGTATCTGCTCAGCAACGTAAATAACGCAATGAATGTTGTTGAAATGTCAAAATGAAACCCATTGCTTCTGATAGTGTGTTACACAATTACCCTGCTGAATTGCTAATCAAATTTTGTTTGTTGTCCGTACTCCTAGTAGAGAAGTACGTATGAGTGGATCCTGTAACCCATCCTGTTGAAACAATATACTTAGTAAATAAAATTCTTAAATACATTCAGTCACTGATAGACAACGCACTACCAAAACCGCTACCGAGGGCTAGAAGCATGCAATTTTGCATGTGAGTTCCTTGTACCGGCTAAATTTTTTACCGTCTGGACAAAAACAGGGTACAAAAGGTGAACAGAGTGGAAGCCTCTGGCACAAAAATCTCTTTTTTATTTTTTTCATAACCTTAAATATTAAAATAACCTGTCAATAAATACTAGCAGGAACTTAGTATAAGTAAACTGTCCACAATAAAAAATAAAATAAAAAACAAATAAATCGACAATGAATATAAAAATTCAACTTTTAGCCTAGGATTTTTGAAAATTCGTCCTTTAAAAGGGATAAATAGGGGATGACATTTTGTATGGAAGTTTGTCATTTCTGCTTATAGTAAATCCCATCACATGGCTTATAATTTAATAAGCCGTTTTAACTACTTTTTTTTAACATCCCAAAAAAAAAATCTCCTGGTAAGACTGGTTGTCAGACTTTTGGGCTTCTGACGACCTGTAACGACTGTCAAACCTCCACGAATGACAGCCGGGACCGAAACCTAGCCTAATTATAACCTAGAAAAGAAAGTTTCTATGCGATCCAAAAAGCAATTAAAACTCTCCGAGGTGAGGTAACAGACATGAAATTACTCACTCAAAGCTCAATAACGAGTCTAAATATAATAACGATCGCTAATGCTGGATTGATGCTTAAATTAAGCGAGTTTGTGCTGGAGATTGATTGGGAAAAGTGTGGAATGGGGGGCGAGAGGGGGCGAAAGGGGGTAAGGGTCCGGGATACGTTAATCTATTACGACCATATAACAGTTTGTTGACAGTGATGGGTTATGCCGATGTGAGTAATTGGATAATAGGGTTAGGGGAGGTACTTGCGACTTTTAATTTAAGTTTCAACGTAGGTGATTTTCAGTTTGATTTCAGAAGAGATAACGCCTCGTCGGTCTAAGTTCGCAAGAGGTACTGCTGAGTAAGAGGTCCTGGGTTCGATTCCCGTGTCGGGAAAAATGTTATTGGATTTTCCGTTGGAGAATTCTCAGTGACAACCCGATGTCTGAATTTGTGCCCAGTTGATGGCAATAAACTGGGCCCCCTTTTACGTGCAACTTGAACATAACTGGTGAAATGTTGGTGTACAGACGCCAGCACATCAAGCTACCCGAAACTGTACAATTTAACCCAATCAACTTTGAACGTTAAGCTTTAGAAATAAAGTTGAAAATCTATTAAAGAAATTTGACAGATTGTAGTAGCTTGATGTGCTGGCGTCTGTACCTACTATAATAGGTCATATTTGCCTAACCCTTCGAGGCGTGATGTTATGTTACTACGAGTATCAGCAAAAATATTTGTTTTTCTTTTAGTATGTGGGAGGCTGTGTTATTGAAGCAACTGTTCTCAAGCGATTACCTTTAATTACTGACTAAATAGTACAAGTATGTTATATATTAATAGAAGACACTTCACGTATATGGATAGGGTTACATTATACAAATCAAGTCAAATGTCATTTATTCAAACTAGGCTGAGAATCAGCTCTTTTCGAACGTCAAAATTACAAAAGACAGTCCCCCAAAACGCCCGCCCTTCACCACTTCCTAGTGCTTTCGCTGGGAAGAAGAAGTGGCGCAACAAACTCCCCAGCAGCACAGTCTGTTCAGTTAGAAAATACTTGACTGAATACAATACAAGGTATGCAAAGTAATTAACATTACAAGACACAGAACACTAAATTAAATTATTTGCTATATATCAGCTAGCCACGCCAATATACCAACAAATACAAGAAAAAGTATACCTACGTACTCAAGCTTAAAAAAAAAATAATATATCAAAATTAAACATGTAAACAAAAACTTACTTTCTAAATATAAGCCTCTAGATAAAAATTGCGTGACCGCTTACATATTTATGCAATGTTGGGTTCTGTTTACATAGCTGTCACTTGCACTCACAAATGATAAACTAGGACCATCGAAGTAAATTAAATAAACAAGTTATTACTAATGACAACAATAAAACCATGCAGCCATGGTTAGTACTTACTACACCTCAAGTCGTTCATCGTATTTCTTCGCATGTTTATCGATATTGGAGCACCCCTACGCCACCTGCCTGCTGACAGCGACCTGTGTAATTGTTGAATGAGCCAGCATTAAAGCGCCAATTAACCAACATTGATTGGTTTTGAACTCCCCCCTCCTTCCACCCTCCGCACCCCCCTGTGCCCGCGCTGCGGTCTCTGATGATTCTGGATTAAAGGGCTAGTGTGGATGTGGAGGGGCATTCCACCATATTTAAAGTAGATATTATGCCTAACATTATATTATTAGAATTAATCTGAGGAGTATGTTGCGCCCCTCCACGATCACTTCACCTAAGTTTTCACGGTGAGATGGTTAGAGAATCGCACTGCTGACGTCACAAAGCGTTACGTTATCTACTAGCTGATTCTAATATAATTTAACTAAAACAATACAACTGGAAGGGTCGCACAGACCGGTAACCCAATTGCGTTACACACTTTCTTCCACAATCCGACGGATTTTGAAGGAAATTCTTACTCCATTGCTTCATATGTTTGAAAAAATGCGTCTGTTCGACAAAACAAATAACGCAATGAACGTTGTGGACTTGTCAAAATGAAAGCCATTGTTACAGTTAGTGTATTACGCAATTACTCCACAGATTACTAAAAGTTATAACGAGAAACGGTACGCGATCCTTCCTGAAATATCGGCAGCAAAATATAAATCGAAAGCTTACCAATTTGAATCAATCAAAAATTTAAATTGTATAAAACAACAATCCCACAAGCTGCCAGTGTCCAGTAGCCGGGAGTGTCCACTGTCCGGCAGAGGGACACAGCCACAGAGGTACCCTTGAGTTAATTAATATAGCGAGCTGCTCGTGATCTATTAATGGTGGACGCAGCGGGCGGTAAGGGGACCACACGTTGGCCGGCCGGAGGAAGGATAGTCCCGATACGACGCAACGACGAACTGACGACTATGCTACTATAACCTGACAGGACTTTTTACACTGACTAGGAAAGTTCCATACAGATTTGAGTGGACCTGCTACTCAAAACTGTGTGGTTCTCTCAGTAGACTATCTCAGACATTATATCTGCACGGTCCTCATATGGCCTGAACAAGATTATGTCTGGACTTTAAAAGAAACTTCATAGTTTCTTTGAAATTTTACGTTGTCAAAATCTTTCGTTTAAAGTCGTATCTAGTCTAGTTAAATGATATTGATTTCAGCCGGTCGATTCGGTAAAAATCTCACCGTGAAATCATAAGTCAAGTGACCACTTAATAGTGTTAATCCCTAGCGAATGACAGCTCACTCCACGCTCACTTCACCCAAGCTTTCACGGTGAGATGGTTACAGAATCGCACGGCTGTACGTAATTTTGTTAAAAAAAAACCTTTTACACTTCAAAAATAGCTAATGTTTTATAAAATTAGATTAATTCGGTGATTCTCATCCGATTACTCTGAGACCGGAGTGTCCTGTCTGTCTCGGAAAACGTAAAATTTTAAGCGAAACCTATAAATATAAAGACAACGATGCAATATCGTGAGAATGGCAATACCAGTTGATGGAAATTAGAAACTTTTCTGGCTAAACTTCAACAAATTCATAGTTTGACTGATAGAAGTTCTTTCCAACAAGGTAATTGCGTAACACACTATCAGTAGCAATTGGTTTCATTTTGACAGTTCAACAACATTCATTGCATTATATACGTTGTTGAGCTGACACATTTTTCAAACATATGGAGCAATGGATTAGCAATATGCTTCAAAATGTTTCAAATTGAGAGTAATAGTGTGTTACGCAATTAGGGTGCTGGCTTTGTATCCTATTACCCAATTTGCGAAAAGAGGTCACCCTAATTACTTAACACATAGAACGCCGTGGTGGTCACCGGTGACCACCACTGACCACCACTGAACTTTCCATATGGGCTGACGCTGATTCGCGATTTCGGCAAATTTTATACGTTATACTTTATTGGCTCATACGGTTCAAAATAGTCAAAAACCCCACTCTAAATAATTATTTCTTATTAGTATTCAAATAATTAACTAAAATAATTGCTGTCGCTCACCGGTGACCACCATGGCGTTCAATGTGTTAAATGACATAAGTGATCATTGATGAGTAGTGTTAGTAGACGAAGCAAAAGGACTATGTAAAGATCGTAGCAGATGGCGTTCCGTAGTCTTTGCCTAACCCCATGGGAATGTCGTGAGCTTATTTGTGTGTGTTATTTAATTTTTTTATTGAATATGTTTGAATTTTCTATAAATTTCATCGGTAATAATTAATGTACAGACGCCAGCGCATGAAGCTACCCGAAACTGTCAAATTTTCCCAATCAACTTTGAACCTAATGCTTTAGCGATAAAGTTGAAAATAAATTAAAGAAATTTGACAGATTTTAGTAGCTTGATGTGCTGGCGACCTAATGGACTATGTCTAAAAAATAAATGAATTATTATATTTTCCGAAATTCCCATCCGACCCCGAGTGTTGGTCGCCCTACAACACCTGTATTTGTCACGCTTTGATCTCCTGAATTATCCTTTATCTATTCGCTGTCCTCAGAACAAATCCATTTCATTACGGGCACCTTGTTCAGACGTGATTGTTGCCGTTCTCATTACCGCTATCTAAGTACCACTTAGACTGTTCAAAGGGTTTACCAGTTACTCTGAAATGTTTTATAATAAGCTCTAAATTTAACTCTGTTCTCTTTTAAAGGGGTGACGCTATGATGTGATGAGAGGTTTTTATGAGTTTGGAGACAATTTGTGATTTTAGAATTGATTAGGTAATCTATTTAGTAATAAATCCTACATTCATTCATTAATTCAATCACTGACAGACAACGCACAGCCTAAGCCGCTGGCTCTAGAAGCATGGAATTTCGCAAAAGAGTTCCGTTTGTAACTAAAAATATTAAAAAAAAAAATCCCCAAAGAGCTAAGTTTAATTAAAAGTAAAGTTGTGTAAAGTAGTAGAGAAAGTTTAAATATGGGATGTAAGTTTGTATGGAAGTCTGTTGTTTTTGCCGACGGAAATACCCATCGGGTGCGCCGTTCGAACACAGCTTGTTGTATGATAAGATCATTCATTCATCTCTCTTGCAAAAAAATTGTCACAGCTTCAAACCAATTACTGTATAAATTATAACTTCATGAACGACAAAAAAACATGTGGTGTAAAGGCTCGCGCAGATTAAGACGGGGCGCGTCGCAACGCAACGCATAACAAAAATCCTCCTGAATCAGTTTCATACATTTTGTATGAGCTATCATATATATCCCGGTGCGGCACACCTCAGGCGTGCCGCACCGGGCCGCACCGCACTTTTTTGTATGAAAATGCGTTGCGCTGCGGCCCGTTGCGGCTGTAATGTGCGTTTGCCTTTAGGGGACCCCCGGCAGGAACAAAGTTCAAAATGAAAATCCAAGATGGCAACTGCGAAAATTTTAAACTATACGCAACCGCCATCTTGGATATTCATTTCGACCTCACTATCGGTTTCAGTACCAAAATGTTTGTAAACGCACCCACAATACATGAGAAATTCCTAGTGTGGGGCAATGTTTAAAAAAAAAAACTGAATTTCTTGCAGCGGCTTTCTTGGGTGTTCATTTTGACCGCAATCGGCTTCAGCTCCCTCGAAAACCATGAAAACGATATGCATGACGAAAAATTTTTAATTTTTTTGCTGCTCCTGTCTTGAATATTCATTTTCTCACCATCAGCTTCAGCACCCTTGAATACCGTGAAAACGTCGTAAAAAGTCGCATGGAGGGGGCATAACGCTTTTTCGTTACGTGAAGATTTCTCTCAGTTTACTCCTACCGCAAGCTCCGTTAAAGAACTTCGTTCAAAAATCTTAAATTTACACTATCAAAGAGAGATAAGGTTTTTTATTTGTAACGTGCGTTTTGTTTGTGCAGAATAAACGTTTTTTCTTTCTTTTTATTCTTCTTTTATAAGACAAAATGTCTGCACAGGCACCACAACAACAACTCAATTAATAGGTAACGGACCTCTGTGAGGATTTCTATTCAAATAACCTGACATCGCGTGGCAGTAATGAAATGTGCAGCCGTTATATACAATGGTCCAATCAGGTGCTTGCTACATCCGACACAAGACACAGCGGGTCATCTCAGCTGGCAATCCAGTTACCGCGCTGTTACGTGGTCGCTTGGACACACGCATAGAGCAGTTGCGTAGATAGAGGCTGCGTGTAGGTATTACAGATCGACAGCATAAGTTATTGGCAAGGTAGATATGAGTGGAAACGTCGGAAGGGGTCGCCCTAGAAGGACAATATAATAGGTCTTTACCTATGAAATTGCCGTTTTGTATGAAAAAATTTAAACGAATTTTTGAAGTGAAAACTTCTTTAGCGGCGTTGTACACTTTTTTTGTAACGGGTAAAAAATGTAAAACTCGCGTCAGGACACGTGACCCTGATCGAAAATTCGTAGGACGGATGGTGAGTAGACAGCCGGCGGCGCGGCGTAGGCGAGGAAGTATCCCCCTCTCTTTCTTTTTGTACTAGTTACGTATTGTGTTATTTAATGCGGAAGGACGCTTTGTGTATTTAGAATTATTGAGTTTTGTGAAAAGTTGATGGTGTTAATGATGGTGAAAAAGTCGTCGAAATTATGGATGGAAGTTGATTTTTCTGAGAGATAAACTTTTTAATGTAATATAAACTGTCATGTTTGTGCAAGATAGCGCAATAAATAAATATTGTACTCTACGACATAAATAATAGTACTTTTTATACTGATAATTAAAGCAATTCGTGCAAAATGATTCCCTAACCATTCCAAAATATTAAAAATGCACAACGCTAATATTTAAGTTTTCACTTCTGCCGGCACTCCCGGAGTGCAAGCCGTCGTTTTTTTTTCATGTATTTTTTTATCAGTAAACAAATGACTACTTTTGGAAACAAAATTCCATGTTTTTAAAATAAAACTAATTTGTAATTAGAATTCTTAGCCAAACAAAAATTATTTTGATTTGAAATGGCCAGTAGGTACTGCAGAACGGCAATTTCATAGGTAAAGACCTAATATACAGACCTTATTGGCGATGTTCTTCAGAAAGTTCAGGTGCGTGGTACTCGTAACTGGCGTGTGCATTTATGACCAGATATATGAACGTAAACAAAGCAAAAGTAGTATTAAAGTTTCTGTACTTTCTGCCTAACCCATGGCAAGAAGTTTCGAGTCTATGTGTGTGTGTATGTAACACACATTTGATAGATCTACAAAGGATACTTAATCGCTCAAACTCGAAGCATTTAGTTCAATAACCCTTCACAGGCACTTTTGAATTGGCAAAGGAGTCGGTCATTCAGAAAGATGAAGCTAGTTGACCTTTCCAAAGCTTGTCCTTGTCCTTTCTTCTCTATAGAAACCTACTACGTTTCTATGGAGAAGAAAGGAAAAGAGACTCCATGGATTGTTTTTATTGATTTACTGAATTGAGTATTTATTAAGTAAATAATTGGATGAAGGTTTACAAAAACGGAACAGGAATGTAACGGAAAAGTGATATGATAATATTATTATGATAGAAAAATAGAGCTAGAAAGCTCATAAACATACCAAGATGGTGGTGTTGAAGTAGCTGGTAAAAAAGATTTTAAGCCCGTATGCCTTGTGCCAAGGCAAAATGAAAAGGTAAAATGAAAAGTTGGAGAGATATTTGAAGATATTTATAAGTTTTTACAAATCTGTTGGCAAGTCAAGCCAAATATTTATAGATCCCATAAAGATTTAAAAACGTATACAATAATAATGGATAAATGTTTTTTTTTTTTTTTTTAGTTTTAAAAAAACGTTGCCCCACACTAGGAATTTCTCCTGTATTGTGGGTGCGTTTAAAAACATTTAAACTCACACACACAAACAGCCAGACCCGGAACAACTACTTGTAGGTCATACAAATATTTGTTCCGTCCGGGAATTGAACCCGCGACAAGCAGCGCAGCAGTCAATAGCTTAACCACTGCGCCAGCCGTGCCGTCATATTTTATTTATTATCTTACATATTTATTAAGCATTTACATATTTAAAAAGCTAACAGTCTTAAAATAATAATAATATGTACAAGTATATAAAAAGGAGAGGAGGTAATAAAAAAGGGCAACAAAAAATTCGTCCGCATCGCTGTCATCCGGAAACGTGCCCAAAAGGCTGGCAGCATTGCCACGTTGTATGGCAATGCTGATTCTTTGGCCAGCCCTTCTTTTATTTTGGTCCGTTGTCCATTATTATTGCATAACTTTTTGAAGTATGGAACAAAAGACTAGTAACGCCGACCCCAAATAAAATTGGGATACAGGCAAAAGTTTGAAAATAATGTCAATTACATTTACAATACTTACCTCTGGAGAATCTGTCTTGTTGGAGCATCTGTACCGTTCATTACGCTGTGCTACCTCGGCATGCAATCACAAGACGAGGAACAAGTAACTAACTGACCGCTGCAATAGTGTTCGTCTGGACACTATCAAGTCACGAAACTCAGTTACTGCTCCAGTTACAGTAACGTTTGCATACTATAAGGTGCACAAGTAAGCTCACCTGCTTCATTACACTTCTGTTGATACCTTAATCAACGTCCATATTAGACCAAGCCAAGTTAGTACATATATTTCTATTTCTATTTTTTTTTTCACAGAAAACCTTACACTTTTAAGGGCGCGTTCCCACATTGTCGTGACGACAGATAATCGTGTAGTTTTAAGTGTTGTGGCTTATATGTTTAAATGGAGGTGTTCAAATATAGAACGACACGATTTACTGTCGTCTACAACATTTTTTGCAGTGACAACAGATTGTCGTGACAGTGGGAACGGCTAGCACGACAGTCGTAAAACGATAAAAAATCATTAGGTACTACTAAATCGTGAACGCAAATCAACGATAAAATTCGTCGCGATCCAATGAGAACAGCTAGATACGATAGTCGCTAAACGATAAAAAAATTTGACGAACAGCTAGAGACGACAGTCGTCCAACGATAAATTAATCGTTACGACATAGTGGGAACGCGCCCTAATGAGTGACAAATAATTTACTTTAATGTTTCGTGTTTTTGGTTTTCCAATTTTAATTTACTTTGCATAGAATCAAGAAATAAAGAAAGAAAGAAATCATTTATTTGCTGATAATGTAGGTATACATATAAGTTGGAATGTTTGTTAAGTGTCCCGATACATTTTACCTTACGGCATGCAACATATTAGGTTTGGTTTTCTGTGCACTTAACAGACAGCTGTGCTGCTGGGGACTTTGTGGCTAAAGCATTTGGAAGTGGTGAAGGGCCGCAATTTTGACGTTCAATAAGTAATGATTCTCAGCCTAATTTGAATTTCATAAATTCTACCAATACTCGATGCACTGAGAACAGCAAAGATCTGGGACAGGATACAAAATACACTTTTCTAGTGCAGGGAACTCGGTTAGTGGGTCGTCTTACAATGAGGCATTACAACCCCCTTTCTTCAGTAAGTTTTAATATTCCATGGAGCAGCTGCTTGAATAAGTAAGCTCTGCTGGCCCTTACAGTCCACAGATTAATACAAATAGATTATTTTTTCTGATGCCCAAGAATGGGCTCGTGCTGCCTCTTCAAACTTTTTGCAATCTATGGACGTGATAAAAAATTGCGCGCACTCTTTTAGATTTAAGATAAGAACACTCTCACTTATGACTGCGACTAATTGGTTGTCCGCGATGACTCAGCAATTTTTAAAAGTTTTTCTAAAGACGCAAGAATAGTGTTTCTGCAAAAGTATTGAATGTGACTAGTACGGAGTCTCATAGAATGCGCGGTCAGCTTATGCTGGCTTTTTTACTACTGACGTGCAATCTGCTGTACCTAAGCTCTCGCCTACATTCTGTTAAACAGTGAAACCATTCGAATATCACTCGATATATTAGTAAGACGGCTGTTTCTTTCATTATCTTATTATAGACACACGTTACAATAACCATTATTAACCTTTAGGCAACTGTCCCACCGCCAACGAGGAAGCTAGTCGTCGCTATTAGCGAGCAAGTAAATCGTTGTTAGCAACGCCTAACTGTCAAACGATTTTCTTGCTCAAGAAACGTACAAAAATTTAGAGGTCCCATAAAAGTAAAAGAGATAGATAAATACATTGTAGCGTATATTGAACATACGCAATTCAAATAATTAATAACAATTAACATTCTGGCCTTTCTTTTTATTTTAAGTAGTATTTATCAACATGAAACTGAATTGGTGATTATTTGGTAGGTAACAATACCATAATGATTGTATCGAATAGTTGATACCATCGCTTGAGCATGTCTATTGTCTATTCTAGACTATTTATTTTGTTTGAAAACCTTACTGTTATTTATTTATTTATTTATTTAATACTTCAAGCACATAAATGCACAGAGGCGGACTTAATGCCATGCAGAGACAAACAGTTGTAGGTGCAATCATGAAAATTGAGGAATCAATATTTTAAATATAAATATAATATATGTACCTAATTACATATAAATATAAGCACAAATAAATATACATGAATATACTAGAAAGAAATAAGACAAACAATGAGAAAATATTAGCGTTGTGACGATACTGCCAGCTTTTTGCGAATGTGCTCGCGAACCTTAACTTTAAAGTATAATCGGTTGGTTGCCATCCTGTTTTATATTTTTAGTAAAAAAATATATTGTACTAGCAGCGCCCCGCGGTTTCACCCGCATAAGTTTCAATCCCAGGGGAATGCCGAGATAAAAAGTATCCTATGTGTTAATCCTCTTTATAATCTATATGTGTGCCAAAATTCACCCAAATCCATGCAGTACCTAGTTTTTGCGTGAAAGAGAACCATCCATAATGGGTGGATCCGTGTATCCACCCATCCATACAAATTTTCGCGTTTATAATATTAAAAAGTAGGAAGTAGAATTATTTCGACAGATTGATAACAACCGCTGTACTACATATTTAAGACTGACTCCTCAATCGATAGATATTTTTTATTCGTGGAATAAAATTAACATCTGACAGATTTTGTATGGAAGAACTGTCAAAAATTCAAAATAATTCCTCGGACGAAATTTCTTTATTAAAAAAGAGAAATTAATTATAAAGAAATTAAAGAAAGGGCATTCTTTAATTTCTTTATAATTAATTTCTCTAAAATTATGAGGCGTTGGAAAAATCAGCCCTTAATGTGATAACCTAATCGCCGCTCTGTGTACAAAGTGCAATTTAAATAATGCAAAACCTCATAATGGTACACATCATTATGAAGAAACCTGAAAACGCGAAAAAAAATCAGCTTTTCCCTACATTTTGACGAGTTTTGCGAACATAAATGTAGGCAACCGCTGATTTTTTGCGTTTTGAGGTTTGGTCCCCATAGTAAAAGTTGTTCATAATGATGAGTACAATGACCCCTTATCAGGTTTTGCGTTATTTAAATTACACTTTGTATTTTATAGTTGATCGCTGACTCACAACGCCAGCGAGTACTCGTTTGTCGTAGCGGCAAGAGCTACAAAAAGGGAATAGGTACTCACTGACAGACTCATGCTTGGTACATTAGGGGAGGCAGGGGCTGAAAGTTCCGATTTTCAAATAACATGAAAATTTATGATGAAAATGATAAGATTTCAATTTTGATATTATATTTTATTAAAAAGTCTTAATCGGTCTCTGTAATAGTAAAGTCATTTCTGCTAGTTCCTCTATATTTTTTTTTTTGTACAGGCATATTTTTGCAAAATTTCGCAAGGGAACATTCAACCCCACTTTGGGGCGAGTTGTTCCATGTGTGGGGCAAATTGTGCCACTTAGATAATATTAATAAAGTATAAGGATAATGTATGGTTTCTCTGGTTAAATAAAACAATAAATAATTTCTATAGTTAGGTTCATTTATTTAGTTGTTATGCAATGCTATAAACTTTAAAAAACAACGAAAAAACATTACTAGCTACAACTAGATTCACATTTTGTATTGGTTTACAAAAATTGATATCTATTAGCTTATGAATCTTACTACCTACATACTTAAGGATACAAAAAATCGTACTGGAAAGGATACTCGAGATAAACACTTTTTTATAACTAAAAAATATTGGCAATTCCATAACAGAACTTAAAAAAAGACAACAAAATATAACTGGAAATCTTCAGATAAATGTTTCTTTTATTAATTCAACTATAATAGAGATTTATCAAGTTAAAAACTTTATCACAAACATAACTGCACTTATTTTAACTACATAACACAACAGCTACCGTTTTTACTTTTCTTCCATCTTGTATTGCAGCATTTGCTGCTTGGCGTAATAACGTTTTGGATGTTTTCCCTCTCTCAGTTTTCCGTTTGTAGGTACGTACCATCCTAAAAAAAATACCGTAAAAATGTATAGAAAATTTAAGGATCGATTGGGGTAAGTTGTTCCGGGGAACAACCAGCCCCTTTAGGAGGGAGCTTGTAGCCCCAAATTATATTTTTGTATAAAAACTATCATGATAGCAAATTAACAAATTTAATTGAAAAAACATTCAAGCTATAAGATACCTAACTAATGCCACTCTAAAATTGGAAAAATGCACATAAATTGGCCAATAATAAAGAAAAATAGACCAAAAAGTTTAAATACGAAAAAATTTACTAACGTGGTGTTCTACTAGCACGGTGCACACAGCCACTCGTCCGCCGCCGTCGGAGCAACTAAGATGGCCGCCAGCGCGGCGCGTCACCTGATGCTTAAACGACGCATTTCTCGTGTATTGCTACCTCTTTTCTTTACAAAGTTATTACTGTCGGAACAACGTGCCCCGGGAACTTCCAGCCCCGGCCTCCCCTACCTACGTATGCCAGCGAGTAATCGCTCGTCGCCGTCGCGCACACGCCGCTTGTTACTCGCCAACTCGTTTTCTGCCGTGCGATTCTGTAACCATCTCACCGTGAAAGCTTGGGTGAAGTGAGCGTGGAGTGAGCTGCTAGGGATTAACACTATTAAGTGCTCACTTCACTTATGATTTCACGGTGAATTTTTTACAGAATCGACCGGCGGTTGCTAGCTCTACTCGCTTCTCGTTAATCTTCGGCCGTGGGACAGGTACCTTAGACTATAAACTATAATGTAGTCCAAATCAACAAAGAAGCTAGTAAGAACTAACTACCCACCAACATCCAAGTCAATTAAACCTGATACTTATTCCAAACATTTGGACCAACATTAGCCTAAAATGCTCCAAAAGCAAATATTCGCTTACTCATCCAATCCATCACCGCAGATCGTAATAACACTCACTCAAATTAATACCTGCCCGTTCAAAAATAGAATTGAAAAATTGATGACCGCCTTAGTGAGACCCGCCATCATGTTCCCTCGTTCTTTTTACGTTCAAACAATTCGTTCACAGAAGAAGGGTGACGGGACGGGTCTTATAAAACTGGTCATATCTTAATACGAGCTTATTACCGATGTTAATTTTTGGGTTGTTTCGGGTGAAAAAAGTTTGGAATGGTATTTAGAGTGCTTTTAGAATTGCCATCGATATATTTAGGTACAAACTCGTAGTTTTTTTGTACAAATTATTATCATTTGACTACTTTGTGCGTAAGTGACGTTTAAATTGATAGTTAGGGAGTTGATAAGTTGCTAGCATTTGTGTGTATGTTTTTTCGCGGATGTCTTAACAGAATATAAACGGCAGTTGTGTGCCATTATAAAGAAAAAAAAGGAAGAAAATGTATTTATTGGGACTCGCACAGGAAGATCACAAACTGAACTAAACACGCTCATAGAAATAAAAAAACCGGCTAAGCGCGAGTCGGATTCGCGCACGAAGGGTTCCGTACCATTATTAATAAAAACGGCAAAAAAAATCATGTCTGCTGTATGGGAGCCCCTTAAATATTTATTTTATTCTGTTTTTAGTACCTATTTGTTGTTATAGCGGCAACAGAAATACATCATCTGTGCAAAATTCAACTGTCTAACTATCACGGTTCATGAGATACAGCCTGGTGACAGACCTTCGGACGGACGGACGGACAGCGGAGCGGGAGTAATAGGGTTCCGTTTTTCCCTCTGGGTCCGGAACCCTAAAAATACAAAAAAAAAACAGAAATATATATTGAAACGACACATGACTTGTTGACACTTCCCGTGACCCAAGAGCTGGCTTTTACCTTGGCCAGGGGCTAAGCATTGCCATACCACGTGATAATGCTACCAGTCTCTTGGGTAGATACAGACAGCCCAGGCCAGCACATCAAGCTACCCGAAACTGTAAAATTCTCCCAATCAACTTTGAACCTTATAATTTAGCGATAAAGTTGAAAATCAGCAGCTTGATGTGCTGGCGTCTGTACCTATAGGTAGGTACATTATCAGTCGACAGCGTTACATATTATTATATTTTAATTCTTAACAAATAAACTATATTTAAATGCAATCATCGGATTCATTTGTTTTCATACATATTTTCATACGTTGTTCTGAGAGAGGCGGTGGCAGACAGTTGGCATTAAAAGAGTACTATCTGACATAATGTCAGATAGTCCAATTTTAATTAAAAGAATAATTATAGTTACGTTAAACAGATTCTGATCGTAAGCATTCAGCACAACATCGCTTTTACACTTATTTTGAGAAAAAACCCTTCTGTTTAAATGTGAACTTTTTTAAATATGTGTTAAGAAAAAAATATGCACCCAAGTAATTTATTTAACAAGCGTAACAATATTATAGACAAAACGAAGAAATCGATGATAAATCAAAGGTAATAAAACAATAATGGTTACACAATCGAATCAAACAGCACTCAGGGTGAAGCGCCCAGTTGTCGGCGTGCTACTGGCCGTCAATTACGCTGCGTACAAAAAGACTGATTGTCGACTATTTCGCTGTTACACGTGTTTGGTCGATGCTTTTAATGTAGATATAATAACATACTCAGTAGTTCCAGTTTTTTGTTATTAATAATAAATGTTAACAATTACTTAAGTATTAGATATAATTTGCAGTTGTAGTACCTATTGATTTTTCGACGTTTTTTTATTATTTTTTTTGCAAAAAATATAACCATTTGCGTCAGTAGTTCAGCACCAACCATTTGAGCGGCAATAGTAACATTCGTTTTTAAAGTTTTCTTTACTAACACAACTGTATGGATTCACTATGGTCTGGTGTAAAGGTTACCTATATAATTTTACACTAACTTAGATAGGACTGGGCATGTCTGCCACATGCGACAGACTCTGGCCCCAAATAGCACGGAACTGGTGCCCTGAGATAGCGAGGCGGGGTCGCGGTAGACCACGTAGGGGATGGCGGGCCGAGTTGGATAGTTTCCGTCAAAACTGGAAAAAGGACGCGCGAACTCACGAAAGGTGGAAGGAGTGGAGAGAGGCCTTTGCCCAGGAATAGGACAGTAGGTACAGGCTAGTAAAAAAATGACGCGTGACTTAAGTAGGTAGTCCATTATTGACTACTGAAGTCACACGTATTGTATACTATTTTATAGCATGTGTGACCTACACACACACTTAAGTCACGCTTTTCTGCGTAAAAATTAACTATTTAAGTCATAGATAAGCGTGACTTAAATGCAGGCTTAGGTCAAAGGGTTCTATAAAAATATCTTAACACTAAGTGATATTATCTCTAAGGCGCATGACTATACTGCAGCTCAGCGCATTTGTGCGGAGAAATCTGCATGATGATGCAGATCTGCACTCCCGCAATGGCACCCGTGGCTCCGTCGCCACGCACCCCGCAGCGTAGTGCGGGCCGTGTGTGTTTCGCTTAATAGTTTGAAAAAACTTTTGAGTCTCATCTTTACCTTCTTTGATTCGTATTATCACGAACATGACTGCCCCTTGACAAGTGAGCAGTTTACCAACATTTCGTGGAATATCTGTATGAAGAATTACTATATATGAATACTTGGACCATACTAACTGATCTCGTTTGAATAGTATAAAAGTATAATAGTACGTGTTATTGTGGAATTTCTGATGATTTTTGTTAGAAACTATTTGGAACAGTTGCGCCTATATTATTTGTATTGTGGAAAAAGGATTATGAATGAAATAAACCTTTTGGTTTGCGGGTTTAAGAAGCTATTGTAGTCAGGGTATTTGATACATGTGCATACACCAACACTAGACGAGTCGGCCGCCTTACTGAGAAGGTACAGTTGGAAGATCAATGATCGTATTTAGGTTATTAAAGGACAATGCAACTAACTGGGCCAGATTTTTGAAACATGTTGCCTAAACTTGAAACTAATGGTAATTCATAGATCTTATAGTCAAAAGTAACTTGTACTAATGCATCAAAAAATCTATCCCGGTAAAATAAAGATACGACCGTTAGAAGAACCACCTGCCATCTAATCTCTTCACCACCCTTGGTTGACTGGTAGAGAATGCCTAAGACATTAAGTCCGCCTTTGTAGCTTTTTGTGTGCGAAAAGTTTAAATAAATAAATATAATTACTATGAAATCGGTCGAGCTTGTTTTGCTTGTTTAAATGAAATTGATTTAAGAAAAAGATATTTGAAAAGAATTCAATTTTTTTTTTTAAATTGATTGTAAGCTTCTAGGAAAGAGTTGCATTGTCCATCAAAAAACTTGAGTTCAACAATGACACACTTCTTCTTTACAGCGAAAGCACTAGGAAGGGCGGGCGTTATGGGGGACTGTCTTACGTAATTTGACGTTCGAAAAGATTTGATTCTCCTCATTCCTAATTTGAATTGATGACTTTTACCAAAAACACTAACTTGAAGGTATAAATAAGACATCCATATCGTATCACATGTAAATAAAAACATAGATATATACACTGCTAAAAATATAAGCATTCCTTTTGGCTTCGCCGTTGACGGGTTAAAAAACGCAAGCATCTTTTTAACATCAAACCTTTTTTTACTATCAGCACTTGATAACAATTAGCTCCAATCTCTTTTTTACAAAGTCATCGGCTTAGCCATTTCCCAACTATCAGTCAGACTTCCAGTCTAACCAGATGCAGCTGAATAATAGTATTTTACATAGAGTGGCTGCCTATTTAACCTCCACAACCCAGATACTTGGTAATACTACCTATAGCCCTGGGTACGACTGGTTGTCAGACTTTCGCGCTTCTGACTACCCGTAACGACAGCCAAAAATCCACTGCCTTTTCTTATAAGTAATCAGCTAAAAATTACATAAATGAAGTCTTAAATTAAAATGTGACTGCTATAATTAGAACATGATTAAAAGACTCCGTCGTTAAGCAGTTGGCGTTCAATCAAAATGATTTCACGGAGATAAATTGAGTGTGAACAGAGCGGGCGAAACGTGAAATAATCTCGTTTATAACGAAGAACGAACATCTCGCTCTAATCTTATAAAAGCACAGACTAATTTGTAGACAATTGCAGAGTTAAGGAGCTTCAGGACTGCTACCAGTTCGGCATTCGCTTCATTGGGGTCTTTGACAGCCGTTACGGGTAAAGTCAGAAGCCCATAAATCTGGCATGCAGTATTATCAACTATCATGTTACCCAGTAACTGGGTTAAAGTGTTCAGATAGGCAGTCGCTCCATGTAAAATACTGGTATTCAGCTACATCCGGTTAGACTGGAAGCCGACCCCAACATAGTTGGGAAAAGGCTGGACAGAATATGATGTATTGTATGTTAGTGTTGTCATCTCGTTAGTAATCCCATTTCTAGCCATATCATCTTTCACCATCTTTCGTTTCTTTGATCGTCCCCTACTCTTATCGCCATCCACATTCATGCTCAAAACTTTCCTCACGACATTTTCTTCATTCCTGTGCACATTGGTTTTGACCTGGATTATTAAAGTTTAGTAGACCGATGACCTTATGAAGGCCGCAGGAATCAGCTGGATGAGGAAGGCGCTGCTTGGGGGAGCCCTATGCCCAACGTGGACGTCTTTCCGCTGAAATGAAGATGATGATAATTATTGTTACAATTTAATCACTGCTGCATCATTAGAAGAAAACAACTTGGTACCTATGTTACTTTAAAAAAATCCAAACATTCAGCTTACCTCAACGTAAATCCCTTGTGTTGTGACTTGTACCTATGATAAGCAACATTTTTTGGTAGAAATCCAAAAAATGTTGCTTTAAATAAAAAAATGCTGCTTTAAATCTTGACAAGGCCTTACTAAAACCTACTCTGGGACCTTACTTAAACCTACTCTGGACTAATCACGAGAAGTCAGATTCGAATTCAAAATATTTTATTTCACTTATTCTACATGGGCACTTATGAAGCGTCAGAAGCTAGGTGCACGGTTCCAAGTTGTCATTTCCCATCACTATACAATAGTCCCGACTACATCTAAAGATACCCAAACACGGTTGTTACCCTACCAGTAGCCCGCCGTGTTGTTCCAGCACAATATAAAACAATAAAAAGCCTATTAAGTTGGAACAATATAATCTTCGTGGGCCTCCCCTCCCCACACCCCACACCCCCCGTCGTGTCCACCTCTCGGAGTCTCGGAGCACTCTGGCGTCCAGCGGGCGGTAATTACCGACGCCGACGCCTTCAGACTCGGCAGTCAGGAGGCAATAGCGTTATTTAGCACCTTCACAATTTGTTTCTAAGGAATCACTTTTATCTCATTATCTACGCATTTGTTGCTCTAAACGAAACTGTTATAAATTGTATTTTTTTTTCTTTATTCAAAATAATTTACCGTGCAGTTTCATATGGTTGTATGTGCTCAGTGCTCTGGACTGGAAAATACTTTGTATGCATTATACCAACTGACAGAAATGTGTCTGACATCTGGAAAATCATCACCCTCATTGTCATTTTAACCGAAAGACATCCGCTGCTGGACAAGCACCGCCACTTCAACGTGTTCTATGCGTCTCGCGTCCAGCGGAAAAATAGCTATTAAAAAATTTTTGGCGATTTTGATGCCCGGCAATTTTTAGCGGAGAACAATTTGGTAGTTTTGGTATTCAGCTGCATCCGGTTAGACTGGAAGCCGACCCCAACATAGTTGGGAAAAGGCTCGGCAGATGATGAATTTGGCAGTTTATCTACTAAATAAAATACAATTTGTGAAGAAGTACGAGTATCACCCCAAGGTATTTCAACGATTACGAAACAAAAACAAATTGTAACTTGAATCTAATTTAAAATTCTGATCCAAGAGATATTTAAATAGAGAAAATACCGAATAACCAAATAATACGGCAATTTGTCACAGAATGATTTGGGGTCTTTAAAATGAATTCCAAATTGAATCGTAACAACTAACAAAACCGAATAATGCATCTAAATAACAAAATGTTATCAAAGAGAACAAAAAGCTCTCAAACACTACGGGCATCCTCCATCCCTTTCGCTCGCTATATCGGTGTCCCGCTCACCCTAATCGTATTAAGCATCCATTTTTGTAAGCGCTCCGAGCCCGATCCAATTTCAAACTCATTTGTTAGAGCATAAAACAATTATTAAAAAACGCCAGTGATTTGGCGAGCAATTTTTGCCATTTTACATCACTTAGCGTTGCCTATAAAAAGCTGTGGAGATGGGCGATTGTTTTAAAGACAACGTCGGTACCATCATTGCAGTGAAAACCACCAAATATATTTATATTATATAGACAGTGATTTCTTTACAAATTACATACCTGACTTGATATCATCTGCCTAGCCCTTTCCCAACTATGTTGGGGCCGGCTTCCAGTCTAACCGGATGCAACTGAATACCAGTATTTTAGATAGAGCGACTGCCTATCTGACCTCCACAACCCAGTTACTGGGTAATACGATACCCCTAGGTAAGACTGCTTGTCAGACTTTCGGGCTTCTGACTACCCGTAACGACTATCAAAGATCTATGAATGACCGCCGGGACCGACGTCTTAACGTGCTTTAAAAAAAAAAAAAAATCAAAAGTCATTTATTCAAACTAGGCTGAGAATCAGCACTTTTCGAACGTCAAAATTACAAAAGACAGTCCCCCAAAACGCCCGCCCTTCACCACTTCCTAGTGCTTTCGCTGCACGGAACTTTCCGAGGCACGGAGGGGTCTCAGTATGTAAAGAAGGTCACCCATCCTCAGACCAACCGCGGCAAGCGTAGCTTAACCTGATCGATCGATCTGTGTGGCTGTTGTTATTTAGCCACGGGCGGGAAATCTGAATCATATTGAAGGATATTGCTAATCAATTGCTTCATAATATGATGAAAAATGTGTTTGCTCAACAACGTAAATAACGCAATTAATGAACTGTTAAAATGATAGTGTGTTACGCAATTACCCCGCAGGCCAACATTACAGACAATTTGCAAAAAAAATCACAAACTGTTTTAATTTCTGAAAAAGCACCGTTACAAGTTCACTGGCCACTACTTCTTAAATGCGATAGGTATAATAATATCTTCATTGCTACATTTTTTTTCACAAACCTAAAGAACCATTAAGAACAGTCTCCTTGCCCACCACTGTCCATATACGCAGGTCCCGTATTTTTTCGTCGAAGTAATCGAATGATCGTGCGTGCGAGCCAACAACGGGTGCGCTCACCCCGCCGCTTCACCGCGAAAACAATAATGTTTGAGTGATGTACGGATGTATGGAGTGTGAATAATGTAAGTATAATATTAATAATATAGTAAATAAAAAAATCTATCTTATTACTCCTACTAATAATATTATAAACTGGAATGTTTGTGAGGATGGATTGATGTTTGTTACTCTTTCAGGCAAAAACTACCGAACGGATTTTGATGAAACTTCACAGTAATGTAACTTATACATCAGAATAACACAAGATATTTTCTACTCTGATATTCCTACGGGATCGACACTTATGCGGGTGAAACCGCGGAGCGCTGCTAGTGAAATATAATATCTTTCAAAGTAAACAATAGTTTTCAAATATTCTACTTATTATAAATCTTAAAATTCACTTATTCACTGACAGACAACGAAAAGTCTTAAGTCAGTGGTCTAGAAGATAACATTTTGTTCAAGAGTTTCATTAATAACGAAAGTGAGCACTAAGGAAGGAGTTTTTAAAGTTCTGAGGAGAGCGGTCTGCCCAGGCGGCTACGGGGGAGACCTTAACGGCACAGGCTCTCACCTCCAGATGTTTGACGACGTGGATGTTTTCCTGAAGGTTTCTATTAAGTTCGGCAATCTGAAGGACTCGTACATTCGTTGCCCTTAAAGAGGCGGCATATAGGATTAGGCAGGCGCTGGAGATTCTCCTTCATCGCACGACCTCGTAGGAGATGGCGAAGTTGTGGAAGGAGAACTACGCGGGCCAATGCAGCGAGACATCGAGCTTTATCAGTATCAGACCCGCAAGGTCCTGGTGGCGGAATGGCGGGATAGGCATCTGCCCCCTACCACCGGTCTCGCTACCGTAGAGGCGATCCGTCCGAAAGTGTTGTCATTTTTACCTATGAGAAATCCCATCGGTCACACAGTTTATACATATTTGGAAGTCTGTTAATTGAATATGATTTTTTACAATGGAACCCATGTGTACAATCTGCAAACGAAGTCACTGGTGCCACTCTCACGTTTACGTAACAATTTACACTACCTATCTGAAGCCCTGAAGGTATAATAGGGTAATAGGGTAATATAATTCTTCTGTACCTACGTGTGTATGTCACTAAACTCCTCCTAAACGGCTCAACTGATTTTAATTACATTTTTGTGTGTGTTTGAGTTGGTCCCTGGATGGTTTAGATTCACAATTGGAACTGGTAGCGGGTGCCGTGATCGAGTTCTAGGAAAAAGGACGTCTGTCCGGCCAGCTAGTCTAATAAAAAAAGTTAAAAAATCTCTGTCTCTGTCAATACTCTAATAATTGCAAAACGTGATTGTTTCGAGATATTTACAGTTAGTGGGGCGACCTCGCGACATGTTGCACCGTGTCGAACACTGAACATGTTATTACGAACAAACGTGTCGTTTTCTCTGCGGGACACCGCGTGACAATCTCGATGTTGTATTCTTTTGTGTGTTCCCTTTTTATTAGGGTTCCGGGTCACGAATGTGGAACAACGGGCCTATTAAAATCTCGCCATGAAAATTTAGGTGAAGGCTGAATGTGAGCTGTCAATAGTGTCAATCCCTAGCATCAGATGTAATGACGGCTCACCACAAGCCCAGTTCACCTAACTTTTCAAGGTGAGATTTTGACAGAATAGATGGGCTGGTCTCTAGAACAGTTTTTGACCGCTTTTTTAGACAGATTGACTTAAAACCGGCAGAACTACTTTTATGAATCGTTTGTGATTGTTTTTATCTCACCTCCTTTTTTTTACAGGATATATCAGCAGTAGTCAAGTATTCAATCCTGCATACAACAAAATATCCCGTTATTTTATGTAAAAATCTCACCGATTAAAGTTTTTTTTTCGTGTCCAATGGTTCAAAAATAGGATGGATCCTAGTCTTATTACAATGTAGCCTTATAAGTAATTTAAATATAACCTAAACTGTTAAGTTGTTTTTACTAAGAATGTCTCCAGTAGCACAATACACTTCGTTCTTGTGTTTGTACCGATTGAAGTGAGATGTAATTCCACCTGACTATTGACAGCTCACTTCAAGGTCACTTCACCAATGTTTTCACGGTGAGATATTTACAGAATACTTTTGCAGAAATACAGGTAAGTACGAACTATCGTAACATGATTTCTTTCACAATGTGAACGATTTTAAAAGAAATTCCTAATCCATTGCTTCATATGTTTGAAAAATTCGTCTGCTCGATAACATAAATAACGCAATGAATGTTGTCGAATTGTTAAAATGAAAGGCATTGCAATTGTTAGTGCGTTACGTAATTGCCCCTCAGATTTCCGGAGTAAATTATTTGATTTACTTAACTAGGTAATGGCTAAAATTAGGCGAAATGTGATTGAATCTTAAGACTTTTTATTTAAGCTTTTCCCATCGAGAGTCAAGCTAGTTATTTCTCATAGGGAATTGCATACAGAACCATTGTAAATAAAACTTTGAAGTAACAATATTAGAGACGGGATGTCACCAGCGGGTGGTGAGCGGTCGGTCCCGGGTTCGATCCCGGCCGGGGCGGGGCTAGCTTTGACGCTGTTACCAGGATCATATCCCGGGGCTAGAAAACTGTTCAAATCAACTCTATAATATGAAACTTTGAAGGGGAATTAGATTTTAAATTTAAATTAACTGAAGGCACACACTCTGTATCGTGTCAGTGAAGAGATGAGAGGGTATTTGTAATGAGAACTGCGTGAGTCAAGCAGCGATCCATTAAATTTGTTTATGAGATGGTAATCTAAGTCTAGTTGTATATAAACGAAACGAAACAGTGTAAAAAAAAAAACATTATGTCGAAATGTGAATGTATACCTACAATACAGAGACATCAACGCGCAAACTGAAACCAAGAATTCAGCACACGATTCTAGACTAAAACTTTTATGAATTGTGTAACTCCTTGCTTAACTATACAACGTGTAACGTTAAATGCGTAAAACCTGAAAATAGTTTGATCAGAATAACGAGCAGAATTTATTGAACCACTTTTTAATATAGGCCACATTTTTCAAAAAATCTTCATTAAAAACGTTGCTGTGTCTATTTATTAATAGTATAGGTCAAGCAAGCCAATGTCAGCGCGGCGCAGCAGCCCGGTGACGAGTCCTCCCTCGGTAAAGCGTCGTCGCAGATGCAAGAAACGATCAGAATGGCCAGTAAAACTAAAACAGCACATAAAACCTTTACAATTTTTTTAATGACTTCTTTTCTCTCTGAAATAGGTTAATTGAATTAAAAATCAGTTGGGGTGTCTGAGGTTTTGCGCATTTAACGTTACACGTTGTATTTATTTATATAATACTTCAAGCACATAAATGCGCAGAGGCGGACTTAATGCCATAGGTATTTTCTACCAGTCAACCTTTGGGCGATGCAGAGACAAACAGTAGTAGGTGCAATCATGAAAATTGAGGAATAAATATTTTAAATATACTAAATATAATATAATGTACCTAATTCGCCCTAGGTAGCAAAAATTTGCTTAGCTACTTGAAAGTTCCGTTTTTCGAAACTAAATAAGGACACTTCATTACTATTTCTTTATATTATACTTATTATAATAATTGTGAAAGAAAGTTTGTTTGTTACGCTTTCACGCTAAATCGCCCGAACGGATTTTGATGAAAGAGCATGGCGGGGTAAGCATGGAGTAGCGGCCCCAGCGGAAATTTCAACAGCCAATTTTTTTGTATGTTGCTCTTACTGAGTGTAACTTACCCGTAAAATATTACTTCAAAATATGCATTGGTTTTCGAGAAAATTTAAAAAAAATTTTTGAAGAAAAACATTTTTTTCCAAATATAGCAATGCCCATATTATTTTTTTGAAATTTTTGCCGTTTAATTTTTCCATTTTTTCTCGTATTTTCATCTCCAAATTATATATTTGGAAAAAAATATATATTCGCACGTAGAGCCAGCCCACTAATTCGCGTTACATAGTTGACAAACATTTCCCGAAGTCGTCCTAACAACCCCGTGATGATATGTTCGTTATTGCATTACACGCACACAAAGACGAATAGTAGAGATGTTATCACAACGATTAACTCGCGACGCGATCCCTAAACGATTGTTCGCGGCAAATTGCTCGAGTCTTAACAATCCGATCGTGTGATAACGGCCTAATAAGAGCCTGTTTAGAAGATATTGTTAGTTTTTTGCGAGAGTGCAACAGCTGCCGATGGTTTTTGTGATTGTTGAAGCCACCAATAAAATTGTGCAACGTCATTTCTGCTTTATACAACGTGTAACGGAAAGGGGGTATCAACCCTGAAGGAGGTGAATGTGCTCATGAAACTCAACAACTTTCGCCAAAGAACATAGGTCGAAATATGAAAAAAAAATTTGGCCCTCCCATAGTAAATCAATCAGCTGGTAGTCAGTTTTGTAAGGGAGGGCCAAATTTTTTTTTCATATTTCGACCTATGTTCTTTGGGGAAAGTTGTTGAGTTTCATGAGCACATTCACCTCCTTCAGGGTTGATACCCCCTTTCCGTTACACGTTGTATATCGAAAGATTACAGTTAAACAGACCACTTGGATATATGAAGAAAAAAAAGAAAGAAAAACGTTAATTTGCGGTAAGACTTGATGCAAAGAAAAAAAAAAACATAAAAAAATAAAAAGTTGAGGGAAATATGCGTCAAACCCAGGCAAAACCGCCTTCGCTCAGCATAATGCTGTGACCTTGTGCGAGACAGTCACAGCGCTGGTTTACCTACGAACATACACTTATGGCCGTTATTGGTTAAAATTAAGACTTTTTTATCTTTACCATTAATGAAGCAAATACCTCATAGCTGTGTATATAGACCCTCAGGAATATGGAAGTAGCCATCACAGGGAAAATTAGCTTAAGAATCTATTTCTATGCCCAGTTTGGCAATAAAAAATGCTACCACACTGGTAAGCAAAACGATTAGTTTTTGCTCATAGGAACCGAGCATTAGTACTTTATCAGTAAAAAAAAATCAGTTGCAAACATAATAACAACTTGCAAAACAACAAATAACACAACAATACTACATAACAGCTATTAGCTCTAATCACTTCACAAATAATACTCTTAAATGTGTAGGGATAACAATTGTGGCATTTACCCCGTGTAATGACGTCAGCGGTTCTGGAACTGTTCAGTTTGAATTATAAAATAATTAAGTCAAAGGGGGGGGGGGGGGGGTGTGCAAGGTGGAGACGACAATGAAAATTCTGGCAATAGGTATTAATGCGTAAGAGTATTTTGGAACTATAATAAATCCTAGCATCGAAATGAAAAAAGTGATTGTTTTCAAACAAACTAAATAGTAGGTATCTAGTGATAGGCAAACTATGGGTTTTGTCAATATTTGAATAGCTATAGGGACTAGAATGACCACCCAACCAACCATCCAACCAACCAACCCAACCAACCACCACCAACCAACCAACCAACCAACCAACCAATAGTTACCAATAGTTCGTCGGATAATTTTGACTTGGTGCTATAAATCAATAGCTAACGTTCTTGTGTGTCACGAAATATTATGGTATACATAAAAGTTTAGATTTTTAATGTTCAAAAGAGCTGTTTATGTGCCTAATTGAAATAAATGATTTGACTTGATAAATGACATGACCAGACTTACACCATTATTACTTTTTTTAGCTAACCCACTACTTATGGCTGTTTGATACCTATCCAAAGCATAGTTATTTTATTTTAATTATTATTTTTTTTTATTAGACTGCAGTGCAAACAGTCTCTTAAAATAAGTAATAATAACTTTTAATATTCTACTTTTTTGTTACATTTAATGTATCCTTAGTGCTAAGATTATATCCCATTTCATGTACACAAAACTGTACAAAAACATTAAAATGTTACAAATATTTATAAAGCTTTGCAAACTCCAAATAAACGAACGCAGTTGTCAATGCACAGTGGTTTCGAATCCAAAAGAAGAGGGACAAAACTTTGACAATCGTGAACAAACCGAAACCACAATGCAACAAAACAAATCATATTACATATCGCTAGCTCTCTTTATCCATCGAACCTCTCGCTCACACAGGCTCCCTGCTGACTCGTTAGCGACGAATAAACCTTGTAATACAATAAAACGGAAAATAGTGTAAAAAATACTTGTTGCAGATTTAACTGTGCTGTTAAAAAAGCTTTATTGCCGTGTGGTAAGGATCGTTATTGCGTGATTTTTTTTTTTTTTAAATCTTGCTCTGCATGTGAAGAGTGACATTTGTTTGAGGCGTTCACCCAATATGGTGCTAGAGAGAAGTAAATTGTATTTTTCTATTTTTAATTGGTGCAAATTTTCGTTTACGAAGGGAGATGAATGCGAAAACAAATTATTTTTAACTGGATACTTTTAGGCAGTTATTATTATTTTTACATGATTTTTGAGGGGTTGTTACGGGTTGTCAGTATTGGAGGTCGCATATTGTATGCCACTGGCTTGTGTATAATCCTATTTACACATGTCTGTCTGATTTTAAATATTCATAGTTACGAGTTGTTTATGTTTTATACTTTTCACTTGCACATAAAAATATGGACCACGAATATATGTTCAACTATCTGACCACTGCTGCTGTTCTTATTATAATCAATTTTCAATAGGTTATGGGCCCAGAATAAAAGGTTAATAAGTTATTGCCCTTTTGCATGCTCTGATAGTGCTAGAGCATAATAAGTTGAGTGGTTTTAATATTAATTGAGTACGATAAGTGTGAAATTTACGAAATTTCAATTATGTCTGCTGAAGGTGGCATAAGTGGAATAAAGAAGCTGAAAGGATCGTCCGACTACCCAAACTGGAAATTCTTGGTGCGAAATTACTTGGAGAATAAAAACTGGTGGGGAGTAATTTCTACAGATGTAGTAAATGCTGACGTAGACCGGCAGGCACGAACGACAATATGCTTGTTGTTAGAACCAGAGTGCTTTACCCACGTCTACAATGCGAAGACTGCGAAAGAAGCCTGGAACAGCTTACAGAAAGCGTATGAAGACAAAGGTTGGGGAAGACGCATACATATTCAGCGAGAGCTTTTCAACTGTAAGTTACAGAATTTCGATTCTATGGAAAGCTTTATATCCAAAATTACATTCCTGACACAACAATTGTCCGATATTGATGCTCAAATCCCTGATGATTGGATCATATCGATTTTGCTGGGTGGGTTGACTGCTGATTACAGCCCTCTTATAATGGCTGTAGATAATAGTGGAAAAGAGATCACGTTAGAGCAAATTAAAATGAAATTGTTACAAGAAGGAAGTAGACAAAGTAAGTTGAACACAGAGTACGAACAAGCCTTAGTTACACGTAAAGTACAGAACGATGCAAGATCTAATATTAAAACTAACGATCGTAAGCAGAAGTTTGTCTACAAGTGTTATAAGTGCCACAAGCAAGGCCACAAGGCGTCCGAATGCAAGGAGCGGATCAAAACCGCGAATATCTGCCTGAATACAAAGGAGGCGATAAACAAAGACAAGTGGTATTTAGACAGTGGGTGCTCAAATCATATGACCCACGATAAAAACAAATTGTTGTCTTATACACCTGAAAAAGGTAACATGAAGATTGCAGTAGCAAACGGCGAGAAATTGTTGGTTAAAGGACGAGGAAATGCTGAGCCACAAGTCAGCGAAAACGAAAAATTAATTTTAGAAAACGTTTTACATGTTCCTGATTTATCCATGAACCTAATTTCGGTGAGCGATTTGACCAAGAAAAAATATTCCATGAATTTTGACAAAGGAGGTTGCATCATTCAAAATAAGAATCGAATGGTTGCAACATGTGAAGAGGTCGACGGAATTTATGAATTGACAGAAAAGAAAAATAACGTCGTGAATGTGACATTGTCAAAACAAAATGAAAATATTTCGAACATTTGGCATAAAAGATTAGCTCATTTATCGCGTAATTATATGAATAAAATGAAAGTTTTAGTAAGTGGTATGGAATTCAAGAGTACTGATTTATGCGAGCCGTGTATTCCATGTGTTGAAGGAAAGACATGCAAAAGTCCTTTTAAAAACCAAGGTACGAGAGCAAACGAGGTCTTACAGTTGGTTTTTAGCGATGTTTGTGGAACAATCGAGGAGCCGTCGTTCAGTGGTTCGAGGTATGTTCTTCTATTTATCGACGATTATACTCGGAAGACGCATGTTTATTTTTTGAAGAACAAAAGCGAAACTTTTGAGAAGTTCCGTGAATACAAGGCGGAAGTCGAGAATGAGACTAGTAAATCTATTAAATGTCTGAGATCTGACAACGGCGCAGAGTACTGTAATGGTAAATTTAAATCATTTTTGAAGTCTGCAGGTATAAAACACCAGACGACTGTACCGTACACGCCGGAACAAAATTCTGTTGCAGAAAGAGCGAATCGGACTATAATAGAAAAGGCCAGAACATTACTGTCAGAATCGAACTTGAGCAAGAAGTATTGGGCCGAGGCTGTTAATACTGTTGTTTACTTAAAAAACAGAAGCCCCACGAAAGCATTGAATAATGCAGTACCAGAGAAGGTTTGGACTGGAAAAGATGTGGATGTAAGTCATCTGAAAATCTTTGGTTGTTTGGCGTATAGATTGATACCAAAACAAAAGAGACGTAAACTGGATATGAAGACGGAACCGATGATTTTTATTGGATATCCAGATAATCAGAAGGGTTATCGTCTGATGAATCCTAAGACAGGTGAAGTGACAACTGCAAGAGATGTCAAATTTCTGGAAAACGTTTTTCTTCAGAAAGAAAACGTGAAAGAGTCGGAAGTGATCATAAACCTGAATACAGATTCTGTTCCTTCCAGTTTAACAAACAGATCAACAAACAGATCAGAACTCTTGGAGACTCACGATGATGCGTACCGTGATGCTGTAGAAGAGAACATAGAAGTATCGGAGGAGATAGGACCTGAACCAGTACTAACAGAGCAAGTACCTGACGACGTATTGACTGAAGAGGAAGTGATAATACCTGAATCAGAAAGAAGGTATCCTTTAAGAGAACGCAGACAAGTTGATCGGTACGGATGCAATGTTATGTATGCCAAGGAGAGCACTCTTGATGGTGATCCATTGAATATTAATGAAGCGTTGGCGAGACCCGATAGTGACTTATGGCAAAAAGCGATAGATGATGAACTTATGTCACTAAGAGAGAACCAAACTTGGACGTTGGTGGATCTTCCAGCTGATAAGAAGCCTATCCAGTGCAAATGGGTGTTCAAAATCAAAAGAGATAGCGATGGCAAGGTAACGAAGTACAAGGCTAGACTAGTAGCGAAAGGGTTCACACAGGTATGTGGTGTAGACTATACTGAGACTTATTCTCCTGTAGTTAGAAGCTCCACGCTACGATTATTGTTCTCGCTAGCTGTTGAATACGGTTGGTTTATTGACCAGTGGGACATCACGACCGCGTTTTTATATGGTAAGATTAAAGAGGATATTTACATGCTCCAACCGAAAGGAGCAGTAGTCAAAGGTCAAGAAACCAGAGTATGTAAGCTGCAGCGTTCTTTGTATGGATTGAAACAAGCTTCGAATGCTTGGTTCAAGGAATTAGACAAAGAAATGTTGAATTTAGGTTTTGTGCAATCAAAAATAGAACCGTGTTTGTATCAAAAGCAGCTTAAAAACAATAAGAAGTTAATTGTCGTTATTTACGTAGATGACCTTTTTATTTTTGGAAATTGTGAACAAGAAAAGCAAAAATTAAAAACCGATTTGCTTGACAAGTTTAAAGTGAAAGATTTAGGCGCGGCTAGGCATGTTTTAGGCATGAGGCTGAGAAGAGATAAAGATGTAATTTGTCTAGATCAGCAACAGTTCATTTTAGATATTTTGAATGACTTCAACATGACAGACGCCAAACCAGTTTCGACCCCAATGGAAGTCGGTATGAAATTAGAAAGATCGACAAATTCCCATAGCAATCTGCCATATCAAAGCTTAATAGGGTGTCTAAACTATTTAGCCTGTAATACGCGACCAGACATAGCACATGCGGTAAGTGTGCTTTCACAATTTAATTCGTGTTATGACGAAATACACTTTAAATGTGCGAAACGGATCTTAAGGTATTTGAAGGGTACGTCTAACCTTTGTCTTACTTTTAGGAAGTCAGGAGATTTAGACTTACGAGGCTACGTTGATGCAGATTGGGGAGGGGCACTTGATAGGAAGTCTTTTACGGGGTTAATTTTCAGACTAGGTAAAAATATTGTGTCATGGGAGAGTAGGAAGCAAGCGACAGTATCCTTGTCCTCCACAGAGGCAGGGTACATAGGATTGAGTCAAGCTTCGAAGGAAGCTCTTTATTTACGTAGTTTACTGAGCAGTTTGACAGCTGTGGATAGTAAAGCGGTAGTAATTTATAATGACAATCAGTCGGCGCATAAAATTGCAGCTAACAAAATGATGCATAATAGAACAAAGCACATAGACATCAAGTATCATTTTATTCGTGAGTGTGTACTGGATAACAAAGTTGAAATAAGGTACATGTCAACTGATAAGATGATAGCGGACATTTTAACTAAAAGTGTTCACAGCCCGAAGCTTAGAGAATTTTTAAAGGATTTATCCATGTCAAATTATTCTATTAAGAGGGCGAATGACTAGTTAGATGTTTTGATGTGTTATGTTTTTTAATAGTGTTTTGTGTAATAGATAATTTTTTCTAAATTTTATTTCGTTATGCATGCCTTATTTTGTTAGATTTCTTCTGTTTTTGTACTCTACTTTTGGGTACAGCGTAGTACAGACGGACACAGAAGTGTTAGTAATTTAATTAGTTTTATGTACCGAGTACTGACAAGTACAGATGGGATCATACGCATGTGTAATAGATTAAGGGGGCGTATTGGAGGTCGCATATTGTATGCCACTGGCTTGTGTATAATCCTATTTACACATGTCTGTCTGATTTTAAATATTCATAGTTACGAGTTGTTTATGTTTTATACTTGTCACTTGCACATAAAAATATGGACCACGAATATATGTTCAACTATCTGACCACTGCTGCTGTTCTTATTATAATCAATTTTCAATAGTCAGTAGCCTGAAAGTCTGGCAACCAGTATTACTAAAGGGTGTACCTAAATGAATGAAATAATGATTTATTCACTTAAATTTGTTAACGCTAGGTACATTGCCCCACAATATTACATGTTATAAAAAAAAAAAAAAAATGACTTTTGATTTTGATTTTTGATTTTGATCCAGTGGTACTGGATAGTGGTAGTAATATATGTTACCCAGTAACTGGGTTGTGGAGGTCAGAAAGGCAGTCGCTCTATGTTAATACCCTATGGTTAAGGTCTGTAATTTGTTCACTGTAAATAATAAAAAAAACATAAAAAAAATGGTATTCAATGAGAAAAAACGAAATGCATTAGATTCGCTTTATCGAATGTTAGAAGTAGTGAATGTCACGCTGTTTTGAATAAGGAGATACTTGAATTCGTCGAATCACGCTTGACTCAAAGCTACAGTGGGGTCCTCACGTAACATCAATTGCAGGACGGCTAAGATCAGCCGCTTACGCTGTTTGGAAAATCTGTCAATTAACAGGTCGACGTGGATACCACCAGACTGGCCTATTTTAGTTACTTTCATAGCATCATGACTTACGGTGTTTTTTGACGGGCTGCAGATATTGAGTCAATCTTCATTCTGTAAAAGAGGGCTGTCAGCGCTATCTACAACCTCAGCAGACGCGAATCTCTAAGGGAACTGTTTAAAAAAATTACATCCTTGTCAATATATAATATATATGAAAGCATTTTGTATGTACGTTCGAAGAAATCTACATCTATTTAGTAAGATAAGTAGCAGGCATAATGTTAACACTAATAGGAACAAATAAGATCAACCACGTTTCAGATTGTCTAAAGTAAAAACTTTTTTATGGGTCACTTTGTAAAATCACTACATAGTATAAAACAAAGTCGCTTCCCTGTCTGTCTGTCCCTATATATGCTTAGATCTTTAAAACTTCGCAACGGATTTTGATGTGGTTTTTTTTAATAGATAGAGTGATTCAAGAGGAAAGTTTATGTGTATAATACATGCATAATATAGTAGAGAAACACGGATAATTTTAGAGGTTTCTAATGTAATGTCGTAAATAAACACATTTTTTTGCGCTTACTTTGTAAACGCTGGCTGAACCCGTCGAGATAGATCAAAATAATGTACTACAGTATTGTACACCTTAAAAAAGTCTACAAAAAAGTCCGCGATGGTATATGTCTATCTCTTAGGGATAACCCACAATAACCATTTTTTATTCTATACTTTTTACGAGAAATAATGACTCTAAAATTATCAGTGTTTCTCCATTGCACCCGTGCGAAGCCGGGGCGGGTCGCTAGTATTATAATAAAATAGCACTCGATATTCTTCAACTAAATGAGAGGAAATTTAAACCATTAAACGCACACTATTTAGACAAGCATAATTATTATAAGTTGGATGATTAAATCGTAGATAAAAATGCTTGGCGTAATGCTGGTCGTCCACAGGAACTTGGACTCACTTGTCAAAATTTTAATAATTGGAAGAGATGCTGCCCTTTTTTATTGTTTCTGACATTACGAACTTAATGTTTCTTTTTTTTATTTTATTGAATCAAGTTTTAATTGTTCAATATTAAATATCTCTTCCAGCCGTTCGATTCTGGAAAAATCTCACCGTGATAACTAAGGCGAAATGAGCTTAGAGTGAGCTGTGAGTCATGCTGATGCTAGGGATTGACACTAGACGACTCACTCCACGCTCACTTTACCCAAGTTTTCACGGTGAGATGGTTACAGAATCGCACGGCTGTTTGGTAGTGAAATTTTATGTTATAGTTTTGTATAATTTAGTAGCATTTTTTTCAATCTTGTAAATGTAAGAACCACGGATTCGTTCTTTAGGATATTATGATGTTGACTTGAAAGAGCATGGCAAATGATGATGCCATGATTTTGGAGGGATATGTTCAGTACGATTTTGTTTTACTTAGAATATAGTTTGGTCTTGGAATTGCATCTACTTCAGGGCAATTTTGGAGACTCCATTGAATTTCATCTCGCGTCAAATTGATACCATGCATTTTGGGATGGATGAGTAGAAAATAATAATCATAAATTAACATAAAAGTGCCAACCGCTCTCTTTAATGATGTAGGACGAATTTTACTAATGAAACTGAACGCGTTCAGCACGACTAAGCCGTGTTCCAGAGCTGTCAGCGTCAAAATTGTTGTGGAATATTCACACTGACAGCACTTAAACGCAGTTTGGAAGTAATGATCTCATTCAGTTTCATTGGTGAAAACCGCACTTAATTAATCTATTTATTTTAAGGATTACCAACGAGATAAATATTACAATTATCTTTAACAGTAATAAAACTTGTATAATAATTACGTTATCTTGTAATGCACGCTCAATTACAGGTAAAATTACCACAGCTTATACATACATTATTGAGTACATAGGCTCGGAGTATAAAGTGTTTTTTTTTTTATTGGCCATTAGTGTCCCACTGCTGGGCAAATGCATCCCTGCTCGCCTTCCATCTCTCTCTGTCTAGAGCTGTCAAGGCCCAGTATTTATTAATAATACATAAAATAAAATATACAGCTATTATAATAATATATTAAAAATGCATCAATACAATAAAATAAAACCAAGCAATAACTTGATTTTCAATATTAAGTTTAAATTAATAAAAAAAAAGGAATACAAACCTAGTAGTCAGTTCCAACATTTTTTTTTTGCAATAAGTTTTTTATTGCTGGATAGTATTTCTTTAAAATCAGCGACGATTCAAAAATCAAGAAAAAACTATGGCGGTTACGTTACACAGGTCGGCCATCTTTGTGAAACACAATCTGTTTGAGATCAAACATTGATATTTGTGGCACAATCGGTCATTGTGTCAATGGAAACGGATGTCTAACCAATAATTACGCGAAATATCTTACCACAATTAAACATATACAACGGAGGAACGAATGTTTATTGCTAAATCATAGGTCTAAATGTTTCTAAGGATTTAATTGTCGATGAAGTTTGATATAAATATGGTTATTTATTAGATTTACTACAAATTTATGATGATCGCCATGTTCACATGAACATGGCCATGTTCATACGTGTTCATGTTCATACATGAACATGGCCTAATGGCCTTTTGTTTAAGGTTAATAATAATAATAATAATCATTTATTTGCAGACATTAAAGTCCATAGAATTAAATTAATTGACATTGACACATAAAAATAACACGATACACACACATAAAAATCACAAAATAGGCAGAATAATAATAACATAATAGTAATAAAGATAAAATAAATAAAATAAAATAAATACCTGTGTGTGCAGTCTCACCCATCGACCAAGCATGGGCAGTCCCACCGGTCACTCAATGCTCTCAACATGCCGTGGGTGCTGGTATCTGTTCTGTGCCGGAGAGAAACGCATCGTTTTCGAATAATGGCATAGAAATCATCCACTCTCGCATCGGCAAACATACCCGAAGCGCTACAATACCGCGGCAGCCCCACAAGCATCTTGAAGGCATTGTTATACTGTACACGCAGGGCACTGTATGCCTTCTGCGTATACTTGACCCAAAGGCTGCAGGTGTTAAACACGAGGTTGCAGGCTTAAATTCTGGCAAATATACCAATGTGCCTTTTTGAGTTCATATATTAGGTCATCCCACTTCCAGTGTCATACTTTTTACTTCCAATATTTATGTATTGCGCAATGGTATGCAATTGTTAATACATGTGTTGTCTTATACAATCATGTTAGTTTAATTTGGTGTGTTGTATTGTCAAGACGTGCATTGATTTAAAATGGAAGATTTAAGAAAATCTATTAATGTAGTGGAGCAACGTATATTTCTAAAGTTTTGTGCTTTACTCAACTACTCTGGAGGAGTTGCGCACGACTTACTGGTAAAGTGTGTTGGTCGTAACGCCTTAAATAAAAGAACCGTACAGCGATGGCTTGAAATGTACAAACAAGGAAGAACCACAGCTGAAGATGAGCCGCGAGCACCTCGATCATTATCCGATGATAATGATCGAGGTGCTCGCGGCTCATCTTCAGCTGTGGTTCTAATCTAGTCGATCTAGATTAGAAGCAAGGGACAAAATCAAGGAAGCACTTCGTCAGTCACGTAGGGTCCGTGTCAGTGATCTCTCCACTCAACTTAACATTCCTCATTCCACTATACATAGAGTACTCACGGAGGATTTATGTCTGGTCAATAAAAGTGCAGTGTGGGTGCCCCACACTCTGAACACGGATCAGAAGGAGTTTCGTTATGAAACTGCGCGTAGCCATTTATCGTGGTATCGCCGTAAGAAAAATATACTTAATAGATTCATATGCCTTGATGAAACTTGGGTCGAATTTTTTACTCCTCGTCAAAGACATCAGTCACGATGTTGGGTGGAACCGGGTACTTCAGCTGAACATTTACCACGTGCATAGCTACATGAACGAAAAATACTACTAAAGTAGCTATGGATGTCAGAGGCATTGCTTTTTGGAGAACTTATGATGAAAATACAACTATGACTGGAGAGCGATATAAGTCATTTTTAGAAGAAAATATTCCTATTTGGGCAGACGAACATCATATAACGAGTCCTATAATTTTACATGATAACGCCAGACCGCACAAATCAAAAATAGTTCAGAATTTAATTGAAGATAAAGGATGGATTGAAATTATTCAGCCGCCATATTCCCCGGATATGAATCCTTGTGATTTCAATTGTTTTGGCCATGTGAAGAGGAAATTGTCGGGTACTCGATACAATAGCAAAAAGGAGTTCGATATTAAACTAAAGAGCATTATTGATGAATTAAATGAAAGTGGTACTTTAAATGGTGTTCAAGATTTGCCAGCAGTCTGGGAGCGAGTGATTAATAGTGGTGGAGATTATTGATTAGTGTCACAAGGTTATATAGTATAGTAGTCAGTTTTTGTAAAATAATAATAATAAAAAAATATGACACTGGAAGTGGGATGACCTAATAGTTCAGAATTTAATTGAAGATAAATGATGGATTGAAATTATTCAGCCGCCATATTCCCCGGATATGAATCCTTGTGATTTCAATTATTTTGGTCATGTGAAGAGGAAATTGTCGGGTACTCGATACAATAGCAAAAAGGATTTAGATATTAAACTAAAGAGCATTATTGATGAATTAAATGAAAGTGGTGCTTTAAATGGTGTTCAAGATTTGCCAGCAGTCTGGGAGCGAGTGATTAATAGTGGTGGAGATTATTGATTAGTGTCACAAGGTTATATAGTATAGTAGTCAGTTTTTGTAAAATAATAATAATAAAAAAATATGACACTGGAAGTGGGATGACCTAATAGTTCAGAATTTAATTGAAGATAAATGATGGATTGAAATTATTCAGCCGCCATATTCCCCGGATATGAATCCTTGTGATTTCAATTATTTTGGTCATGTGAAGAGGAAATTGTCGGGTACTCGATACAATAGCAAAAAGGAGTTAGATATTAAACTAAAGAGCATTATTGATGAATTAAATGAAAGTGGTGCTTTAAATGGTGTTCAAGATTTGCCAGCAGTCTGGGAGCGAATGATTAATAGTGGTGGAGATTATTGATTAGTGTCACAAGGTTATATAGTATAGTAGTCAGTTTTTGTAAAATAATAATAAAAGAATATGACACTGGAAGTGGGGTGACCTAATATTATGTACGTTCTGAGTTCATCTTCGACATTATTGACATTGGTGGCGGAAAAACATCGTGAGAAAAATTAAAAGGACTTCTAGGCCTTCTATGGCAACCGTGGTGATCAATGCCTTCTCTGTATGAGAAGAGGACTTTGCCCAGCAGTGGGGTAGTAACAGGCTGGTGGTATTATTATTATTATAACAACATGTGTTGCACTAGTATTGTTATTAATTCTTCCAAATAAACTTACCCTTTACTAATAAACATATTAGGTAAATCACTGCCGTAAATAGCATAGTTGCAGTAAGTACGCTCTAGACGGTTTCGAGAATGCTTTGAGATGGAAAAAAAATGCTCGACTTACTGCAAATTTTTAATTGTTAAATTTGGTTTAAAAAGCGATTCAAGTAAGTAAGACAAAAATGTAGATCTCGTTATCGTGATCACGGCTGTATATCTAACTCATTTTTGACAAGAATACGACTTACTGTAGGTACCTAACTATGCTATTGAGGGCAGATCAGATGAATAGCAGTTACACACCGATTTCTCTCTTTCAGTCGTCAGTGATTTGACTTTCGAAAGAAGAAGACAAAGCGATGTGTACTACAGTCGCCAAACAACGTTTATTAGTAAGGGGGTAAGCTTTTAAGTAATGTAAGAGATGCGTGGTTACAACAATAGTGGAACAGTTGGAAATCAGGGGCACGACTTATGACCTCACGCCACTAACCTATAGCAAGAAAAACGGATCACTATCCATTTGCATAACTTTAAGACATTTTATCATTTCAGCACCGGCTTACGTAGTAGCTACGGACCGCCTATTATAATATATAACATGGCATAGTTTTGCTTATCCTAATTATATTTACGCATAACAACTTACGCATATTTTTTTAAGCTTGTTTCTTTAACCTAACCTAACCTATTATGTCAACATAAACGGCATGCCAAAACAATTCTGGTAAAGTATCATTATACTTATATAGTTATGCCAAAGTACCTATATGAGGAAAAAAAAAAGCATTATGCGAAAAGAAGGGATCCCAAGAAAAACATCTATTTTAATAACATTGATAAGGATTACTTACTCAAAAATACAGAAAAAAAAAACTATTTGTAAATAAATCTACTTACATCCAAACATTGAATAAAGCAAACGAGCTTTTAAATCCATAACGCGCTCGAATATATTTATAAAGCTTACCGCAAACGCCTCCGAACAAACCCTTGACCGTGGCCGATCTAATAACGTACACGAAATCCTTTAATACGTCCAACAAAGACCTAATACCCCCAATAATGCCGCAAAATTTCGAAGAACCTTTTTTTCCAGGGATATCGAGTAGTGACCACTGTGCGGCTGAGATGTTAAACTACAATGAGCACAGATCGGTTTTGTCTAGGATTTCAAACAGCTCGTATTACTGTGTGTAAGTGTGATGCACAATGGAACGAATGGAGGAAAAAGTTAGTCGTGAAATGACCATTGCAAGGATTATGCGTTTGAAGTAGCACATTGTATTGATGCTTTTATTGATGTTTGTGATAATGTTTTTGTAGCAAGACTCTAGCTTGAAAAAAAGTGTCCTACTAGACCAGCCAGTCGACTCTGTAAAAATCTCACCGTGAAATCATAAGTGAAGTGAGCACTTAATAGTATTAATCCCTAGCGAATGACAGCACACTCAAACATTCTGTCATAGATCTTTCACAGTCGTTACGGGCAGTCAGAAGCCCAATAGTCTGACAATCAGTCTTACCAAGGTGTATCATGTTACCCAGTAACTGCGTTGCGGATGTCAGATAGGCAGTCGCTCCATGTGTTGCATCCGGCTAGACTAGAAGCTGACCCCAACGTAGTTGCGAAAAGGCTAGGCAGATTGATTTTTAACCGACTTCAAAAAGGAGGAGGTTATCAATTCAGGTGTTTTTTTTTTTTATGTATGTTCGGGCATAACTCCGTCATAGGTATATGGACGGATTTGCAAAATTTTTGTTCGATAGAGGTTTATTCCGAAATGGTGCCATTTAAATTTCGTAAAGATCTGGTGATGAGTTTCGGAGACAGACAATGGAACTCTTCAATAAATACCAGTAAAACAACCGCGATTGCTGCTATCGTATATGTATGCATTGTTTACGCAATCGCACTACATAACATCACCTCTGTACCCTATAAACACAGATGCAGTACGCAGATGTGTTCAGTATACCACCGTACATCCTACCACATAGCAAGTAGAGTTATACGAATTTGTGTGGGGTAGGTATAACCAAAAAGTGAAAAATAAAAACTTTTTTATAAAACAAAACAACCGACTTCTAAAAAAACACTACAAAGTGAAAAAATAACTTTAATATCGGAAGTCGGTGTCAAAAACGAAAATGCGGAACCAACGACACCGACTTCCAAATTAAAACAACTTTTCACTTTGTAGTGTTTTTTTGGAAGTCGGTTGTTTTTATTTTATAAAAAAGTTTTTTCTCGTCAACATTAATATACATAATCAGCGTATAATGTTCCCATTGCTAGGACACGGGACTCATCTCGGTGAGAGGGCAAAATTAATATACTTAATTAATAATAACATTAATGTTTCTAAGATTGTGTTATCAAAAACCCATATCACACTGAAAAATACAACGTAATTTTTCCTAACAGAATCATTACCTACTGAAAATTCGTATAACCAACGACGCATGTTTTCAGGCGCTCAATTTTAGATATAACATACATGGACTCCACTGCCAGGTGTTCAAAGGTATAGTCAGAGCACAGGGGGGAGCGGGAGGCGGGCGGGGAACAGGGAGGTGCCTGAATTCGATTCCGGGCTATTGAAAAGTTTCAAGAGGCGAAAAGCTTCGACAAACGAAGCTAAGTGAATTTCGAGCCCTCGGAAAAGACAGGGCCGTGTTTGGTTTTCGGGAATTGTTGGTATCGAGGGAAATATTGGTAGTCTATGAAAAACACAAAGAAAGAGATAGGTAATGATAATATGTCTATTCGAAACAGGCTTGAAGCAGAGAGTTCGTAGGTGTAAATCTGTCGTGATTGGTGTTACAATATTTTTTGTATCAGCTAATTATTATTTTTTTATTTAGGTTAGCCGAAAAATGTTTACACAAAACATTTGACAGTAAATTACGTTATTATTACGTTTTTTTTTTTTTAACCTTTTGACCGCCACGGACGGCTATAGCCGACAAACGAAAACGTGCCAAACACGTCACCGACGTCTACAGCCGTCAAGAAAACGACATTTTTTTAAGTACAAAATAAATCTTTTCTAATTTAGTATATTTATTTTGTACTTAAAAATGTCGTTTTCTTGACGGCTGTAGACGTCAGTGGCGTGTTTGGCACGTTTTCGTTTGTCGGCTATAGCCGTCCGTGGCGGTCAAAAGGTTAATTATTCACTAAAAACAGAAATTGAAGAAGCTAAAGTACATATGATTCAAAGTTTCATGATAAAAAATGTTTATTTTAAATAGATCAGACTGACGGACATGATAAAATGATAAGGGCTCCGTTTTTGATATTTAGCTACGAAATCGTAAAAAAGTGATCAGCAGTATATGCTATTCTGTAAAAATCTCACTATGAGAACTTAGGTGAAATGAGCGGGAAGTGAGCTGTCATTAGGGATTAACACTATTGATACTGCTCACTTCAAGCTCACTTCACTTATGATTTCACGGTGAGATATTTACAGAATAGCACTGCTGATCACTTTTTTCCGTCCGATCACCGGCTTTCCCCAACTATGCTGGGGCCGGCTGCCAGTCTATCCGCATGCAGCTGAATACTTAGGCGTAATTAATCTAGATTAAAATTAATGGACTCACAGTCATTTAGTATTTTCATATAGATTCATAGTTATTTAGGAAAACAACGTGAGGAGACCAGCATGAAGAACCCGAACCCGCATTGTGGATTATGGCCCACTCCCTCTCACAGAGAGGAGGCCTGTGTCCCAGCTGTAGGAACGTTGAAGGCTGATTATGCTAATTTAGTATTTATACTGTTAAGCCAACAGGAAGCTAATAATTGTCTGCGATAGATTAACCCGGCAAGAGTAATAAACAAAAACAATTACTTTCATCGGCCGAGTACGTCCCTGCGCAGGCGGCTTGGTTCCAATTTTTATCAATCCCATTTCATTTCCCCTTACGAAAGTTTTCCTCCAATTTCGCGCTCTCGCCCCCGCCCTTTTAGTGTTGGGACAATTGAAGCACATAATAGCTATCGACATTACATATTTTTATGTATAAAATAAAATATTCAGTAAGTATGTAAGTATCGTAAAAGGTGGCGTTCTTTAATTTCTGCCTACTAATAAGGTGTGAGATATTATATTTTTTTTTTTATGAAATATACTATGAATGTTTCTTTGTAAGTCTAAACTACAATTCAATTCAAAATATTTTATTTCACATAAACCTACATGGGCACTTCTGAAACGTTAGAAGCTAGGTGCACGGTCTCTTTTAAAAATAATGATAGATAAATACTCAAATTCTTAATCTTTAGTAGGTTACAAAGTTGTCATCGTTCTTCAAGTGAACTATGTAAGTTCGCTATTTTTACCTTTTACATATTTGCCTTTTTAAACATGCACGTGTTTCTATTGGTAGGATAGTTAAGGTGAGACACTCCTAAAGGCAACCTTTTTTATTATGACTTACGTTCCTTGACTTTCCTAACTTTGGAAAATAAATTCCTATTTTTTCCAAAATCGTGTATTTGTATGCATATCTAATGACCTCAAAACATGTCTTTGCATTCCTGTACAATAAATTAAATAGAAAACTATGTATCTATAAACTAAATTACTATGACTGTAAAAAAATTATACTTAAATATTTACTAACCCTCGACTATGCACAGAAGACCTACACTTATTGTTTGCAAATAGAACTACTAACATGTCATTTTACTTTTATTTATCTACTTGTTAGTTTAATTTGTACGATAAACTCAGTGTTAATTTATTAGTACATTAAGTATTCATGCACTTCCTAGCCTGAAGCACAGGTTCAACCTAGTTCAGGCAAATTAGCAACTGTGCGCAATTGTAATTGTCAAGGTATTAATTTGTAAATATATCCCCTTTTATATAAATAAAAGATTTTATTATTATTTACAAGATAACTAGGTAACCATTGGATGGTCTCAATTAATGTTGCAGAACTTTCAAAAGGAAAACTAATGTCATTTGAATGTGTGTCATGCAGTTGAGCGTAACTTCTAAAAATCATAGAAAGCCTGAAGTGCGATTCTGTAACCATCTCACCGTGAAAACTTGGGTGAAGTGAGCGTGGAGTGAGTCGTAAATAGTGTCAATCCCTAGCATCAGCATGACTCACAGCTCACTCTGAGCTCACTTCACCTTAGTTATCACGGTGAGATTTTCCAGAATCGACTGGCTGTTATCTAATCTAACAACACACTGTTAAAGTACCTACAACAAACGTCACAGACGTCTATAATTTCATAGCTTAAAGAGGAACTTCATCAGCCGTCTTGTTTCACGCACTGCTGCGTATACGTACCTACCCCTCGTCCCTTTTGTGCCATGGTTCCCTGTTTTTTTCAAGCCTCATCCAGGCCTTCCCTGCGATCTTCGAAAGAGGAACTCGTCCCGACTCAAATAAAAGTATCGACAAACCGCCAGCAAGGTACCTACAACACTACAGTTTAAACATTAAAGTATTTCTCGGGAGACGTGGACGTATCAAGCGATCATTTCACTGTTATTACGCGACCGAATTCAATTGAGGACGGTTTACATCGACACTTGCTTATTAACTGACCCACTGTATTTGATAGGATCATCGAACAATAACAAACAATGCCATAAAACGCGTTTTCCAGTTACTAGCTATGTCTATTAGCCAAATTTTGCTGGATCAGAAATGTTATCCGGAAAAGAACCGGAGTGGAGACAAGTACTGGAGTGGAGACCACTTATGCTGGATGGACCAAAGAACTAAAAAAGTTAGCAGGGACAGACTGAATGCGGAAGGCGGAGGACAGGGTGTTGTGGCGAAGCCTAAAAGAGTGCAAGGCTGACTTGATTGATCGAATTTAGCTGGAGGAACTTGGCAAAAGTCAAGTCAAAGTCAATCGTTGTTGTTTGACTCGAATGTTATTTACCAGCAAAAAAATGTGTTTTTTTTTTAATACTTAATATTAATGAACATTAATAACAAATGATAACGATCTATCATAATCCGCCTATAACGTTCGCACTGCTGGCACACAGGCCTCCTCCCGGTGAGAGGGAGTGGGCCGTAATCGACCACACGGGCCCAGTGCGGGTTGATAGATGTCACAGGTCTTTGCAAATCTTTTAATTTGGTGTTCTGTGTCTTGTAATCGTAATTACTTTGCATACCTTGTATTGTATTCAATCAAGTATTTTCTTACTAAACAGACAGCTGTGCTGCTGGGGAGTTTGTTGCGCCACTTCTTCTCCCCAGCGAAAGCACTAGGAAGTGGTGAAGGGCGGGCGTTTTGGGGGACTGTCTTTTGTAATTTTCACGTTCGAAAACTGCTGATTCTCAGCCTAGTTTGAATAGATGACTTTTGCTTTTGATTTGATTTTGAATTTGTGTTTCTAGGACATGTCGGTTTCCTCACGATGTTTTCCTTCACCGAGCAGTGGTGATTCAATAATGAATACAAAGTAAATCACCTTCGCATTGCGTCGGTAAGTAAGGACTAATGATGTATAACGATAATGAATGTGTGATTATTTATAATTGTTTTTTTCTACTGTCCCGGCTTCTTTAATTTAATAATTGAGACTTGGCTGACTTGATAACTAAATTAAAAACATTTTTACGCCCTCTAGCATAACATAGCGCACTCTTTATTATTTTTATATACCATTTTTATTGTACAGACGCTAGCACATCAAGCTACCCGAAACTGTCAAATTTTCCCAATCAACTTTGAACCATCACTAGCGTAGCATTATGCTTTAGCGATAAAGTTGAAAATCTAATAAAGAAATTTGACAGATTGTAGTAGCTTGATGTGCTGGCGTCTGTACCTATGTTAAACAAATAATTAAATGACAGAAGAATTTTGAGATTTTTTTTCCCAGACTTCTATTTCTTCTTTCGTAAATAGACTGATCACCTAGGTACTTCTTCTTCCTCTTCTTCGCGTATCGATGGCAATCTAGATGAACTCGGCCCAGAATTCAGCTACGTATCTAACGCCATCACTAGCGTACTTCAGTTCCTGGAACGTGCAGCTGACAGGACACGTAAGACATGATATTAAGTGTCCCATCGTTTGTGAAACAGCATCACATGTACACTACCCTCCAAGGCGCTATGAATCTCCATCTGAACACGCTTTCTTTGCTTCGGCCAACGTGGGTTTTGGAGTCTGTTTAAACTTCGTTTATCTGCTATGAGAATAGAGTTAATTTCGTCGTAAAAAAAATCTCCTACTAAGCTGCCCTCGGCATCAATCTAAGTAAGTATTTTAAAGGTAAAATAAAATAAATTTTCTTCAAAACTCTTTACGCTCTTTATAATTTGTTTTGTTGAGAACCGTTTAAAGAGCAATTACTGAGTTCTCTCTTATTTATTGGACTCCCAAATAATTTAGTTCCGTTATGAAAATATAGAATTTTCCATTTTCACGGAAATCTGTGTTTTTTTTTTTAATTGGTTCGCTTCACTTAATTACTCATTTTTCGATGTAAAGTGTCGATTGATGATTAAATAGCGTAGTTATATTTATCAAGCCTGGCCAATTTCCTATTTTATACAACGTGTAACGTTAAATGCGCAAAACCTCAGACACCCCAACTGATTTTTAACCTTCAAGCAGTCGCGCGGCGTCGAATCGACCGCGATTCGATCGATTATCCATACATTTATGATGCCAAATTGCTTACAAATCCAAAGAAAATTAGAATATTATTTTGATTTTATAATTTTGTTTATGTCCTAACATAATGATAATGTGATAAATACAAAAAATATTAAATAATTCGTGTTTTAAATCCCTGAAATATCCTATAGGTCTTTTAGGTTACGCGCGACCGCTGGCGTTACAAATGACCGCGCGCCCGCTTGAAGGTTAATTCAATTGACCTATTTCAGAGAGAAAATAAGTCATAAAAAAATTGTATAGGTTTTATGTGCTGTTTTAGTTTTACTGGCCATTCTGATCGTTTCTTGCGTCTGCGACGACGCTTTATCGAGGGAGAAGTCGTCACCGGGCCTCTGCGCCGCGCTAACATTGGGTTGCTTGACCTATTAATAAATAGACACGGCAACGTTTTTAATGAATATTTTTTTTTAAATGTGACCTATATTAAAAAGTGGTTCAATTAATCAACCTTTTTTTTTATTTTGCTGATAGGTACTTATTTGGAATTTATACCATTAACTTCCTCACTAGCTAAGACCGAAAAAGATTTCGTTTTATATTTTTTGGAGTACCTACTTAAGTGTGCACAAGCACTTTTGAATTGTCAAAGGAGTCGGTCATTCCGAAAGATGAAGCTAAATGGCCATTCTAAAATGTTTGTATTCCTATGGAGAAGAACGGCCAAGAAACTCCATGGACACACTTTTAAAATTAGGTATGATTTAAAAGTGTTGCAAAATATTAGTAATATCATTAATGATGAATTTATAATTATTAGTGAGAACTATGTAAAAAGACACGTTAGAAGCGTCCAGAGTAAAACAAAGAGACATGTTATTAATGTCTTAACCCGGCGGTACTCGCTAGGTGTTTACATGCACGAATACTCGCTACCGGGTAAAAAATACCACATTATTTAAATGACATTATCTTGGAAAATAAGTTAGCTTTACAGACTTTAATGGCGTATTTAGTTTATCAATACTAATGTCTAATAAATAAAAGAAAATTGAAAGTTTGAATTATTATTTATTTCAAATTATAGCTTATCTTAAAAAAGAACGCAAAATTAAAAACAAAAATTCTTCATAGTCTTAGAAAAATCAACAAAAAAATTTTTTTCTTAGGTATCACGTAAAATTGAGATCAAACATTATAAATCGACAGTGCTAGTGTAGTTGTACTCTGTGGTATTTTTTACCCAGTAGCGAGTGCCGCCGGGTTAATAGCCGGTCGATTCTTTAAAAATCTCATCCTGAAATCATAAGTGAAGTGAGTTTGAAGTGAGCAGTGTCAATAGTGTTAATCCCTAATGACGACTCACTCCACGCTCACTTCACCCAAGTTTTCACGGTAAGATGGTTACAGAATCTCACGGCAGGTCTCTTTGTTTCAAACGCTTGTGTCAAACGGTTTATTAAAATAAGTCACATAACATCGCGTCTGAAATGGGCAAAAGGTTAGGCAGAGGTGTACCTATGGTATGTACAGACGCCAGCACATCAAACTACTACAGTCTGTCAGATTTCTTTAATAGATTTTCAACTTTATCGCTAAAGCATAAGGTTCAAAGTTGATTGGGAAAATCTGACAGTTTCGGGTAGCTTGATGTGCTGGCGTCTGTACAATACACGCATATTTCGCGATTTCTTTTCGATTTCAAACTAAGTAAGACACTTCACGTGACTAGAGGGCTGGCTCATTCTTTGGCCAATGAATTAGCATTGATACTGGACGTGGCAATGTTGCCAATCTTCTGGGCACGTTTGCGGATGACAGCTATGAGGACGAGTACTTCGACGACTAAGTTTTATTTAATTTATTACCTAGTGTAAACAGTTAGTTATGTTTTATATTATTTATTTTATTTTATTGTATACTAGCGACCCGCCCCGGCTTTGCACGGGTGCAATGCTGATCACTACATAGTAGTATAATAAAACAAAGTCGCTTCCCGCTGTCTGTCTGTCTCTATGTATGCTTAGATCTTTAAAACCATGCAACGGATTTTGATGCGGTTTTTTTCAGTAGATAGAGTGATTCAAGAGGAAGGTTTGTGTGTATACATGCATAATATAGTGGAGAAACACTGATAATTTTAGAGCAATTTTTTCTCGTAAAATGTATCGGAAAAAAATGGTTATTATGGGTTATCTCTAAGAGATAGACATATGGCATCGCGGACTTTTTTGTAGACCTTTTTAAGGTGTACAATACTGTAGTTCATTATGTTGATCTATTTCGTAAGGATCAGCCAGCGTTTGCAAGGTAAGCGCAAAAAAATGTGTTTATTTACAACATCACATTAGAAACCTCTAAAATTATTAGTGTTTCTCTACTATATTATGCATGTATTATACATATAAACCATCCTCTTGAATCACTTTATCTATTAAAAAAAATCGCATCAAAATCCGTTGCGTAGTTTTAAAGATCTAAGCATACATAGGGACAGACAGAGGGAAGCGACTTTGTTTTATACTATGTAGTGACGTAATAAATTAAACCTGTATAGACATAGATCTTATAACACACATTATTATTATATTGAGATTAATAAAGCTACAACCTCTTTAAATCTCAAGCAACAGACAATTATCCGTCCTAAGCAAAAGGTGTTAATATTAGCTAATCCTTAAGCCCCTTTCACACAGGGCGGTGGACCGCAGCGTTTCGACAATTACACGCTGTGATGCGTACTCATAATGTGCTCTATTGTCATGTGGAGCTGAGAGTATAAGTTGGTACATGGTGCTCCATTTTGCTATGCATAAAAACGCAAACCTTTCAATGAATTGTGGTTATTTTTTTAGGATTTAAAAACCTGAAATTCCGTAGCAGCCCTGCCCTTAACACTGACAACGTTTAATTGCACTTATTTCCTAATCAACAGTTTGCACAAAAATAGCAAATAGAAACGTTTACAATGTGGGGACGACAATACGACAGTAAATTGAAACACTCATCATCTGCCTAGCCCTATCCCAACTATGTTGGGGTCGGCTTCCAGTTTAACCGGATGCAGCTGAATACCAGTATTTTACATGGAGCGACTGCCTATCTGACCTCCACAACCCAGTTACCGGGTAATAAGTACGATACCCCTAGGTGAGACTGGTTGTCAGATTTTCGGGCTTCTGACTACCCGTAACGATTATCAAAGATCTACGAAATACTGCCGGGACCAACGGCTTAACGTGCTTTCCAAGGCACGGAGGGGTCTCGGTATGTAAAGCTGGTCACCCATCCATAGACCAACCGCGGCAAGCGTAGCTTAACCTGTTCGATCGACATGTGTGGCTGTTATTATTTAGCCACGGGCCCCGCTTTGAAACACTGAATACGATAATTCTGAAACTATCAAATAAATACTAACATCAATATTGAAACAGCGATATTTTAAACAAATGAAATAGTTATGATGTGCTGAGGATGGGTTTTGCGCTTTTTAACTAGCGTTGAATAACTATTCGATATATTTGACAGGTTTTTTGTATGCAGACTAGAAACGTCATAAGATATACGAAGTATAACTTACTGTCATCTCCACCATAAGGCCTGATACACTCTTCTTACCATAGACTACACTACTCGACTCCATTTGGCATTTCTAGTACAAAGTTTTTTTGTTTTATTATTCTTTCTTTCTCTTTTAATACCTACCATAGATCACCCTATATTCAATGTAGAATTGCCTTACGATTATTTTCATCCAATAATGACATCGGAATCATTAGCACTCACCATTCCGTGAACATTCTCATAATAATAAATACAACATTAGCTATTATGCACCTCTGATATAATCCGCTCATTCACGGATCATAATCGTTCATTCACGAGCATATTCGTTCATTCATTGAACATATTTAACGGTTTATCGCTGATACTGTGAGCGAATACAGCGGGAGGTCTCGGAAATATGGTTTTCAGATCAATCCTGATATTGTGGGGAGAGTTTTTGTGAAGATCTATGCTTATAACCTCGATGTTTTTTTTTAAAAGCGTTTAGTTGCCAAATTGGTGATTTATGTATTTATATATTTATTTATTTACTATTTTGTGATTAGAATAACCACTATATAACATAAACATACATAACATCATGCTTATAATTCCCGAAGGCTTAGGCAGAGGCGTACAGTATACCCTTGCACCACTACAAAGTGGTGGTAGTCCTCTAGAAGGTACAGACGCCAGCACATCAAGCTACCCGAAACTGTCAATTTTTTCCAGTCAACTTTGAACCGAATGCTTTAGCAATGAGCCTGGGTCGAATAAATATATTTTCATTCATTCTTTCAATAATGAATGAAAATATATTTAACCGATCTGACCAACACTTTTTGTTTTTCTCATAAACTACTAACCGATCTGACTAACAGTGACTAGGCAGGCAGTACTCACTAATGTCCTACAAAACTCTATAGGTAATATATAATATGTAATATAATCTTGCGCTGTAAACTTTGTGGATTTTACTGCGAGTACATTCTGTCTAGGTACCCTTCGAAACAGTCTAAATAACTTCCGTAATAGAACATTAAGCATAAGGAAAATAGGACGCGCTAATATACACGGAAATTGTAAAGAAAATGCATTCACTCCCATGCAGTTGGCTTGTGGGGCAAGTTAAATGAACTGTGCGCTTTTTGTAGTTAACTCTTGAAAATACTTTAACAATATAAGTAGGTACCCAAGTAGCGTGTGCTGTCATGATTTCATCGATTTAAAAATTCTATATCAAAAACCCGACTGCAACTAAAAAGTTCAAAACAACAACAATTTTTGTTCAATAATTTAATAAAATGTTGTAATCGTCTCCTATAGTGGAGTATCAAGCGCTATTTCGATACCCCACATGGTCGAGGTCCTTCTTTTTTTCAATGAATTACATTGACATCTAAAAATCCCCAGTTTAATTCTATACAAAAAAACCTAGCTTAGAAGCACTGATGACCAATCTAGACGAGTAGATAAACACTTCATATATTACATTGATCCAGCCGCTAAGTTGCTTCGACGGCAGAAAGAATCCCAGATACAAAAGAAAAGAAAGGAAAAGAAGCAGTCGGGTGACAACTGCATACTTACTATTAGTGCAAATGAGCAAGCTATTTGCATTTTTTTTTTTTATTTATTTATTTATTCAGTAGTACACATACATTTTCAACGCTTAAGTTGGTGCCAACATAAACTCATTAGAGTTTTACCGTGCACTAAAATCATCGACTACATATTTAGAGTTATACACATTTAGAGTTTAAACGCTATTTATATGGAAATGTACAGTAGAGTCGACTTTATACGACCATACCATTTAAGATACCATTGCACATGAGTTTTAGAAAAAAACAGCTTTTTAGAGTCTTCTCTGTCACTCGTATCTATGTGATTCTTCTTCTTCTTCTTCTTCTTCTTCTTCTTCTCACTCTTGTCAGAGCGGTCGCGGTCACGACGAATTGTGTCCAGTCACAGCTGAAGTCATCGCTTGCCTGACGATCTCTCTCCAACTGGTTCTGTTAGATGACAGCCTGGAGGGTTTATTGGCAGGGCCCGAGCCAATTTAATTTGATTGTTCCGCCTCATCAATGACCTTCCGTGTGGCTCTCTACTTCAGCACGGCACTACTAGACGCTCTATGGATTCATTATTCCGTCTTGATACATGATCAAAGCACTTCAGTATTCGAGACTGCACTAGTGCTGATTGACGCTGCTTGATGCCGAGTTCTTGGAGTTTGGAAACTTATATAGGAATTCTGTATACGAGATCCCAAGCATTCTTCTCCAACACCACATTTCATGAGCATGTACTTTTTCTGTTCTAGTTTTCGTGATCTCCACATCTCAGCTGCATAAGAAATATGAGGAGTGTACGGACGAGCCTCATCTTAGTGGCCTTGGTGATGTTGCAATTCCTCCATATATCATTAGTCGGACGATCTAAGAAGGTGGCTGGGGTAGACTGGACGCGGAAGGCGGAGGACAGGGTGTTGTGGCGCAGTCTGGGAGAGGCCTATGTCCAGCAGTGGATTGCGATAGGCTGAGTTGATTGATTGATTGATATCAATATTCTGTTTTTAAAACTCGATGTACTCGTATCATGAAATATCAATGTCTAGCGGGGTAATGGCGCAACACACTACAAGTAGCAATGGCTTTAATTTTGACAGTTTAACAACATTCATTGCATGTTTACGTTATTGAGCAGAAATATTTTTCAAACCTATGAAGCAATGGATTAGCAATATCCTTCAAAATCAAACAGATTTTGATTGAATGTGTATTAGGCAATTAGAATGCTAGGCTAATACCGTAGCCCACAGTAATCTTACAACTTGTACTACACATCATCACAATGAATGAGTATCGTTAATAGCGTTATGTTTTCAATTTCCAGTCGTCTTCGGCGGCAGTTCCCTTCCATTTCTCTCACAATCAGCTGCTGCAGCTATTTACCGACCAGAAATTATCTTTTAACTCAAATGTATAAGTTAATTGTCGCGGGAAATGGTTCCAAGACGTTGGGATTCACTTGGGACTGAGGAGATGGGATGTTGCTACTAATTTTATTAACATAGCACAACGCCTGTAGGTATTTCCCAAAATGCTAAGCAGAGGTGCACCTAAGTAATAAGTAATAGGTGGCCAACCGTGCACAAATCTAGACTCTCTCGCGTCCGGCCCTGGTCCAGGACATGGTACGGAGTGAGATTGTATGGGAAGCCATCACCTCCTTCTGCAAAGTAGTGATGAGTGACCTAGTCGCCGCAGGAGACTCTCTGGGCGGCGGCAGTCGGCCACCGTAGGCGCGGGCTTACGGACGGCGAGCAATTGGTAGCTCGCCGTCTGGTTAAGACCAGGCCCGGGTCGACAGCGCGATGTGTTCCACGCGCGCCTCAATGAGAGGTCAGCATTAACTGACAGGGTCCGCTAGGGCCCTCCTGACCAGAGCGGGAGAAGTTATTTGATAATTTCCCACCGCAAAAATAAAAAATAAAGACTGCTGGTTTGAAATTCCGAATTGAAAACCCCAATAACACGTAGCCTTAGGAATCGAATCCAGGACCTCATAAAGACCTATACAACGTGTAACGTTAAATGCGCCAAACCTCAGACACCCCAACTGATTTTTAATTCATTTGACCTATTTCAGAGAGAAAATAAGTAATTAAAAAAATTGTAAAGGTTTTATGTGCTGTTTCAGTTTTACTGGCCATTCTGATCGTTTCTTGCGTCTGCGACGACGCTTTATCGAGGGAGGAGTCGTCACCGAGCCGCTGCGCCGTGCTGACATTGGGTTGCTTGACCTATTAATAAATAGACACGGCAACGTTTTTAATGAAGATTTTTTGAAAAATGTGATCTATATTAAAAAGTGGTTCAATTAATTCTGCTCGTTATTCTGATCAAACTATTTTCAGGTTTTGCGCGTTTCTATTGAGCATGAGGTCCTGTGTTCGATTCCCGGTTCGGGCAAAGTTTTATTGGATTTTGCATCTGGAATTCCTCAGTTTATGGCAATAGGCTTGCCTCCTATTACATGGCACTTAAATGTAACTGGCGAGATGTGGCTGTACTATAAGTAGGTACAGACGCCAGCACATCAAGCTACTACAATCCGTCTAATTTCTTTAATAGATTTTCAACTTTATCGCTAAAGCATTAGGTTCAAAGTTGAATGGGAAAATTTGACAGTTTCGGGTAGCTTGATGTGCTGGCGTCTGTACACCTATACCACCAACCCTGTGGGTAAACAAGGCGGGTTGTTATATAGATTATGTTATTAACTCTAGAATCCTAATCTACGCCTGCAAGGCGTACACGCAATCGAATATCGTTTGTCTCTTTATTAGTTATAATTTATAATAGTGTTGTTTTATTTTTAGTTTATATTCGAAATTTAAATTTCTGCTGAATAATATTTCTAAAATAGTGCTATTTCTGCATACAGATTGTAATTTACATGTGTACGCCTCTGAGACGTATATTAAGGCTTTGTGTACGTCCGAAATAGATAAGGCTTCTAGGGTTAAAAGTCTTCCTGACAGGTTGCGCTTCAAAGACCAAACGTTAAAACTGAGTACAGCACTATTCCTTTCATTTTTAAGCGCATTGTTACTTGTTAATAATGCGGTTTGATCAAAACCTCTTTGTGTAATATATCCGTTTCCTTGTATTTCATACATGCGCATGATCTGCTCAAAATGTTGTATAACACTTCACACCATTGTATGAACCAGCCAATAGCACGCATCATTATTTTATTTTCAGGCTTATTACAAACGAATAAGATACCCGCAACCGCAGATAATATTTTTGTAACTATTCCTAATCCGCAAAAACAAATCCATTTGCGCAAACCGCCATACAAATTACAAACTTACATTTGCGTTTGATAATGGAACATTGTGAAGTTATCTCTTTAGAATTTCGTTTTCGGAACTGCATTTTTATTCTGGTTTTGACAGTTCTTTTGTATGGAGGTGTTAGTTGTGACACAAAATGTTTTTTGCATGTGTTTTGGAGTATTTTGCGCAAATCTGGAGACTGTTTATTATTTGATAGTTTGTAAACGTGTGTCGGGTGTTAAAATTAATATTTTTTGTGTCAAAATAATGCCTTCGGCGAGTGTTTGTTGATGCTGATCTGCCTGGTTGTTTGTAATCTACAAGAGGGAATAAATCCTATGCAGCTTGGGCATAATATCGCAAGAATATTGTCGAAATGTTGCATACGTAGGTACGCATTAAGATTTCTACAGTGTTCTTAATTCTGTAAAAATCTCACGGTGAAAACTTAGGTGATATAATTTGAAATAACTTCAGATCATAACCTCGAACAAATTAAATCGTCATAAAATAAGCATCTAATTTAAAGGACGACTTTATCAACAGTCGTCCAAACAAGATTAACTGACACAGACTGACGACTAATTTCGTGACACGACAACACGACAAACACGAAATCGTTCTCAAATAATCGTTCAGCAATTAAAACTGCTTATTTCCTTAATTCAGAGCAATCGGACGTTTACAGAGCATTTGCTGTCTCTTCACACGAATTTCAACCTTATATCAAAGTCTTAAAATACATATTACTACAGTCTGACGGGATGATTTTCCTAGCAAAGTTTGTAAAGGCAAAATAAGCTTTATTCGAGTGTGTTAGGGTTAAATTTTGTGAAGCAAACGATGATGAGGCGACGTAAATGGGAAATTGTGCGCTAACTCGCCGTGCCGTCGGAATAAAACAACTCTTTGCGCTAATAATGAGGAAGAATGCACAGAGTAGTGTCGCACAGATCCTACATTATTATTATTATTGTATATTATATAGCATTATTCATTATCTTTTGACTTTAACAGTGTGCTCATCACTAGGACTGTGATGAAGTTGTGCTCCTGATATTTTTGACACAGATTTTGACATTTATCTCCATCTATTAATTTAACCATTTGGTATCCAGTCTACCCCAGCTACCTTCTTTAGGTCGTCCGTCCATCTAGCTGGGGGCCGTCCCACACTACGCTTGCCGATACGTGGTCTCCACTCCAGGACTCGTCTGCTCCACCGGCCATCGGCCCTTCACCAGACATGGCCAGCTCACTGCTACTTCAGTTTGCTTACTCTGCAAGCTATGTCGGTAACTCCGGTTCTTTTCCGGATAATTTCATTCCTGATTTTATCCTTCAAAGAGACTCCGAGCATAGCTCGCTCCATAGCGTGCTGAGCGACCTTGAATTTGTGGACCAGCCCGACCGTCAGTGTCCACGTTTCAGCACCATATGCCATGAAGGGCAGGACGCAATGGTTCAAGACCTTAGTCTTCAAACACTGAGGGAAAGACGACGAGAAGACTTGACGAAGCTTTCCAAATGCTGCTCAACCCAACTGGATCCTTCTGTCGGTCTCTTTCTCAAAGTTGTGTCTACCGAGCTGGATGACTTGCCCAGACTTGGTAGACATAATCCTTCACAACTTCGAGAAGCGACCCTTGGATGTGGATTGGACTCGAGAAGACGTGCGAATTGTACATGACTTTTCTCTTGTCCAAAATGCCGAGGCCAACCCGCCGGAAGGCTCCATTCAGGCTTTGCAGCATTTGGTCTAGCTGTTCCAGCGTCTCTGCCATTATGACGATGTCATCGGCAAATCGAAGATGTGAGATGTACTCGCCGTTCACGTTGATCCCCTGTCCAGTCCAGTCCTGCGTCTTGAAGACGTCTTCTAACGCGTTGGCGTTGGCGTTACATATCATAATAATTCCATAATCAATCAATAAGAATCAGACAACATTACAGTTTTTACTCGTACGGTACTTAGAGAGCAGTTGTGGTACACTGGTATCTAATGCCCGTGACTTACGAGTTGTAGGTCGTAGGTTCGAATCCAGACAGGCGCTTTACTTTCTGTAAATTAGTTAATCACCGGTGACCGCTCTCAAAACGGTGAAGAAAAACATCGTGATGTAATGGCATGTCCTAGAAAAAAAAAAATCGAAGACATGTGACATCTACCAACCCGCACTGCATGGGCAACTAGCTTCATCTTCCTAACTGACCGATCCCTTGACAATTCAAAAGTGCCTTCTTCTTCATTTCGGTAGGTACTCTACCCGTTGTTTTTTTTTTATATAGTTTGTGCCCAGTATGTGGCCACGTTGATTGCGGCATCAGTGGCATTGTTTAGGTCATGTAGGTGAACAGGCACTTAGGACACTCCAGCAAGTGTGGCATGGTCTGGTCAGAAGCACCGTACTCGCATTGGTAGATACACTTAAACGGCTCTCTTCAAAAATGCCTGTAATTGGTTTATTTGAAATAATTGGTTTAAGTCTGAGTTTATACGTTATCTATGAGGAAGAGTTACTACAGCCTCTGTCTTTTCAAGCTGCTCTGTGTCTCAGATCGCTCCGAATCAAACGTCGAGCATTAACCATTAGGGATGTGCACTCGGCACAAGAATTGCTTTCTTGCTTGATTACTTCGTTTGCTGTCGGTTCGTGCATGTGTTTCTTATTTACTCACTCGTCTAGCAGTCGTTTGGTATTCTGATTACCTTGTCATGTCTACCGGGAAAGTAACCAAATATTTAACTAAGTAGGTAGGTAAGTACTGTTGAACACTTTAGAATAAATTCTTACCTGCATAAGTATTTTAGGTAGACATTACTGAGGCAATTAAGATAGTAGATATAATTCTGTTGGTTGATTATAATTTCTACCAAACGTAGTGGTTTTTTTTATATTGGCAACATATTGATTAGATGTCATTTAATCACTCACCGTTCCTTTCGCTATTGCTATATTAAAATGCCACTGCGTTTGGTAGAAATTATCGTCCAACGCAATATAGCCCTGGCACTATTGCAATAATAACTAGCCCAGTAAACCTTACCTAATTACCTAGGTTCGTAACAACAAATAATCTTACATTTGTACGCATGTCAGTGGCGTATCTAGTAGGTAGGTACAGACGCCAGCATATCAAGCTACTACAATCCGTCTAATTTCTTTTATAGATTTTCAACTTTATCGCCAAAGCATCAGGTTCAAAGTTGGTTGGGAAAAATTGACAGTTTCGGGTAGCTTGATGTGCGGGCGTCTGTACTTACCTACTAAAGGAGTCCAGCATCATAATATTTTGGGGGCCCGTTTTACCCAGCTGTGGCAAAGCTTCAAATTCAATTAACTTCAACACATTTCCCCAATAGGAACGCTTTAAGTCTTGACTTAAATGAGCTCTTGTAAATTATAGTTTTAAGTCCAATGGCAACCTCTTAAAGGACTCAAACTTTTCTTCTGTTGTAGGTAATATTTTAATAGATAATTTTTTTAGTACCTAAAGCAAGCACGAGTACACGGCACACTGTCACCTACGTATTGTGATGAGTATAGTGTGGCGGCTAGAAAATTATACAACGTTATAATTATTACGTTTATTCAAGCGAACGTGTTTATAACAACATGCCTATTAATATCACTGTTCTTCGGAACAAAAAACCTACTACCGTTCGATTCTGTACCTACCCATCTCACCGTGAAAGCTTGGGTGAAGTGAGCGTGGAGTGGTCGACTTTTGCAGACAACCTTCACAGAATGTAACAAAGGTACCTACGATAAACAGGAGAAGTGCCAGGAGAACCTTCTTAGTTACTGTTTGGGAAATACATAAAGCAAGAAGAAGCACGAAAACTATCAAAACAATTTAATAATTTATTTATTACATAAATACAAAATAACTTACAATCAATTGTATACATACACATATCTATTCAGCTAATTATTACAACACGAACACGACTAATGGGGCCACTCACTGGCCTAGGTTATATTGGTGACACGAAGACTTTACACGTTAATACAATTAATATACTAAAATTTTATATAAAAAAAACTGAAATACGTCATACAAGGGATACAACGACATCTAGCGTCGAATAGCTACAACTTAATTTGACTACAAACAAAAGTTACAAAGCATAAAACTTGGAAGTAATTATAACACGAACCTTACATTGTAAGATAAAAATTTTACGTTGATCTAGAATCTTGTCGATTCCGTTTTAAACTAATCATGTTATATTATTAGCATTAAACTGGCTCATCACAGAACCAAGCCTCTCGTTCACTTTTCAACTGCTTCCCGCCATTCATGGTGACTGGCAGTTGATAACATTAGGGACAGCTACCTCACTACTTCTGTGCATGAGATAGTGTTAACATAGGCAATCTATTACATAGATACACCGCAGTTACTTTGTAGATTATAATTTTACATTCTAATGCAAATAACATTACCTAGTACCAGAACTGTTGTCCATCTAACGAGTAATTGGAACAACCTAAAACAAAATAATATTAAAACACGTACCTAATTTTAGAACCTACCCGAAATTATCTTCTTATTCTATTATTTCGCATTACTTAACATCATAATTTATCACATTAAAAATGTTTCATACACTAAAAAAATACTTAAAATAAATATCAAACAGCGCCATCTATCCTTCAGTAGCTAGTCTTTTTGGTTTCAGCAACGTTCGTTGTTGCTCATCGCGGATTATTTCGGCTAAAGTTTGTATCGCGCCATCCATATCTTCGAGGCGGATCTTGCTAAACGTTAGCCTTAAAAAGGGACAGGGGGCGTTAGTGTCGTACAGGAATGCTTGTCCAGGTACTAACATGAGGCCACGCTGAAACGCTGTTTGGAATACCTGAAAATAAAAAGAATTTAAATAAACAATTAAATTATATAGTACCATGAAATGAACACGATTTTTAAAATAATTCTGTCGGATGAAAACGCGTTTTATTATCAGTTTATTTAATCTGAACCTACTCAATTACAGAATAAAGATTATAAAAACGCATTGCATCGAACATTGAAGAATCTCGGTCTTGTTGGTAAGCGGTGTTATGATCATTAAGTACGATGTCATTGTATACTCGTAGTTTATAGTTTTATACCAGAGAACATAATTATTGCTTCGAGAAAATGAACTTAGAAAGGACGACTTTCTGATCTAGTACTAGGTAGGTAGGTAGAAATTCTTATCTTGGGAATCTGGAATAGTTTGGAATTGGAACAGGTTGTCCCGCTTTTCCGAGATAGAAATATAAATAAGTTATTCGTAGGTAAGTGTATTGTATATTAGGTATGTGGTAAAAAAGATTTCTAAAAAAAGTACTTATTGTTAGTAAAAAGTAACTAATCTACAGTGCGGCCGTCGAGAGAATGCGTTCTTGACATCTGTCAATTTCATACAAACGAATAAGTGTTTTATGAAATTGATCTTTATTAGCTACTAGAGTTGTCACATGATAGGTGTAAGGAACGTAGTCTCTCGACGGTCAGACAATTATTAGTTACGTTTTTTTTCTTTTGTCCCGCTTTCGACGAAAGAATCCCGCTTTTTATACTCAAAGGGTTTCAAAATCCCGCTTTGCCCGAAAAAAAAAATCTGGCAACGCTGACTCGTAAAGTCGACGTCCACTACGTCGTCGCTTGTTTAACTAGTAAACTGTAATATGTCACCCACGGGCGATTTTTCCCGCGAAGATTTTTTATCACACACTGGAGTCTCGGTCTTGAGCCGAGCATTGAGAATCCAAGCGCGTCAAATTAATACACTCTTGGATTATTTGAGGAGGGTCTTTTCAAAACGGGATATGTGCATGTTAACTCATTTTCCAGAAAGTAGAAAAAACTGATTGTAGGAAAACCTTTTAGTGCACAGAAAAATAATGTTACTGTACAACGTGTAACGTTAAATGCGCAAAACCTCAGACACCCCAACTGATTTTTAATTCAACTGACCTTTTTCATAGTGAAAATAAATCATTAAACAAATTGTAGAGGTTTTATGTGCTGTTTTAGTTTTACTGGCAATTCTGATCGTTTCTTGAGTCTGCGACGACGCTCTATCGAAGGAGGAGTCGTCACCGGGCCGCTGCGCCGCGATGCCTTGACCTATTAATAAATAGACACGGCAACGTTTTTAATGAAGATTTTTTGAAAAATGTGACCTATATAAAAAGTGGTTCAATTAATTCTGCTCGTTATTCTGATCAAACTATTTTCAGGTTTTGCGCATTTAACGTTACACGTTGTATAAGAACTACTAATAAAATACTAAGAATTGTACCTTTTTTTTTCTTTTAATACCTTCTGGTTTATTGATAACAAGGACATACAAAATTAAAATATCCCCTTTTGTTAGGACAAAATCGAAATATCCTCTTTTGTTCCACCTATCATGAAAATATCCCCTTTTACAATATACAGTTTATACATTTATCTCCTTTTGAATTGTAATTAATAATTAATTAATTGTAATTCTTCGATTTTTTTTTTAAATATCATGTTTTGTTCAGAATACGCTTTTTTAAGTCCAATTTTCTAAGAAGCATAGGTATCCTATTTTACATTCGTTTAAGGTGTAAAATGATGTATTTTAGCACAGGTAAGAAGACCTCATACTCACTTCAAAAAATTCATATTTTGGAAATATCCCGTTTTGAAAAGATCCTCCTTATTTATTCTCATTTTCTCAATCTTACCATGTTGTGAACATCATCGACGCCGTGGACCCGCAGCCAGAAGAATAGGCCAGCGTGGGGCATATAAAACGGTGCTAGATGTTCTACGGGCTTGAGAGCCGTGTGTAGTGCGTCGCGGCGGTGCTTGTAGAAGGCGCGCGCGCTGGTGAGGTGGGAGGCCAAGGATTTGCGGCACTGCATCAGCTGGAGGAGGATCGCCTGAAACAGGTATGATTTAAATGTTTAACTATTATGTAAAGGATCTATTTAAAGGACTCCACTATTCTATGTTAATTTTTAATTAAATTATATTGTTAGGTACAGACGCCAGCACATCAAGCTACCCGAAACTGTAAATTTTTCCCAATCAACTTTGAACCATAAGCTTTAGCGATAAAGTTGAAAATCTATTAAAGAAATTTGACAGGTTTTAGTAGCTTGATGTGATGGCGTCTGTACAAACAAAATAATTGTCAACATTATACTTATTGTTAGTGAGCGTCGTACCCAAATACACAAGCGGCAAGTTGTCGATACACACTTAGGTACCTTTTTGATGTTATACTGTTTTAATTACCTAACTATAAATAAAAAAAAAAACTCGATAAGTAATTCGTAATATTTTAAGAGTCCCTCGAGTGAGTCGACTGTATTCTGTTGCGCTTTGGGTGAATTTACAAGAACAGCTACCGTAAGGAAGTATTTCAATTTTAAGTGTGCTACAATATCGCATTGGGCCTGTAAGGATATTTGTATGTTTAGAGTAAATGAAATAAAATAAAAAATAAATTGAAAAGCTAAAAATTAATTTCCGTTAAATTATCTATACAATGGTATGAAAATAATGTAGCTTCTGTATAGGTACTAGCAGGAGTATAAGAATAGGAACAGTTACAGATAGGAAGCAAAATAAAAATAAAAATTTTCGATCGTAAAGCACTCTCTAATGCTTCGCATTTACACATGAGTCGTGCAACAAATACTTAATCTAATAAATACCAACAACAATGATAAAAAAAACGCACTACCTAACAATATTATCACGCTACGTACCTACCTACCTACATACTTGATAAGTATCGCGATCCTGTATTGATAAGATTTAATATTCCGTAAACATAACCTCTCAAACAGAACACCGTTCGTGTTGTATTGTACGACTCATAATCCGAAGCATTAGAGTAGTTTACGATCGGTTTTAAACGGATTTTCAAAACTTTTTCGAAAATTTTTGCTACAGTGGGCAACAAAGAAATAGGCCCATAGTGTTTGTTGGATCAGTTTTTGTGCCCTTTTTATGAATTCGGGCGATCTTAGCTATTTTTAGTTGAACCGGGAAAATACCTCCTGCAATGCACTTATTATGAAAAGTCGAGAGCGGCTCAGATGAAATTAGTAATTTTTCTTTAATTGGGTACTATTCACGACTTTTGAATTTCCATCCGGAGTAGTAAGCGTGATATCCATATCGCTTTCCACTCTTTCCGTGCTTTGTTGAAGAAAAACGAAAGCATCTTGATCATCATTACCAGGCATGATGTACTTGTGATCGAATTGCTTTACTAGAATGTCAGCTACTTCCGCTGGGTTATCTATTATTTGGTTATTTATTTTAAGTCGAATTTCCACACGCATTGCTTTAACCCTATTTTTATTGATTATTATATTATGTTTATTATATTATTCTTTATATAGGTATATTTTTTTTTTTGTTATATTCTTGTATATAATATTTTTTAGTATTAATTAGGTATTAGTTGTTATTTGCTTAGTTATAAATACATTGATAACCTATTTAGGAAAACAGTATATTTTTATTGATTAGGTAATGTTTTCACTTACTGTAAGTTTTGTAACATGCAAAATTACCCTTCAATAAATTCTAACATAGTTATTTTTGTAATTAAGGACACTAGCGTCAAGTTTATTTCCACAAGAGCATAAGATTTGTTTCATGTTACTTTTACTCTATGTTTTCACAACTGTTGTGATCCACTTTAATTGAAAACTGCGTCTTAATCTAACTTATTGTTCACGTTTTCTAAAACTGTATTGAAATCTTCAAAAATGTGTTGATTCCCATAGTACCTACTCCAGTTATGACCAAGCATTCGCTGTCCAAAATTTACACCATTCCTAAGATTAAAAACTCCTATTTATAGTAGTATGATTGTTATTATCATAGTTATCAATAACATTTTACAAAGCAATTAGCCCAGTAGTGCCCCGGTGTCCATCTGCCAAGCCATTGTGATCCACTATATTTATTCCTTTACCTACACAGCTATCAGATAAGATGTTATCTATGCAGGAACAAGAGTTATTGCGCATAAACGTATGAGTATTAATGAGATATCTAAAGTTAAACCATGTCAACAGGCTCATGAACTCAGTTCATTTTCTACTCTCTGTTATCATAACAATATTAAAATCTCCACAAACTACACACTTCAGCAGTTTTTCCAAGCTTTTCATAAAATAAGAAAAAAAAAAGAAAAAATGTAAAGAAAAATTGTTACTAACCCTATGGACTCCGGTCTGAAATAAAAACTTTCTATTCTATTCTATTCTAAAATGATTAAATAATGACGGCACGGTTGGCGCGGTGGTTAAGCGATTGACTGCTGCGCTGCGTGTCGCGGGTTCGATTCCCGCACGGAACAAATATTTGTATGACCTACAAGTAGTTGTTCCGGGTCTGGCTGTTTGTGTATGTGAGTTTGAATGTTTGTAAACGCACCCACAATACAGGAGAATTTCCTAGTGTGGGGCAACGTTTTTTTTAAAATAAAAAAAAATAAAAAATAATAATATCTCTAACTATGTTTTTTTTATACGAGGAAGCCCAGCACCAGACGGGGGTTGCGGAAGGATTGTACGTTGAGGAGGTGTGAGATGGAATACCAGGGTGGTTTTTAGTCAGTAAAGAGTCTGACAGACAACACCGCCCGCCCCGAGGCGGCGGACATCCATGAGGATTTTCCACCCCGGAAACAAAAAAAAAAGGACCTGCCCACTCACTGTGTTATAATGTGTAAAAATGCTGTTGAAACACAGATCGCGCATTTCCCGTCTAAAAGTTGGATCGGTTTTTAAACTTAATAACGCAATGAATGTTGTTAAAACTGTCAAAAACAAAGCCATCGCTACTTTTATTGTGTTACGCAATTACCCCGCTGTTTAGATCTTTGCTAAGCACCAGGTACCGGGACATCGAACTGTATGCGAAGTGAACACGCATCACTTCTTTGTACCTCACCTGTGCCAAAGTACAGGAATGCAACAGCTCAGCTTGTGTGTGTAGCTCCAGTCTCTCCAGCAGAGGTTTGGGTGCCGTCACCCAGGCGCCGCGGAGTCCTGCGCTCACTACCTTGGACATGGAGTCAAGACGTAGCACACGCCCGCATGTATCCAGAGACAGGAACGACGGAATGAGGCGCTGTGGAAAAATGGCGGGAAAATGACTATGAATAGGTTTTTTAATGTGACGTATTTATTAAAGCTCGTACAATGCTCTGTCTCTGCGTGAGTCTAATACAATAACGCCTTCAGAGTTATTTTGGGGCTGCCGCGCTTTTGCAGTGCATCGGGGATGTTCACGGAGAATGGCGTGCCAGATTTTTACGCAGTGATGCGGACACGGATAGCATCCCTGATGCGGCGAGTGCGCGACAGCTCTAAGGGCGCTTTCAATTTAGACGGTTAGTCCCGGACTGCTGCCGCACGGTTGTTGCAGAATTATTACGACCGTGAGCCTTACTGCTACCGGACGACAGCAGTGCGACGTGAATCGTCTTATTTGAAGAGATACGCGGCTGGAGTCCGATCGAATTTTAGTGATTTCCATCGAAACCAGACTTCAGTCGGTGCCATGCACTCTGGCGAGGAAGCGTTATTGTTAGTTCTCTTGCTTCGGAAGAAACATAAACGACGCCGTACTAGAGCTTCGCCAATGTTTTCTTTAAGATATAAAACTAGTGATTTTTATACACTTTACCCAAGATTAAAAGAATACTCAGCTGATTTATTAAACTATTTTAGAATGTCTAGAGAATGTTTCTATGAATTATATGACTTAGTTAAAAATGTAATTCAACGTCCTTATTAACGTTGAAGGAACACGATGCGTTCACCGCACTAGCGAACAGCGACTGAGGCAAGTAGTGTATACGTTATTGCCGTTCCGCTAACCGACGTGCGCCGCACTGCTCTCGCACGACCTTGCGTCGAGACATTTTGTATGAAAAATCATAACCGCCCGTGCGTAGTACGATACCCGGACTGCAGTCCGGCACCAACCGTCTAAATTGAAAGCACCCTAACAGCTTGGTGGTTATAGTAGCCGACAGTATAGACAGTCCAATGATGTGGCGATGGATGACCACTCATCGTGCGTCATTCCAATATTTTAAAATAAGTTGTTAATTTACTTGTACTTTTTGTGTTTTCATGTATGCATGTATGTTTTGTTTATACAATTGTAATGTGTACCTATTGTTTATGGACTTATGGTCTGAATTAAATTTATTATAATTATTATTAATCAGAGACCGACCGAAAATGGGCCGAAAACGAAAAAATATAAATTTATTAAAACGATGATTCCCAAAAACGAAAGTTATCGAAATTGCGTGCGGAAACTTCGTGTTATTTCAGTTTTAACGTTTCTTAAAGGTTAAAAGAATGACACTCTGTATTTATTTTACTTTTATTATGCTTTTTTCCAAACAAAAACCTATCGATAATATTTTTTTTGAGTTTCGGTTTTCGATCAAAAAAAGAACACCACATTTCCGGTAATTCTCTAGTAATAATACGAAGGTATAGATATGCTTTGAAGAAACCTGAACGTTCACCGGAAGCTACAATAACTACTCTAACAACGACAACGATGAACATTGTATTAGTACTCACATCTGTATAATTCAAAAACATGTAGGGATCATCTTCTACGATGAGAAAGTCGTATCTGCAGGCCAGTTCGTAGATTTGTCTTCGTCTGTCTTCGGGAAGAACTGTGCCCGTGGGATTGCTGCCCGTCGGTATGATGTACAACATCTTGGGCATCTTCAGACCTCGCCGCAACCGTTCGCCAAGAACTGCCTCCAAGGTTTCTGGTAGCATACCGTCCTCGTCTTCTGGAATGCCTATGATTTCTGGCTGGTAGGGTTTGAGCTGGAAGGAAATTTGAATGTGTTGTCACCTGCGTCTTTAAGGTCGTGGTGGTGTTACTCCTGCTACGAGTATACACTCGTAGGTTATCTTTTTTTTTTTGGGTGGGAAATTATCAAATAACTTCTCCCGCTCTGGGCGGAGCGGGAGGGCGTGTCAGACTTTTACTGACTAAAACCCACCCGTGTTCCTTCAGTTGCCTGTGCCAAGGGTCACGGTAACTCTTTCGAACAATCCGCGACCCTGGCAGCTCGTAGGTATATCTTAAAATCACAACATAGGTGAAGTAAAAAAAAATGTTCTTTTTTTATTTTATTTGGAACAATTCGAGGGACTTGTGGCTAAGTATTAACATCGATCAGGTTAAGCTACGCTTGCCGCGGTTGGTCCCTGGATGGGTGACCATCTTCACGTATCAAGACCCCTCCGTGCCTCGGAAAGCACGTTAAGTTGTTGGTCCCGGCTGTCATTCGTGGATCTTTGACAATCGTTACGGGTCGTCAGAAGCCTGAAAGTCTGACAACCAGTCTTACCAAGGGGTGTCGTATTACATAGATACTGGGTTGTGGAGGTCAGATAGGCAGTCGCTCCATGTAAAATACTGGTATTCAGCTGCATCTGGTTAGACTGGAAGCCGACGCCAACTTACTTGGGAAAAGGCTAGGCAGATGATGTTTGGAACAATTCGTACAGAAAAAAATTCGCATAATTACGAGAAGCGATGATAATCGTTAACATGCTAAAACAAAAACAAGTATTTGTTGAGGTGTGGTGCTATGTGGAGTGGTATGTATGTATGAGGGTGTCTTTATGGTAATTTAGATAAGAAAAAAAGTCATGAATAAGCCTCACAGTGCTATGTATTCCGGTGTAAGCGAACTCGCTGGTGATGACAGGGTCCCCTGGTTCCACTAACAGTTCCACGCACTGGTAGATGCCATGCTGGCCTCCGTTGGTGACCAGAATGTCGCGTGGCAGCTCTGGGGGCCGGTGCGCTTCCGACTGGAACGCGCGCAGCTCTGATAGTAAGGCTGGGAGGCTGGAAGAGTTTACATTATTATTACTTCGGTTATAGGGGGCGCTTGGCTAAAGGACACTGACAAAATTAGGCCCAGGAGCGGACACGAATGAAATATATATTAAAAAAAACGAAAAAACGGCCTTATCAAATCAAACAAGCCAGATCATAATATGGTGAACATATACGAAGTGGAGGACAATATGAAATTGAAATATACAGAGAAAGCAACAGCAGTTTACTAGACTTAATTTCAGAAAATGACAATAAATGGTTGCTCAGAGGGAGAATCCAAAGTCGGCACGTTAGCAGAAGAGTGTACTTTGTTTACATTGTAATAAATAATAATCTTAGTGGGCGTGACGCTATACAGCAATATTGTTGCAACTGTTTGGTGGGCAGACGCACTGCAGGGTGTTGTGCTCATGTCATGTCATATGTTACTTGTCTTGGGCTCGATATGAGCCAAACATGTGCCCAGCAGCTCAATTTTTAGATGACTTATTAATTATTTATGAAAATGAATAAAAAAGAGCTAAATTCTAATGAAAAGTGGTTTCTTTTTCTTAATTACCTTAAATATTTTTACTTTTATAACCTGAAAAATCTTCTTTGTTATCTCACTAATATCTCAGTATTCCCATGATCAATATTGATATTGATGTTTTTATAGTAAATAATATTTATGACCAGTCATTTTAGCATTTGTATTATTACTGTCTGTTGAGTTGAAAAAGTGGGCCTGACGAAGTATGGGCGTTTGCCAGTGTCCTTTATTATCATGACTATGAAATATGTAAGTATAGGCAGGAAAGGGGGGGGGGGGGGGGCTCTTGGCTAAACGGCTTGATCGAAGGCTAAACAACGCTTGCCAAGGTCAGTCCGTGTATGGGTAAATAACGTTAACCCTTTACTGCATGATATATTAAATAAGTGACATTTATTTTTATTTTTATGTTAATGTCTTTATTAAAGCTTCAGAATTAACTATAGTGAGTTTTTTTTTTTATTTTTTTTTATGTCCAAGTGGTATGTGATGATATAAAAAATAGTTGTGTTTTATTATTGCTAATGATATGAAAAACAAACCCCATTAGGATTTATACGCTAGTTTTTTTATTTTTTTAGAGTAAATAAACTGTAAACATGTCAAACCATATATGGTTTCCTATGCGGTAAAGGGTTAAGCAGTTGGTTCCTGCTGTCATCTGTGACAGCCGTTTCGGGTAGTCAGAAGCTCAAAAGTCTGACAACTACGATATCGTGTTACCCAGTAACTGGATTGTGAGGGTCAGACAGGCAGTCGCTCCATGTAAAATATACTGGAATTCAGCTGCATTCGGTTACACTGGAAACCGAAACCAACGTAGTTGGGAAAAAACTCTGCAGATTGATTGAAGTACTGACCCTTGTGACGGCACATACTGCAGGGCGGCGGCGAGGTCCTTGCCCTCCAGTACGAAGCTGGAGTAGTTCGTGTCCATGGCCAAGCGCTTGAACGGGAACACCTGCTCGTTGGGCATGCCTTCCGCCAGCGAGATCATCTCCTTGCCCACCTTGTAGGCAAGAGATGCTGGAAGGAAATGTTGCTTTAGGACCATATGTCCGTCAAGATCGGAAGTTTGACAGTAGTTTCGATTAGGATTTCACAGTTATAGTTTACGTTATAATAATGAGTAACAATTTTTGTGAACTAATGGAAGTCAAATTATTTTTGCATGAAATAAATACTTAGTTATTAAATTATCCAAACCATTTATTATTAAATAAAAACGATAAAATATCCTAGCACTGAACCTAACGACCACCTGCTGAGATAACGTCTCCTTGTCCATTTTTTACGTAAAAGATGGTGGAAGGTAATTGTTGTTATAAGATATTTTGTTTAATGTTAAATGTTAAAAATTTGTTAATATTTATGATTATTTAAAATTTCCCACTTTTGTCAGATGTTACAACCAAACCGAAGTTAAATTTTTAACGGACTTCAGAAGAGGAGATTATGCATTCGATGAGTTTAATGATTATGGCGTTTATTTATAAACCTTACTTAAAGTTAAGAGACGTTTAAACGCCAAAAATGTACCTATGTTGAAACAGTCGCTAATCATTACTTTATAAGCAACGTTTATGAATAAGGGCGGTTTTCGTAGTTCAGTATTACTTACCTGCGATTGTTGTTACTTACCTACAGTAGAATAATTCTAATTAATAAAAAATAATATTTAAAAATATAATTGAAACAAATGCTTTATTCTAGAACATTGTACAGTCCGATTCAAACTTAATGGCGGCTCGGAACATGAGGCGATTCGCTGCGCAGTAGCAAATTCACCTGTCAGCGGGGGTGAGGGGTAAAGTACTGCGCAGCGGGTAAGGGCGCGTTCCCACTATGTCGTAACGATTAATTTATCGTTGGACGACTGTCGTCTCTAGCTGTTCCCATTAGTACGATTGTTTGTCGTCAAATTTTTTTATCGTTTAGCGACTATCGTATATTAGCTGTTCCCATTGGGTCGCGACGACATATTATCGTTCATTTGCGGTCACGATTTAGTCGTAATGATTTTTTATCGTTTTACGACTGTCGTGCTAGCCGTTCTCACTGTCATGACAATCTGTTGTCATTGCAAAAAATGTTGTAGACGACAGTAAATCGTGTCGTTCTATATATGAACACCTCCATTTAAACATATAAGCTACGACACTTAAAACTACACGATTATCTGTCGTCACGACAAAGTGGGAACGCGCCCTAACGCACTTCAGAGCCGCCATAAAGTTTGAATCGAGCTGTAACATAGATTGGACAGCTGACAACACAGGGTCGATTCACATCTGACGGTAGATGCGTCGCGTATTTTCGGTCGCGTAACGTCAGAACAGACAATTATATGAGAAAACATTCAACCTTTCACACTTAACCGATGATGATGCATTAGGCCGTGCTCAAACCAAACTGACTGTCAGCCGCTGAATGTGAGCAGGCTCACTGTGAGCCCCAGTGTAAACGTGAAAATAAACGGTATTTTTCGTTCACAGTATGCTGACAATACGCTATAGCTTACAATACGCCAATGGTGTGAACAAAACGATACGTATACGGATCTCGGGTCGGGCTTGTAGCTGGATCCAATACGCTGACGTTTAGCTACGTAGCCAATCAGCGTCCGCGGAGCGTAGTGACACGCTATATTAATCGGCCGCCGAATGTCAGCGTCTACGCATAGCGTAATAACTTATCGTCGGTTAGATGTGAACGAAAAAGTGAATATGTATGGAAATACAATAAACTGCGTAACGTTCGCTCACTTTCGGCGGCTGACAGTCAGTTTGGTTTCAACACGGCCTTAGTGCGTCGAGCGTACAGCGTCTATTCCGTTTCCGTCAACGCATTGTCGGCCGACGTAAAAGCGGCAACGTCGCGCCACGTGTATTTTGAAGCCTTCCAAATTGCTATTATTTCGGCGGGCTTCATTTTAGAATTAATTATAACACAACACAACCGCTCGCTCTGTAGATACTGAATGCAGAAAGTAAGTAATCGGAAAACAGTGAAAACGCAAAACAGACGAGGCTTATGCAGCAATAACAAATGTAAGCTGCTGTAAAAAAGATAGCAGTCATGCGATCCTGTAACCATCTCTCCATGAAAGCTTGGCTGAAGTGAGCGTGGAGTGAGCTGTCATTCGCTAGGGATTAACACTATTAAGTGCTCACTTCACTTATGATTTCACGGTGAAATTTTCACAGAATCGACCGGCTGTTAACTTCCAATTTTCACTAGCCGTGCCCCGACGCGAGGACGCTTGGATGAAAATATTTCCTACAACGTATATTAAACAAGGACCAATATACAAGGTGTAACTTAAATAACGCACAACCTCTTAAGGGGTCATTGTACTCATCATTATGAACAACTTTTTCAATTTTTTTTTCGCAATTTCAGGTTTGGTCCCATAGTAAAAGTTGTTCATAATGATGAGTACAATGACCCCTTAAGAGGTTGTGCGTTATTTAAGTTACACCTTGTGTAGGTATTCTTTTTTTTAGTTTTTAGAGATTTTTGTTTGAGTCGGGGGTTTTTTTTAATTTATTTTTTTTGTGTTATGTTTTTCCGACATGTTTACCAAGTCAGTCGTTAGCTAATATTATCATTATTTCTTGATGGATTAGTACCTAGGTGTATGCCTATACTGACAGGCTTAGCGGTGCAAACAAATCGCAGAGCTGACGATGATATAACAAAAATCTTATCTCCGATAACGTAACCTGCACTGATAAAAACTAAGAAGGTAATGGATAAAAATTCTGCAATGTTTTTTTCGTGAGCGCAAACTAAATATTTGTTTTTTCTGCGATCGCAATCTAGTTTCAAAAATAACTTATTCCCCACACATAAAGTTCAGTTTCCGCTACAACTTCAAACATTATTTATAGGTACAGTAGTTTAAAGTTGATATTTTATGTATCGTGTTAACCAGTTACTGGGTAGTGGGTTGTGGATATCAGATAGGCAGTTGCTCCATATAAAAAAAACAGGGATTCAGTTGCGTCCGGTTAGACTGGAAGCCGACACTAACATAAATTGGATAAGGCTAGACAGATGAGGAAATACCCAAACACGGATGTCATTTACACACTAGGGTACTGAACTTCTTCGTATCTGTCCGATAGCATTTAGGAGATAACGTACAGTTAAGATCACATACCGCGATAAGGGAAGCGTGTACTGTCACGCGTTTTATAGAAAAAACCGGCAAAAGTGCGAGTCGGACTCGCACACCAAGGGCTCCGTACGTACCCCCGTACAATATTCAAAACTACAAAAAAAAAACATGTTTCTTGTATGGGAACTCCCTTAAATTAGCTTAATTTTGTTTGTTATTAAAGCAGTCATAATTATACACACTGAAAATTTCAAGTATCTACCTATTACGGTTCAAAAGATACAACCCTTGTGACAGACACTCGGACGGACGGACAGACAGCGGAGCCTTAGAACTCTTAGAACTCAATCTGAATCATTTTGAAGCATATTGCTAATCCATTGCTTCATATGTTAGAAAAATTGTCTACTCAACAACGTAAATAACGCAATGAATGTTGTTGAACTGTCAAAATGAAAGCCACTGATGTACTTTATACTGTTGCAGTTTTTAAGAGTAAAAGAACACTATCTTTCCACTTCATCATACTTGTGTATGTATTTATTATTTTGATATTTATTAACATTCTAGTGATATTTATTTTAGAAGTATGCATGTTTATTTGTATGTATGTATGTTTATTCTCATAGTATTTGTTTATTTTTATTAAGTGAATAATTGTTTACGATTTTATGTATCTTTTTTGTCTCTTTTACTCTTTCACACGCTGTCTACATCGCTCTATCTGTTGTCCTATCGCAGGTATGCTGGAAGAGATTTAATCTTATTTACTTATTTTTCTGTACTGAATTTTTCTTGTCTGTTTATATATGTGTGTACATAAATGGTAAAATAAAAACAAATAGTGTGTTGATTAACACACTATTTGTTTTTATTTTACCATTTATCTACCCTGCCGTTGGGTTCGGCTGGCACCCTTTTACTACGGAACCCTAACAAACAAAGGGGAAAATACGCATGGCATTGAAAATATCTATCAGCTGTTATGTAGGAAACTAAATGTTTTTATTTATCTTTTTAAGGCGTTGTTATCTTGTAAACAAGGTCTTACTTTGATTCCGCAGTGGACTTTTCCATAGCGTTACCTTCTTATGCCAAGGAATTTGAGTTTAAATCTATACTAATACTAATCTACATTTCAACTCAAGGAGGTCCAGAATCAGGTACAGACGCCAGCACTTCAAGCTACCCGAATCTGTCAAATTTTCCCAATCAACTTTGAACCTTATGCTTTAGCGATAAAGTTGAAAATCTATTAAATAAATTTGACATATTGTAGTAGCTTGATGTGCTGGCGTCTGTACCTGATTCTGGATCTCCTTGAGTTGAAATGTATACTAATAATCTTTGGTAATACGTTACGCGTCGATGTTCCTGCCGCGCTGTACCTATATCAAATGAAGGGGTTAGGGGAAAAAGGATGAATGTCAATCCGACAAAATTTTTCAGTAGACGAAATTTAAGATTACAAGACTGTTACTGTCTATTAGTGAGCCATTTTTAACCGACTTCAAAAAAAGGAGGAGGTTATCAATTCGACTGTATTTTTTTGTTTTTTTTTTTTTTTTTTTTATGTTTGTTAATTCATAATAGCCGAATGGGTGAACCGATTTTCATGATCCTTTTTTTATTTGAAAGCTGGTGCTTCCCGTGTGGTCCCATTGTCACCATTTCAATATCTGATGTAGGAATCATGTATAAATCGGGGGAACTCTTCAATAAATAACAGCAGATTAACCGCGATTGTTGCTATAGCATATCTAATTATTGTTTACACCATCACACAACATAACATCACGTCTGTACCCTATAAACGCAGATGCAGGTTCCTGTCACTGATATTTACATAGCAAGTAGTGTTTATATGAATTTGATTGGGGTAGATATAACTAAAAAGTGAAAAATAAAAAATTTTATACAAAAAAAAACAACCGACTTCCAAAAAAACACTACAAAGTGAAAAATAATTTTAATTTCGGAAGTCGGTGTCAAAAAACGAAAATGCGGAACCAACGACACCGACTTCCAAAATTAAAATTATTTTTCACTTTGTAGTGTATTTTTGGAAGTCGGTTGTTTTTTTTTGTATAAAATTTTTTTTAAATGTTCATTTGATACAAAGGGTTGCATTACTTAATAGTTATCCATCACAAAGGTGAAAACTAATGTTTTGTATCTTTTGAAAGAGTATTTTTGTAAAAACTGGATTGACCCCGAAATAAAATTGACAAGAAGGGGGAATGTCATATGACATTCCCCTTTTCCAAGTGTCAACCAGCCGTTTCGAAATTTCCTTAAAAATAACATGCACACGGACCCCACGGCCCACGGCCCGAGAGTTTCAACCCCAAACGGCTCGAAAATATAATTTCCGATAAGGTTATATTTTCAGCAGCGCCATGAGGGGCCCGTGGCTAAATAATAACAGCCGCATCGATCAGGTTAAACAACGCTTGCCGCGGTTAGCCTGTGGATGGGTGACCATCTTTACATACCGAGACCCCTCCGTGCCTCGGAAAGCACACGTTAAGCCGTTGGATCTTTGACAGTCGTTACGGGTAGTCCGAAGCCCGAAAGTCTGACAACCAGTCTTACCAAGGGGTATCGTATTACCCAGTACCTGGGTTGTGGAGATTAGATAGGCAGTCGCTCCATGTAAAATACTGGTATTCAGCTGCATCCGGTTAGACTGGAAGCCGACCCCAACATAGTTGGGAAAAGGCTAGGCAGATGATGATGATTTTTAGCAGCGCCAGCACAGCATGCCGATCCAGGAAGATGGGATGACGCAAGAGTTGAAAAAGAAGATGGGATGACACACGTTGCGTCCCACACTAAAGGACCACCTTCCGTGGAAATAAAGACTCTTACCATCATCGCGTGCCACGCTAAGCGACCCGTACTTCGGTTGCAAGACAGGCCGTGATGTGTACTGTGTAGGTATACATAATTATGTATACTTTGCACGAATCGCTTAATTCATGTCGGAGACTATGTGAATAATGTAAAGAATTCACCTAATTGAATGTTACTTATAAATATTGACAGTATTCAATCAGTCTACTTTAACAATGAATGTCAACGTACAGAAGGTTAGTGACCATTTTTACGGAGGCGCGATACGTCAGCTACGCGTAGAGTCCGTTTATGGCCCTACTGTATTCTTGAAGGTGATTTTTCTCGGATCAGTAGCGTTACAGCCGTTCTACCTAAAAGCACACTCAACGTCAAAAGATCTTGTGATGAGAAAAAAAAAACGTGGAGCATGTAGTAACTAGGCGACCAGACTTGTAACACAAAAAAAATACAAAATAAAAAACATAAAATCGACTCCAAGAAGAAATTCACCTTCAAGAATATAATAGGGCCATAATCGGACGCTACGCGTGGCGGACGTAACGCGACTCCCTCGCCATTTTTCACGTTTGTTAATTAAAAGGAAGTGGCCAAGTGCTATCTCGCACACGAAGTGTTCTGTACTACAAGGCCAAAAAACGCAGAAAAAAAACGTTCTTGTATGGAGACCCACTTTCATTTTTAACGTAGCCGTACCCTTTGGGTACCGAACTCTAAAGGCAAAAGCCAGTCATTATCAGGTTTTGTCCAACCTGCATTGGGCCCGCGTGGTGGAATATGGCCCATTCCCTCTCACAGAGAGGAGGCCTATGTCCCAGCTGTGGGGACATTATAGGCTGATGCACGCTACTCAATTTCCCACAAGAGAAATAATGTAATTTATTTATTTTATACTTCAAGACACAAACATTAGTGTAGCCCTGACTCTTGTACAGACGCCAGCACATCGAGCTACTATTATACAATCTGTCAAATTTCATTAATAGATTTTCAACTTTGTCGCTAAAGCATAAGGAAAAGTTGATTGGGAAAATTTGACAGTTTCGGGTAGCTTGATGTGCTGGCGTCTGTACTATATTTATATTATTACTATATTTATATATTTATACTATATTTGGAGTTCCTGTATCACAAGAGCCAATCTGAAAACAAATGAAATCGCACAGTCGGATTATCCAAATTGCATTTCAAATGACTGATTATATTATAGCGACTGGGCGTGTTAAAGTAATTACCACATGATATATCTCATGACACATCGCTGACGTATGCATTCACTTATCTTTTTTGGCGAAATTGTAAATAATACAACAAAAACTAACTGAACATTCTTATATCAAAGTGAATACAATCTATGTACATACTTAGCATTTTCCCAACTACGTTGGGGTCGGCTTGCAGTCTAACGAGATGAATAAATCTAAGAAAAAACATAATTATGTTAAGGTACCAATGAGATACTAAATTTTAACGAAAATATGAACTAATTATATCGTCTACAACCAGGTGAAATCGACGTGGTCTAGTCTAGATTACATGCAAAAATTCTTCTGAGTGTAACTTTTTTGACATAGCGGAAAAATCTGAGAAAAACAAATGTTGAGGAACCAATGAGGAACTAAATTTTAACTATGTAGTTATAATGCCTACAACTACGTGAAACCGACGTTATCCAGCTAAAATGTAGTACCTCATTGGTACAGAAGCCAGCACATCAAGCTATCCGAAACTGTTCTTTCCTCAAAAGACAGCAATCTATGTACATAGTCCTCACATCTGACCAAGATCATAACGACATCATCGGGCTCTTGTCACCGGGTGCCAGCTGTTTTAAAACCCAAAGACTTGGCATGCGACGATGGGAAGAGGCCAGATGGAATGACCATAATGCCTTGGAAGTTAGGTAGGCCTTTGGTGTGGGATGCACTGTGTCAGCACCCTCGCGCCATCCCAGCTTCCTAGCACGGTGGGCTGTGCTGGAGCAGAAAACCTCAAACGGCGCAAATATGACAACCTTATAAGGAGCTATATGTTTGAACGGTTTGGGGTTAAAACACTAGGGCCTTGCGGTCCGAGTGCTCACCGATTATTTCGGGGCATCGCCAAGCGGTTGGTTGACTCTTCATGTGACCAGAGGGCTGGCCTATTTTTAGCCCAAATAATCAGAATTGCCATCCAACGTGGTAATGCTGCCAGCTTTTTGAGTATTTATCTCATTGACAGCGATGTGGACGAATTTTTTGATGCCCAATGAGCTACTGGCTTTTTCTTTATTTTTTTTATTATATACTTGTATACAGGGTGCCAGGGAAACGCTTCCGAAAACGAAGACAGGTGATAGGGCTAGTGATTCTCGATACGATACTATCAAAAAAACTGAAAAAAAAAATGAACAATTTTACGTATTTTTTTAGCATTTTTCGTACACTATGCTGTGAGAACAGTTAAATGAAACCATTATTTGCGATTAAACACATTTTTTTTCTTAGCAACGCTAACAGGCAATGTATTCGTAAATAAATATCATCTGACGCTCGCGCATAACCTCGAGTTCAAAGTGCGCGCGCGCTCGCTAACAGCTGCGCGGCGCGGCCGACGACCCCAAATCCACGCGACGCGACGGCTCGCTCGTGCTGCGCGGTGCCATGTGATCCTATTGCTATTCTCCTAAGCTCCTAACCTTTACTCGATCGCTTTTAGCAAATGTCTTTTCATTTCAGTTCTACCTACTAGTGGGATATCTGCTTTCGGATTTCATTCATGCAAGGATCGTAATGATTTTCCCCTTGAACAGGGTTACAATTTTGATCCGACGTGCTCAAGTTAGTACTAATAACCTTCCTTCGAATACTGATAATCAAGGTAAATGATCACAAAACTCATTGGTATAGGCCGAGGTTTGAACCCGGGCCATCTAGTTTGAGAGGTAGGCATCCACGGATATGCGCGACGCGGCGGCGCGGCGACCATAAGCATCCTTTGTAAAGCGCCGCCAAATTAAATGAGAAAAAACATTACAGAAGCGTCAACAGTTTTAAATTGATGCACTGTGTCGTGCATTTAATAACAGTTTTGTATGTAAGTCGATAATCGATAGTGAATGAAATAAAGTAAAAGATCGCTGACTTTAGCTGTGATTGACAAAACAAATTTCATCGCGTGTACAGTTTGAAGCAACTAGCGCGCGTGATTCAATTGAACTTGAACTTTATGTCACACGACGCGCGCTCGTTTTTTGCAATAATTGTATCCTTCATTTAGTAAGTAAACCCAATCAAATTAAAGTGGATACATAATTAAATTAATTTAGTCTAAGAAACCCGTTAAATCTTATTTAAAAGTTAGAAAATGAAAACAGTTTGTAATAAAGCATAAGTACAATTTCCTAAAAATTAAAAATAATTGGTTTTTGATTTCATAATTATTCTTTTAACATTTTCTCCTCTGTAATTTGTTGATCTTTGCACAGTCAAAGACGCCGCTAAGTGACTACGAGCCACCGAGTCGGCGGCGCACGCGCGGCTTTTGTTTGGCGGCATTGTTTGATCTTTTTAGTACTTCTTTATTAATCTAGTTAGTTCCTTTCCGACTCGGTTCGTGAGCGAATGTGCGTTACGTTTAATCGATCGATAGCTATTGAATCGTATTTAATACTGTTTTGTTAGTTTTAAATTTGTGTTTAGTTATTATTGTTACGTTTCTAGTACTGTTTTATTGTTTTTTAGTTATTATTTTTGTTGTGTTAAACAATGCCTGAGGCATACGTGTACAGTGCTCGTGAATACGGCAACATGTTGATGTGTTTAGGAGAAGCCCGTGGCAATGCTTCTCTAGCGTTGAGAATTTACCGGAACAGATTTCCGAACGTCCGGCATCCGTCTGATTCTCGCATGATAACGGCGGCTTTTCAGCGAGTCTTAGAAAATCGACCGATTGCTCCGGTGGCGGCAGGTGGTGGACATCAAGTAAATGTTCGGACCGAGGAGCGTATTTTAAATGTGATTCGCCAAAATCCACGCCTGGGCACACGAAGTGCCGCGAAATTATTGTGGCGCCGGGGCGTACCGACTGTCTCTCATTGGACAGTTCACAAAGTCTTGCGCCGGAACAGAATGCGGCCCTACAAAATACACAAAGTACAAGCTTTGCTACCCAATGATCACGTTCGTCGTCGTGCGTACTGTCGTTGGCTGCTAGATCAACAACAACGAGCGCCTGGCTTTATTGAGCACATTATCTGGACGGACGAGTCCACATTCACGAGAAACGGGATGTGGAACAGAAGGAATGCCCATGTATGGTCAGACGTGAACCCGTCCGCCACTCAAGAAACCGGCCATCAGACCAGATGGTCCGTCAACGTATGGGCTGGTGTTTTTAATGGACGAATTTTAGGACCAGTGTTTCTACCGCAGCGCCTCAATGGATCACCATATCTTAATTTTATAAATGGACATTTAGATGATATGCTAGATAATGTATCGCTGGCTGAATTTCGTCGAGCATGGTTCCAGCACGATGGCGCTCCACCGCATGTTACGGGACCCGTCCGCGAGCGTCTCACTGAGCTTTTTGATGATCGCTGGATCGGAAGGCTGGGGCCGCACGCCTGGCCGGCTCGTTCGCCCGACTTAACACCTTTGGACTTCTTTTTGTGGGGTTATGTGAAAGAAAGAGTGTTTAATCGGGAATGTGACAGTGCTGATGAAATGCGGGGCAGAATAGTGAGCGTTTTTGATAGATTACGTACAGAATGTGTTGAGGATCCTACACTAATGCCTTGTGTTCACGGGTCGACACAGCGACGGGCCCGGCTTTGTATTGAAATGGACGGAGCGCAGTTCGAGCCAGACCTCATAAGGTCACAAAGGATTTAGACAGGTACGTAAAATATCTCTGTCAGCTTTAATGTTTAACAGTAGGCTACGAATGCGATTAAAATGTATAATTTTCTGAAGTGTTGTAGGGGTAGGCATTTGAAAGTGGTGTTTGTAAATTCCGTATAAATCCCGTGATTCGGCCGTACGGAGCGCTCGGCGCCCGCGACGCGCGTACGCGCTGTGGCGCAATGTTGCTTTGCGTGTCAGTGACCTCACGTTTTTTTACGGTTTCCATTGCGTGTTTACGAAATATGAAGTTTTGAAAATAACCAATTTAAAGCGAAAGGTTATTGGTATTCGTTACCATTTAGGTTGTATATAATGTACGTTCTGGCTTCGGAAGCGTTCTCCTTACACCCTGTATAATGTATATATATATATATATATGTTTTAGTGTTAGCTCGTAAATTGTAATTGTTATGTTTTTGCGAATTAATTTTAAGTAGGTGTCATACTCACTGATTTGTCTGGTCAGCGCTGGCTCTCTCCTCAATGCCCGAGTACTCAGGAACCTGTCATAGTCGCGCTCGGCCAGCGGTTTGTATCTGTCGTCGTGGTAACTGTTCTCACTGTAGAACTTGAAGAACTCATCCACATCTACGTCTTTCTGCGAGAACTGTTTCTTCAGAAACAACGTCACTGTGCGGGCTTCGAATAGTCTCTTCGTCAGCTCGCTGTTCACCTTTCCAAATTTTGTAGTCACGAACATTTTACGAGGGAATTATGCCTATTCTCTATTATGTTGAGTCCTCGTGGTCGATATATTTCGGTTTCGCGCCGCAGAATATGTTCGTACGTCAAGACGTTACCGACGAAATGTAACCAAATCACTGTTCCCTAATTGAAATGCTTAAGATTACGTCAGATTTAATGAGTGCGTGAATATGCGATAAGATAGATAATGAAATACAAAATTGTTAATAAGGCGGTGCTGCTTACCAAACACCCGCGATCAAGTTCGAGGTCTTAACTAAAATAAAATAAATAAATAAAATGAATGTTGTCTCTGATTTTTCATGTTAAGAAATGTTTTACTTAATATCAACAATAAGTATCATAAGGTTAACTACGGTGTCAAAAATACATAATGACATTGACATTGTATGATTTATTTATTTAACATAAAACGGGCAAAGCCAATTTAATCAGTTAAGACAAAAACGATAATATAAAGTATATACAGGTTGATTTGTAATTTGAGGTATTCCTTTCAGGACATGATAGTCTGACAGGGTCGCAGGTTCTTCGAAAGAGCTACCGTGACCCTTGGCACGGGCAACTGAAGGAACACGGGTGGGTTTTCGTCAGTAAAAGTCTGACACACCCTCCCGCTCCGCCCGAGCGGGATAAGTTATTTTATAACTTCCCACGCAAAAAAATAAAAAAATTGTGTGACCCATTTGCAACAATTAAGCACCCGTAAAGCATAGGCGAAAATTCATGGGATTCGAGTAAATCCAATTTTTATTTATTTTTGAAAATTTCCCAGAATTTTTCACTAGATATCACTTTTCTCTAAAATCTTTAATTGAATGACCATATTTTTTTTAATCAAGACGTAAACAATGTTGCACCACACCAGGAATTTCTCCTGTATTGTGGCCTTGTGGGTGCGTTTACAAACAATCAATCATTCCTATTCCGTTGGGTACCTAATACGGTGAAAAACCTTTCCATAGACTAAATTTTCTAAAACATCAAACAGTTAAAAGTTGAAAGTTTACTATTTTCGAACATAATCTACGTACCTATAAATGAACTTTGACACCAGCCGGTCGATTCTGTAAAAATCTCACCGCAAAAACTTGCGTGGAGCGAGTGTCATCCCACTGATGCTAGGGATTGACCAAGCATACATAATCAAGATTTTAATAATAATAATAATAAGACATTTATTTCAGACGTAGTCCATATACTGTTAGTAACACAACAAACCTTAAAAAGCTATTGTTAGTACAAAAACAAAGCCACAGAAAGAAATAAAAAGAAATAGAAATCACAAAGTGGCACCGCACAGATGTACCAGTATATGCCAAGCCCTGGACGCGACCACCCGCAGTGTGTAGTCGCATCCAGTGCCGCCACATCGGCGAGTCCCAGCGGCCCACGAACACGCTCAGAAGGCTGTTAGAGCTGGCTCGCATGCGCTTCATAAGAGACGAACAACGCTTACGCATGATGGCATGAAAACCACCCACGCTTTTCACCGCAAACATTGCTGAAACGTAATAATAACATAATATTGTTCATGCTAATTCTATTGATCATTTTATATAATTTCAAAGTTAGTGTTTTAGTTGTCTATATTGTGGGGTTTTAAAATAATATAGCAAAACAGAAGCTTAGTCGGACTCTCTATGTTGTTTTTTTCTTTCTTTTTTTTTTCCTAGACTAGTCCATATACATATAGACTAAGGCGCGAGCGCGTCACGCACGACGGCACGAGCAATAAATAAAATAAAACATTCACGTTTAAGACAGCTACTAGACTGATGAAAATACGTATCGACATTGTTTGTTATTATGAGCGATTGTATCACGCTGGTGCAAACGTTCTGTTCAAAAATATATATATATTATAATTTTATTTCTTTCGACATTAGTTGTTTGTTTAATTTAATTTACCATGTTTGCTAGAGAGATTTGACCCTTAATATAACTGTCAAAATTAGTTCCTTGGAACTTTAGGAATCGGCAAATCTCGAAATTCAGACCTTCCCAGCACAATTGGTTTGGACGATCTAAATCGCCATTTCTCTACTGTTCCAGCTCTAGATAGTCTAACAAAATGTCAAACACTCATACCTTGCTGGTCTGATGCGTCCCTACATTAGCCCCTTTGTTTTCACCCCAATCGATCCGGGAGAGATTAAAAAGATTATCCTATCCATTAAATACAAAGCCGTGATTGCGATAATATCAGCCGCCATATGATCGTGACGGCTCTTGATCAATTTCTCCCTGCGATCTCCTATACCATAAACTTTTCCCTTTACACCGGTGTTTTCCCTTCCCTGTGGCGTAAAGCCCTTGTTCGGCCCCTGCCTAAGATACCCAACCCCTCTCTTCCTAGTCACTTTCGATCAATTTCCCTTCTCTTTCTATCTAGGGTGCTCGAAGACAGTGTTCAGAAACAGTTCTCCCACTTTATTTACCACAACTCCCTGATTAGTCCATTTCAATCTGGCTCCAGGCCTGGGCACAGTACAGCTACAGCTCTCGTTAAAATGATGACATAAGATGGGAAATGGAAGTCACTCAAGTCTTAATGTTAATTGACTTTTCCAATGCTTTTAATACCGTCAGTCACGAAGTCCTCTTATCCATCCTTTCCTATCTTATGGTCTCTCCGGAGGTACTGGAATGGTTTTCCTCTTATCTTCGGGGACGTCAGCAGTCTGTTTATGCTGGAGACTCTTCGTCGAATTGGTGTGATCTGGCAGCTGGCGTCCCTCAGGGCGGTATATTATCTCCTCTTTTATTCTCCATTTTTATTTTAACCTCATCACCACTGAGCTTCGGTCTGCGTATCATCTTTATGCTGACAACTTGCAGCTTTACTGCCGGGCAGTTGTTGACAACATATCAGATGCGATTGACGAGCTAAACCAGGATTTAGATATCGTTAAAAACTGGTCTGATCGATTCGGAGTAGCGGTTAACCCCACCAAGTGTCAGGCTATCATAGTAGGCAGCCCCTACAGCATGAGGAAGCTGAATGGCTCAACTGTGCCACCTGTAATCTTCGACCACTCAGTCATCCCGTTTAACTCTAATGTTAAGAATCTTGATCTGCATGTCGACACTTATCTTGACTGGCAAAAGCAAAAGTCACGACTGTAAGTCAAAAAGTCACCGGAACATTGCGGTCACTCTATAAGTTGATAGACCTTCTCCCTTCACACATACCTAAACGCAATGCTTGTACAATCCCTAATATTTCCCATTATTGACTATTGTGATGTGTTTTACTATGACCTGGATGTAGATCTCCTCAAAAACTTGAACGTCTTCTCAATAATTGCAATCGATTCGTTTTCAATCTTCGTAAGTATGACCATGTATCCGAGCACCGGCTTCTTTTAAAAAGGGTTACCTATTCGCCAGCGCAGAGAGTTAAGGGCTCTGTCTACGTTATTCTGTATTCTCGAAAAACCTACTGCTCCTTCTTACATGACTTCCCAAATTCAATATTTATACTCTGCCCATGCTAAAAATCTTCGTTCCACCAACAGTCGTCTTCTACGATGTCCTTCTCATCGTTCCGGCTTCATTCATTCTTTGTTTTTGTCCTAGACGCTCTTTCTTTGGAATGCGCTCTGAACATCATGACGGCAACCAGTCGGTTATCTTTTAAAGTGAAGGCAAGTGAACATATCCGTCAGAAGTTGGCTGTAACATCCCAGCGCTAATTTGCTAGATTCGTTTTCTCCTCTACCGATCATTTTTCTCCTGACAGTTCATTTTGTTTATATGTAAGTATATATGTATCTATCTATGCATTGTTATTAATTCTTGTATTTTATAGTCATTTCCTAGCTATTTATCCCGTATGTTGCACCTGCCATATTTTGTCTCTGTATCACCCTAAGGTTGACTCGTAGAAAATGACTCAGGTATTGTACAGTACTTTTTACTTGTGCATAAAGTTTTAATAAATAGATAAATAAACAAAGGAGATTCATTCGTTCAACAATCACTACATAGTATAAAACAAAGTCGCTTCCCTGTCTGTCTGTCCCTATATATGCTTAGATCTTTAAAACTCCGCAACGGATTTAGATGCGGTTTTTTTTTAATAGATAGAGTGATTCAAGAGGAAGGTTTATATGTATAATATATGCATAATACAGTAGAGAAACACTGATCATTTTAGAGGTTTCTAATGTGATGTCGTAAATAAACACATTTTTTTGCGCTTACATTGTAAACGCTGGCTGAACCATTCGAGATAGATAAAAATAATGTACTACAGTATTGTACACCTTAAAAAGCTCTACAAAAAAGTCCGCGATGGTATATGTCTATCTCTTAGGGATAACCCACAATAACCATTTTTTATCCTATACTTTTTACGAGAAATAATGGCTCTAAAATTATCAGTGTTTCTCTACTATATTATGCATGTATTATACAAATAAACCTTCCTCTTGAATCACTCTAATCTATAAAAAAAAACCGCATCAAAATTCGTAGCGTAGTTTTCAAGATCTAAGCATACATAGAGACAGACAGACAGCGGGAAGCGACTTTGTTTTATACTATGTAGTGATCAGCATTGCACCCGTGCGAAGCCGGGGCGGGTCGCTAGTTTTGTATAATTACGTAAATATTGTTTATATTATACATTGGGCACTTAGAAATAAAATGTTGACAATTTTGAACTATTTCACAATTTGTGACCCTTGCTATGCCTCGGTGTCGATTTCTCGCTGCCAGTGGGTGTGCCAGCAACGCTCGATCCCGGGAATAGTCTGCAAATAAGTCATTAAAAGATTCAGGCGTCGGTCGTGATGTTTGGTGGTTCGCTACACATATGTATAGAATCAAGTTCTTCTAACTTAACAAGCAGCTGTGCTGCTAGGGAATTTGTTGGGCCACTCTTTCTATCCGGTTATAGAACTAGGAAGTGGTGAAAGGCGGGCGTGTTGGGGGACTGTCATATCTAATTTAGACATTCGAAAGGTGCTGATTCTTAGCCTTGTTTAAATAATTAACTTTGAGGATTTTTAATAGGAACAGCACTCTAATTGCGTAACACACTATCAGTAGCAATGGGTTTCATTTTGACAATTCAACAACATTCATTGCGTTATTTACGTTGTTGTGCAGACACATTTTTCGAACATATGGAGCAATGGATTAGCAATATGCTTCAAAATGATTCAAGTTGAGAGTAATAGTGTGTTACGCAATTAGGGTGCAGAACTGCATCGAACCTCATGACTCGTTTGTATTCGTCCATCATCTCGTCGACGGGCTCCACTCGAATGGGGTCGTATGTCTTCAGCGCTAAGTACGGCGCACCTGCAGACACGGCGTTTGACATCTGGAAACACATAACAGTTTTACATACCTAAAGCTGGTCAAGAATGTAGTGATTGATGACCCAGTGGTTAAGACCTCGCCTCTCATGGGTGAGGTTGCAGCTCCAAATCCGCGGAAGTACCAACACAGTAAATAAATATACAGTAGGTTATCTAAGGCCGCCCGCCGAGTTATTAGCCTACTCTTGCGTTGATACCCAGGGTTGTCACTTTTACTTTTAGTTAATATTTTCGAACAAGCTCAAGTATAAACGGGATACACTATGCTCAAGTATAAACGGGATAGAATTATTTTTGACGAAATTTGTTTACATTTTAGACGACGATACGCGCATCGACTTAATAAGTCGATGTACACACAAGTATTCGACTAAATAAGTCGATCGTCAGACTACCGGAACCATATTTGGATTGAACAACACATCAGACAATAGAAAAAATAATAATTTCAAAAGTAATTAATTTGCAATATTAATTATTGTGAAATTGCCCTTATTACAACTATACCTACGCGACAAATACGTTTACCTAAACGATGTTTCGTACTCAATCCTCTGTTTTATAGTAAAACTAGACTTCTTAAAATAAACTTTAGCTCTAAACATAGTATTCAGAAAAATGCGACTCGGCTACGCTATTAATAAAGCAAATAAACTGTGAAATAAACAATACAATACCACATTTTCTAATAATATTTAAGTATAAGTAGGTAATTACATTTCTGGTTGAGTAGGAAGTATGAAGAATGATAAGTCCGGGTTTGCGAAATCATTATTGAGGCACCCGAAAACACTAGAATATTTTTTTCCCCTTTTTGAAGTCATGATACTCGTAATTTACGAGTAAGTGGCCGCCGCCGGCGAGAGTTGACGAACGCAAGCGGTCATGTAGCGTACGCGCGTGCTCACAGTCGCGCTGCACAGCCCGCACTGCCGCCACCTTATTCCCCCATATATTATGTTAGCGTGTGCGTGAAATCGCGTGCCGACATGGCGCGCGGCGCGCACGCACACATTCAAACCGAGAGCGGCACGTTTGTATGAAGATGTTTTACTGTATATTTACTGTGGTACCAATGTGACTGTTTCAATTCAAACTTTCCGAGTTTATTTTGGACATTACATAGGGGCCGTTCATTTATTACGTAAGAAGATTTGAGTGTCCGAGGGGGACAGAAACCTTATTTTTACTTACATGGGTTTGGGAGGGGGGAAGGGTCATCCAAGACTTATTTTTTCTTACGTATCGGGAAGGTGGTAAAAATGGTCTTACGTACCTAATAAATGAACGGCCCCTAGAGATAAAGGAAAACCTTCGTTAGAAAACCTGAACTTTATAGTTACTAATAATCATACTAATTCAGAAAATCCATAATTGTTAGTAGGCATATCTACATATCTACATATTCTGGTACAGAATCTTCAAAATAATGAATTGTTGAAGGTATTATTACATTTTTGTACTGCGTCGCTGGTACGATTTCAAAAACCTTTTCTGGAAAATTACTTAGTTCCTTTCTGCGTCAGCGTTCCACAAGCAACATTCTTCATGTCGGAGTGGTGGTTATTCTTTAATAACCATGACATGAAGAATGTTCTCACTAATGATCATAAGAATGAAAGCTACAGATTTATAAACTATTATATTATTGACTAGATTGTCATCTTCAAAAGATTGATAGAAACAGAACGATTGATGTTTTAAATTCGTTTAATGTTAAGCGTGTTTTCGTGATGAAAGCGGGCCTAAATGTAATTTACTAAAAAGCCATGCCCTTACATCATATCAGTGTCGCTATGCATCCTTAGATGGCGCTGTTAACAAGTTATTGCTTACATCATACGATTCTTAGTAACTACCGCCATCTACCGTAAAGACGACTAGTTTAGTTGTCTTAAATGGCCGGTAGATGGCGGTAGTTGTTAATTATTCTTGGCGTGGAGAGTTGAATGTAGCTGGCTTCTAAATTCATAGTCAATACATACATACTGCTAAAATGTCAATATTGGCTTACCACTTGTTTGTTTGCTTCCATTTCGGCTAGCTTTCTGTTTAAGTCGCTCTTCAGTCCTTGCATCAGCACGAAGTCCTTCTCCAAAATACCTTGTAGTCCTACGTTAAGAAAAGATCATGCGTATAATAGGATTACAGGGGCATACAAATAAAAGAGTTTGTCGACTCAATAAAATACAATATTATGTAGCCAGAGAAAATAGGTCACTGTGTTTTTTTAACCGACTTCAAAAAAAGGAGGAGGTTATCAATTCGACTGTATTTTTTTTTTTTTTTTTTTTTTTTTATGTTTGTTACCTCATAATAACCGACTGGGTGAACCGATTTTCATGATTCTTTTTTCATTTGAAAGCTGGTGCTTCCCGTGTGGTCCCATTGTCACCATTTCAATATCTGATGATGGGATCTTGTAGAAATCGAGGGAACTCTTCAATAAATAACAGCAGATTAACCGCGATTGTTGCTATAGCATATCTAAGCATTGTTTACACCATCACACAACATAATATCACGCCTGTACTCACTACAAAGGTTATAATTTTTTTTTATTATAATAGTAATTAATACCAGTAAAACAACCGCGATTGCTGCTATCGCATATGTATGCACTGTTTACGCAATCGCACAACATAACATCACGTCTGTACCCTATAAACGCAGATGCAGCTTCCTGTCACTGATATTTACATAGCAAGTAGTGTTTATATGAATTTGATTGGGGTAGATATAACTAAAAAGTGAAAAATAAAAAATTTTATATATAAAAAAAAACAACCGACTTCCAAAAAACACTACAAAGTGAAAAATAATTTTAATTTCGGAAGTCGGTGTCAAAAAACCAAAATGCGGAACCAACGACACCGACTTCCAAAATTAAAATTATTTTTCACTTTGTAGTGTTTTTTGGAAGTCGGTTGTTTTTTTTATATATAAAATTTTTTCAGTTATAATTAGGCTGTATTTTAGTCTTGACAATGATCTCATCGGCTGGATCTTCGCAACTGACTATCGTTTTTGTAGCCTCTAAGTTCACACACGACACAAGTTCTTGTTTGTGTTGACACGAGTTCTTGTTTGTCTTTGCTGAAGTGGGTCAGTCGCAGAACGTCCACTTCGCAAAATGTCTAGATGTTCTAACT